>JAJIBD010002378.1:0-91903 GCA_021461705.1 Cryptotis parvus
AAAGAAAATTTGGTTAAAAGCCAGAAGAAACAACATATGGATCATTGGGGTTCCAGAAGGGCAAGAAGAAAACCCTGATGAAGAAGAAACTGTCAAAGCCATAATTGCTGAGAAGTTCCCGGAACTAAATAATGCTTTCCGCAAGATCCAGGAGGCCCGTAGGATACCAGCTAAAAAGAAACTCCAACAAGAATACTCCAAGACACATCTTAATTAAAATGACAAAAACTATAGATAGAATACTGAAAGCAGCAAGATCAAAGAAGGAAATCACATACAAAGGAACATCCCTAAGATTTACAACAGACTTCTCTAATGAAACACTCCGAGCCCGAAAATAATGATGGAATATTGTGAAAAGGCTCAATGAACTGCAGGCCTCACCAGGAATTCTTTACCCGACCAGACATTCATATATGAAGGAAAGATACACAACTTCATGAATAAGCAACAACTCAGGAACTTAATGGACTCAAAACCAAATTTAAAAGGACTGAAGGGTTTACTGTAATATGACCAAACACAAAAGCACAAAAGCACAAACAGAAAGATGGCACAAAATCCTATAACAATAATCTCTCTCAATGTCAATGGTCTAAATGCACCAATTAAGAGACACAGAGTGACAAAATGGATTAAAAAAATTGAACCCCACATTCTGCTGTCTACAAGAAACATCTCAATATTCAGAACAAAGACACACTCAAAGTCAAAGGTTGGAAGACCATTCTCCATGCAAACAACTCCTCCAAAAAGGCTGGTGTGGCCATATTAGTATCAGATAATATAGATTTCAGGCTCAAAAGGTTAGAAGGGACAACGAAGGCCATTTCTTATTAATTAAGGGGTATGTACACCAGGAAGGAATTCCACTACTAAACATATATGCACCCAACAAGGGACCAGCAAAATACATAAAACAACTACTAAGAGACCTCAAAGAAGACATTAACAGTAGTATAATAATAGTTGGAGACTTCAACACTGCTCTATCAACAATGGATAGATCAACAAGACTGAAACTCACCAAGGAAATATTGGCCCTAAAGGAAGAAATGGAAGAAAGAGAGCTAGTGGATATATACAGGGCTTTTCATGCCCAAAAAGCTGAATACACATTTTTCTCTAGTGCACATGGAACATTCTCCAAGATCAAATGCCGAGCCACAAAGCATACCTCAATAAAATAAAAAAGATAGAAATTGTGTCAGCTATCTTTTCAGACCATGATGCACTGAAAATGGAAGTTAACCGTACACAGAAACAGGAGTCAAACCAAACATCTATAAAGTGAACAGCTCACTGTTAAACAACAAATAGGTCATAGAAGAAATCAAACAGGAAATTCAAAGATTTCTGGAAATAAATGAAAATGAAGACACCAACTATAAGAACTTGTGGGACATGGCAAAAGTCATGTTAAGAGGGAATTTTATAACTCTGCAAGCATTCATCAGGAATGAAGAAAGGGCCCACATAACTAACCTGACTACAGAGCTGAAGACATTAGAAAAAGACCAACAAAAGGAGGGGCCGGAGCAATAGCCCAGTGGGTAGGGCATTTGCCTTGTCCCGCCCGCCCCGGGCGGCGCCGGGGTGGGGACCTGGCATCCCATATTATCCCCAGAGCACCACCAGGAGTAATTTCTGAGTGAAGAGCCAGGAGAAACCCCTGAGCATTGCCAGGTGTGACCCAAAAAAAAAAAAAAGACCAACAAAAAGGAGCCCAACCCAGGCAGAAAAAA
The DNA here is from genome assembly GCA_021461705.1 of Cryptotis parvus. Lineage (NCBI taxonomy): Eukaryota > Metazoa > Chordata > Mammalia > Eulipotyphla > Soricidae > Cryptotis > Cryptotis parvus. Next base: position 1,746 of record JAJIBD010002378.1, read on the forward strand.
GGAAATAATAAAATTTAGAGAGGAAATCAATGAGTTGGAAACCAAAAAAAAAAAAAACAATCCAAAAGATTAATGAAACCAAGAGCTGGTTCTTTGAAAAAAATAAACAAGATTGACAAACCATTGGCAAGACTTGTAAGAACAGGGAAAGAGAGAACCCAAATAAACAGAATCAGAAATAAAAATGGTGACATCACAACAGAAACCATAGAAATCCAAAAGATCATCAGAGATTACTTTGAGAGCCTGTATGCCATGAAACATGAGAATCTAGAAGAAATGGACAAATTCCTGAAGTCCTATAACCTCCCACAGCTGAAACCCGAAGACCTCCATACCTGAATAAGCCTATCACCATCGAGGAAATTGAAACAGTAATTAAAAGTCTGCCCAAACACAAAAGCCTAGGTCCAGACGGATTCACTAGTGAACTCTACCAAACATTTAAGGAGGACCTACTGCCAGTTCCTTTTCAAGCTCTTCCAGGAAATAGAAGAAACAGAAACAGTCCCAAAAAGCTTCTACGAGGCACATATCACCCTGATACCCAAAGCAGGGAGAGACAACACCAAGAAAGAAAACTGCAGACCAATATCCCTGATGAACACAGATGCTAAGATCTTCAATAAAATACTAGCAAACAGAATCCAAAGACTCACAAGAAGATTACACATCATGACCAAGTAGGATTCATCCTGGAAATGCAAGGATGGTTCAACATTCGCAAGTCAATCAACACAATACATCATATCGATAAAAGAAATAATAAAAACCATATGATCCTATCAATAGACACAGAGAAAGCATTTGACAAGATCCAGCACCCGTTCATGATTAAAACCCTCCAGAATATGGGAATTGAAGGGACTTTCCTCAAGATAGTTAGGCCATCTACCAAAAGCCCACAGCAAGCATCATTCTAAATGGGGGAAAATTGAAAACCTTCCCCCTGAGATCAGGGACAAGACAAGGTTGCCCACTCTCACCTCTTTTATTCAATATAGTACTGGAAGTACTTGCCAGAGCAATCAGAGAAGAAAAGGACATCAAGGGCATCCAGATAGGCAAGGAAGAAATCAAGCTATCATTATTTGCAGATGACATGATATTATACCTAGAGAACCCTAAACTCTCTACCAAAAAACTCTTAGAAACAATAGACGCATAGAGTAGAGTGGCAGGATACAAAATCAACACCCAAAAGTTGGTGGCTTTCCTATATACAAATAACGAAAGAGAAGAAAGGGATATTAAGGAAACGATTCCATTCACAATTTTGCCACAGAAAATCAAATACCTAGGAGTAAACTTAACCAACTGTGTAAAGGACCTGTACAAAGAAACTAAAAACTGCTCCAAGAGATAAAAGAGGACACAAGGAAATGGAAACATATTCCCTGCTCATGGATGGGGATAATCAACATTGTCAAAATGGTAATACTCCCTAGAGCTCTGTACAGATTCAATGCAGTCCCTATAAGGATACCCATGACATTCTTCAAAGAAACTGACCAAACACTCCTGAAATTTGTATGGAACAATAAACCCCCAAGGATAGCTAAAGCAATCCTCGGGAAAAAGAAGATGGGAGGCATCACCTTTCCCAACTTCAAACTGTACTACAAGGCAGTAGTAATTAAAACAGCATGGTATTGGAATAAAAACAGACCCGTGGACCTATGGAATAGAATTGAGTATCCTGACACCCAACCTCAAACACATGATCATTTAATCTTTGATAAAAATGCAAAGAGTTCAAAATGGAGTAAGGAAAGCCTCTTCAACAAGTGGTGTTGGGAAAACTGGGCAGCGACACGTAAAAAATGAATTTGGACCTGTGTCTAACACCATGCACAAAAATCAGATCAAAATGGATTAAAGATCTCAATATCAGACTTGAATCCATACAGTGCATTGAAGAAAATATAGGAAAAACCCTCCACGGCATTGAAGCTAAAGACATCTTCAAAGGTGAAACATCACTAACAAAGCAACTAGAAGAAAAGATAAACATATGGGACTACATGAAACTAAAAAGCTTCTGCACCTCAAAAGAAACAGTGACTAAGATAGCAAGGCAGTCCACAGAATGGGAAAGAATATTCACACAAAACCCAACTGATAAGCGGTTAATATCCAGGATATATCAGGCACTGGTAGAACTTTACAAGAAGAAAACAAACAACCCCATCAAAAAATGGGGAGAAGAAATGAACAGAAACTTCAGCAAGGAAGAAATTCGAATGGCCAAAAAACATATGAAAAAATGCTCATCATTACTAATCATCAAAGAGATGCAAATCAAAACAACAATAAGTTATCACTTTACACCACAGAGACTGGCACATGTTCAAAAGAGCAAGAACAAGAAGTGCTGGCGTGGATGTGGGGAAAAGGGAACACTCATCCATTGTTGGTGGGAATGCCCGGCTGGTACAGCCTTTCTTGAAAACAATATAGACATTCCTCCAAAGACTAGAAATTGAACTCCAATTTGACCCAGCCATACCACTCCTGGGAATCTAATCTGGGAAACCAAAAATGCGCAGTGGAAACACCATCCCTTCTTTTATGTTCATAGCAGCATTATTCACAATAGCCAGAATCTGGAAGCAACCAGAGTGCCCGCAAATCGATGACTGGATAAAGAGGGTTTTGTTACATCTACACAATGGAATACTATGCAGCTGTTAGGAAAATTGAAGTTATAAAATTTGCCTATAAATGGATGGACATGGAGAAGATTATGTTGAGTGAAATTAGCCAGAAGGGAGAGAGACAGATACAGAGTGACTGCATTTATTTGCATGGCATAGATATATATATATATGTACATATTGTGATGCCAATATCCAAGTTCAAGTGAAACATGACCTTGTATCAGGAGGTCTTGTCAAGGGTGGAAATTATCACATACATGTGGGAGTTAGAGGCTGGGTAGGACAGAGAATGGAACAGTGTGCTGACAATTGTCGAGGGTACTAGTGCCAACCTAGAACTGAGCATTAAATAGAGGCAAAACTACACACATGACAACCCTTTTATGTATGTTCTGTAGTCCATTGTCTTGAGGGGAAGGAAGGAGAGAGAGAGAGAGAGAAAGGGGAAAGAAATGGGGAACCTGCCATGGAGGCAGGCTGGGAGAAGGGGAGGGAACCTCGGTAATTGGTGGTGGGAGATGGGTACTGGTGGAGGGATGGGTGCTGGAACACTGTATGACCAAAAACCCAGGTATGAACCCTTTTAATTGTGTATCTTTGTGATTGTGTATCTCAAGGGGTATAATAAAATGCTTTAAAAAAATTTTCCTATAAATGATCGACATGGAGAAGATTATGTTGAGTGTAATTAGCCAGAAGGAGAGAGACAGATACAGAATGACTGCATTTATTTGCATAACATAAATATATATGTACATATTATGGTACCAATATCCAAGATCAAGTGAAACATATATCAGGAGGTCTTGTCGATGGTGGAAATTATCACAAAATGTGGGAGTCAGAGGCTAGGTAAGACAGAAAATCGAACAGTGTGTTAGCAATTGTCGAGGGTACTAATACCAACCTAGAACTGGAGCATTAAATAGAAGCAAAAAGATACACTTCGACAACCTTTTAATGTATGTTTTGTAATCCATAGTCTGGATGGAAAGGAAAAGAGAAAGAGAGAGAAAGGGAAAGAAATAAAGAACCTGTCATGGTGGAGGGCTGGGGTAGGGGGGAGGGAACCAGGGACGTTGGTGGTGGGAGATGTGAACTGGTGGAGGGATGGGTGCTGGAACACTGTATGAGCAAAACGCAAATATGAACTCTTTTAATTGTATATCTTAGTTATTGTAAAAATTAGATAAAACTTAAAAAAAAAACACCAATTTTAATATAGGAAAACCCTCCACGACATTGAAGCTAAAGGCATCTTCAAAGGTGAAACACCATTAACAAAGCAACTAGAAGAACAGATGAACATATGGGATTACATGAAACTAAAGAGCTTCTGCACCCTCGAAAAAACAGTGACCAACATAGAAAGACAGTCCACAGAATGGAAAAGAATATTCACCCAATACCCATCTGATAAGGGGTTAATATCCAGAATATATAAGGCACTGGTACAGCTATATAAGAAGAAAACAGCCAACCCCATAAAAAATGGGGAGAAGAGATGAACAGAAACTTTGACAAGGAAGAAATTCGAATGGCCAAGAGGCATATGGAAAAAATGCTCACCATCACTAATCATCAGAGAGATGCAAATCAAAAGAACAATGAGATATCACCTCATACCACAGAGACTGGCCCATATTCAAAAGGGTAAAAGAAACAAGTGCTGGCGTGAATGTGGGGAAAAGGGGACTCATACATTGTTGGTGGGAATGTTCACTTGTACAACCTTTCCTGAAAACAATATGGACATTCCAAAGACTAGAAATTGAGCTCCCTTTTGACCCAGCCATACCACTCCTGGGAATATACCCTGGGAAGCCAAAAACAACCAGCAGAAACACAACCCACACTCATAGCAGGGGGTTGATTTTCAGCCATGGAGTGGCTGAAGGGTATAACCTGCTTTTACAGGGCGGAGAGTGATATCGCACTCAGCGATGCTCAGGGGTTACTCCTGGCTCTGCACTCAGGAATTACTCCTGGCAGTGCTTTGCCCAGCAAGCTACTAAGAGTATACTGCCCACAGGCTGAGCCTGGGCAAACTGTCCAATGCGTATTCAATATGCCAAAACCAGTAATAAAATTTTACATTATCTGATCAAATGTTTATGAAGAATGAACTAGTTCCAGAGGCCCCGTTCACTCTCAATGGAACAAACATTTATGAATGCAGCAGTTATGTGTACCTAAGTCGAGAAATCAACATGATGAATGACCTAAAACCTGAGCTGCACAGGAGGAAGAGAGCGGCATGGAATGCCTTCATAGGCATCAAAGAAATAGCTAAAAGGACAAAAGAACCTCCGGCTCCGGGCACATCTCTTTGACTCCACCGTTCTCCCTGCATTAACATACGCCTCAGAGACCTGGGCCCTAGGAAGGCAGGATGAGAATGCTATTCAGGTCTCCCCAGAGAGGAATCGAAGAGCTATACTTGGAATATCATGCCTCTCTCAAGTGAGAGAAGGAATCCGGAGTTCTGACCTCCACTGCTATTCCAGAATCAGGGATGCTGTCTCGTTTGCCAAGGCATCGAAAATCAGATGGGCTGGACATGTAATGTGATTTGGAGACAAGTGCTGGACTAGAGCCATTACCGACTGGATCCCACGGGATGTCAAAAGATCACGTGGCCGCCCACCTAAAAGATGGTCAGACTTCCTTGTCAAGACCCTGAAGAAAGCGGTTTGAGGCTCTTCATATTCCTGAATCAACCAGATGCCATTGGGCTACATTGGCACGTGATAGGGCCCAATGGAAATGTTACTGGCGCCTGCTCGAGCAAATCGATGAATAACGTGGATTCAAGTGATCAAGTGATCAAGTGATCTGATCAAAATGAAATCAAATTAGCTTTTGTTTAGAATATTAAGATAGTTAAGGAATTTCAGGTGTTTAATTTCATATGCTCCATGTAGGCAATTTTTACCTATACAAAGTTTTAGTATTTGCCTATCATTAAAATGCTCCTCTGCTTGTCCCTCCGTCTGCAGCCCTTAATCCTTATGAAAACATCAGAGTTTTCACTGAGCCTAGGGGTTGGCTTTGTTGTTTCTTGCTCGTTTGTTTTATTTAGTAATTTATATTCCACATTTGATAAAATACATTACATCTAACAATTACATTTAATTATATTTTACTTCCTTGCTATAGCAGTGCCTCAAGTTCCATCCATTTTCTCCTAAGATACAATTTTATTTTTTTTTAATGTCAGAAGTGTTCATTGAGTAGACACCAAAGAGTGGTTTTGGTTGTTGCTTCCAGTGCCTGAGTTCAAACACAGGACCTCACATATGCAAGGTTTATATCAGATGGGTATTCGGTAAATAAATATTGTACCTCACTTTACAGCTGAGGTACAGCCCAGGTCACACATCACAACTTCTTTATCTGTTAATAGGCATTTAGGTTGACTGTGTTTGGGATATTGTAAGTAACCATGCTGTGAACATAGAGGGTGCAAATATCCTTTTGATATCCTTCCAGTAAATTCCTAGGAGGCATATTGCTGTATCATAGGGAATTTTCATTTTCAGTTTTTAAAGGCATTTTCACATCATTTTACATTCTCTCCCATAATGTACCAGGGTTCTGTCCCCTACACTGTTGCCTTGATGTTTCTAATCCTTTGTATGTAGGTGTAGGGATATCTCATTGTGATTTTGATTTACCTTCCCCTACTGTTTCTGAGTCATCTATATGCCTTCTTTGGGTATGTAGCTATAATATCGATTTTACATTTCTATTTATGTGTTTTACTCATTAAAAAAGTGGGTTTCTTGTCATATTGTTGTTGGAGTGTGCCAGTCTTTTTATATTGGTTCCTTTTCAGATATATGATATACAAATATATTCTTCCAGTCTATTGCTATTTTTGTCTTTGTGGTAGTCTTTTTACATATATATATATGTGTGTGTGTGTGTGTATGTATGTATGTACGTATATATATGTTGCTTTATATTTCCTATTGTATCACATAAAGAGGAACATAATTTATGGTTTCCCTTACCTTTAGTTATACAAAGGACTGATAAGAAGTTCAGAATGATTCTTATACAAATTATACAAAAATACATTATTTATTAGGGAATGAATGCCTGAATCATTGATTTTCACAGAGGAAACTAAGTAGGGATTCACAAATATTTTTCTTTTCTTTAGAAAAGTTTATTTTCATAGTAGCATTAATCTTTAGAACTTTATGTGCACAGCTGTATCCGCACTTCCCCTAAACAATCCAGAGTTCTCCGCCATTATCCTTGTGTCACTTCTAGTTTTCTCCATTTTTCTTATTTCCTGTCCTCTCACTTGTCACCTCAATTCTGTCTTCACTGACAGTGATTTGTTTTCATTCACGGTTGTTCTTTCCCTTGTTTTTCTATTCCACATGCAAGTGAAATCATCCAGCATTTGCCTCTTGCCCCTTTCACTTTCATTTAACACAACACCATTTTGTTCTATCTAAGTTGCAAAAGGCAAAATTTTATATTTTCAGAGCTGTGTAGTATTCTGTTCTGTAGATATATGATTATTTCTTTATCCACTCACCTATTTGGGGGCATTTATTTGTTTCCTGGCTATTGTAGATAGCATTTTAGGGAGCACCAATGTGCTTTTTTTTTCACTTTGTCCCAAATGGAAATAAATTTATTTATTTATATATTTATTTATTTATATATATATTCATCTACAATTTTTTGATCCAGTCTCCTGACAAAAGTTTAATTCATGTTTTAACTGTTATAGATAATATCACATTAAAAATTGAGGTACCAAAAAACATTCTTTTTTTTAAGTATTTTATTATACCACCGTGAGATATACAAATAAAAAGATATACAATTAAAAAAGTTCATGTTTGGGTTTTGGTCATACAGTGTTTCAGCACCCGTCCCCTCCACCAGTGCTCATCTCCATACAAATAAAAAGATATACAATTAAAAAGTTCATGTTTGGGTTTTGGTCATACAGTGTTTCAGCACCCGTCCCTCCACCAGTGCCCATCTCCCACCAACAACATCCCGGTTCCCTCCCCCTTCCCCAGCCCTGCTCCATGGCAGGTTCTTTATTTCTTTTGCCTTTCTCTCTCTTTCTCTTTTCCTTTCCTTCCAGACTATGGATTACAGAACATACATTAAAAGGTTGTCATGTGAATCCTTTTGCCTCTATTTAATGCTCAGTTCTAGGTTGGCATTAGTACCCTCGACTATTATTAGCACCCTGTTCCATTTTCTGTCTTACCTAACCTCTGACTCCCACACGTTTGTGATAATTTCCACCTTTGACAAAACCTCCTGATATATGTTTCACTTGACCTTGGATATTGGTATCATAATATGTACATATATATTTATGCCATGCAAATAAATGCAGTCATTCTGTATCTGTCTCTCTCCTTCTGGCTAATTTCACTCAACATAATCTTCTCCATGTCCATCCATTTATAGGCAAATTTTATAACTTCATTTTTCCTAACAGCTGCATATTATTCCATTGTGTAGATGTACCAAAGCTTCTTTATCCAGTCATGGGTTTTCGGGCACTCTGGTTGCTTCCAGATTCTGGCTATTGTGAATAATGCTGCTATGAACATAAAAGTAGGGATGGTGTTTCCGCTGCGTTTATCTTTTGGTTTTCTTAATGTTTTTCTGAGAGATGCCAAGGAGAGGAATTGTTGGTACATATGGGATTTCTGCTTTTAAGCTCTTGAGAAGTCTCTGTACTGTTTTTTTCATAGAGACTGAACATGATGGAGGTCTCACTAATTGAAGGATTCTTTTCACCACATCCCTTACAGCAGTGGTTGGTTTTAGCATTTTTGATGTAAGCCATTTTTACTTATGTGAAATGATATTTTGTTACTTCTTTTTTGCTATATAAAAGCAATATAGATTTAAAAATATATAGACTTGTTTATTTTAGCTCTTTTTGCCCTTGCCATTGGCATATAGTCTCTGAACACATCATTTTATATTGAGATCATCTTGTATCTTGTATTCTCTTTTATTATAATTATACTATGAGTTGGGCTCTTCTCTATGTCATTAACCCATATTTATTTATTTTTCTGCACTGGTTTTAGTTGAAGTCTCTTTTTTTTCAATATGGCCATCCCATTTCTCAATATTATTTGATCTAGAGGCTTTTTAAAAAATTTTTCATTCTATAAACTTGACTCCTTTATCACATAGTATATAACCATAAGTCTTTGAATTTAGTTTCGATCTCTCTGTTTTAGTGATCTATTTGTTTCTTTTTTTCCTAAGTCACATAGTTTTAATTGCTGTTTCTTTTTAACATAGTTTGAAGTCATGCTGCATGATACTACTATTTTTATTATTTTCTCTCAGAACTATTTTTGCCTTTATTGGATCCCTTTTTGTGGTTCACTACAACCTTCAGAACTGTTCATTCTATTTTGTTGAAAATTTTCTTTAATATTTTGATAGATACTGCACTGATTATGTAGATTGCTTTAGGTAAGATGACAAATTTCTTAAAATATGTGTATTTAAACACATTTTGCAATCATGATGCAACAGTTTCGTTATTCTGCAAAATGCCCTCATCCCATTTGAAGTTAGTTTTAGCCTCTTTCAACCACTGATAAATTGTTTTATTCTATTTTAAAGAATGTCACATATGTGAACTTTTATATGTAGAGCCAATAGATCTGGCTGCTGGTATTTGGCATAAAATTCTTAAAATGTCTCCAAGAAGTTGTGGGCATCAATTTATTTTTTTTCTACTCTTGAATAGGAGTACATGGCATGGTTGAACAGTTATATTTTTTTCACTTACTTTTTGAAGTTGGCCTGCCAAGGTCATATCAGGTGCCCTTTGGAAATAATACTGTCTCTGTGGCTGCAGGGTCTACCCATCTTTTATGTTCATTCTGAGCCTCCCAGTCATTCACCCAAAGCATCCAACATTCAGTATCATCTCTACCAAATGGAATCAATTCGTGCTTTCCCTGGGCACCCAGCTTTAAAAATTCCTTTTGCTCTCAGGATAAAGCTCCTTAATATTCTGATAATATGTTTTATAACATTGGCTCTAATTAGTAGCACAATGCCATTTCAGTCTATCCTGTGGCCTTTTGGGATTACTTATGGACCCCAGGAAAAAAGCATCATTACCTCTTGCCTCTGCTTTCTGGCAAGCTTTCTTCTTTCAGATGGAAACATTCTGCTTTCCTGCCACCTCATTTTCCATCTTGCTAACTCCTACTTGTTCCATACATTTCAGTTTAATTGTCAATTTCTACAGGACACCTTCCTGAGCCCCACATAATAAGGTGAGTATTCTTTCCCACAAACCATGATAACCCAATGCTTACCCATAACATCACACTATATTGTAATTTCTTTATTTATCAATCCTCTCTCCTTCAACATAAAGTTCCTCTAAGAAAGGAACCATTTGTTATTTACTACCATAGTCCAATGTTAAGAGCAACTAGTATTGCTGGACTAAAAGAGTATAGCTGGGAACATGTTGCCACTATAGTTATAGTGATTCAGACACTGAATATGGATAGGATACTGCTGTGAAGTGTAAGGAGTCCTTTAGTTTTCTGTATCACAAGGTGTCTTGATGCTTTCTGCCCTTCCCACTCCTCTTCTCAAACTTAACCAGACCCTTCTAGAGTTCCTAGCAACAGAATCTCTACTTATCTAAAGTTCAAGCACATATTCCTGCACACACCCTGCCTCCCAGATTGTTAGAGACTGAATACTGCTTAACTAGCAGGACCTTGGAGGACTTCCCAGACTAACACCAAGTTCTTTTTAGCACTCTTCTCTGCCTTGGCCTAGAAGGTTCTGTATGGGTTTCCATCATTTAGGTTTTTCTTCTTTTGGTGTGGTGAGCCTGCTGAGGTACTACTGCTGAATTGTCTTGAACCTATAGAGAATGAATCATCTGAGTGGATGGCCCTTTGTTAGTAGCTGATCAATAATTATCTGTTAAATGAATACCAGATAGCACAGAAGCATGGAGGACCGCCGAGTTGTGAGATTTTAATTCCATTTCTTTGGAGATCAAAAGTATTGTTATTGGGCAATATGATCTCTTTGTTCGTTGGTGTTCATGTGGCTCCATGGACTGGTTCCCATGCAACTCTGTGGGTTAGTGTCCATACAGCTCTTCAGCTGGTGTCTGTGCAGCTTCGTGGGCTAATGTCTGTGCAGTTTGTGTGCTGGTGTGCGTGCAAATCTGTGGGCTGGAGTCCATGCAGCTCTGTGGGCTGGTGTATATGCAGTTCCACGGACTAATGTCCATGCACTCCATGGGCTAGTGTCTGTTCAGCTTGATGGCCTGATGTCCTTGCAGCCCTGTAGGCTGGTGTATATGCAGCATGGTGGGCTGGTGTCCATGCAGCTCTGTAGGCTGGTATCTGTGTAGCACCGTGGGCTGGTGTCCATCCAGCTTCATGGGCTAGTGTCTGTTCAGCTCCATGGCCTGGTGTCCTTGCAGCTCTGTAGGCTGGTGTCTGTGCAGCATGGTGGGCTGGTGTCCATGCAGCTCTGTAGGCTGGTGTCTGTGTAGCATGGGGCTGTTGTCCATGCAGCTCTGTAGGCTGGTGTCTGTGTAGCACCATGGGCTGGTGTCCATGCATCTTCATGGGCTAGTGTCTGTTCAGCTTCACGGCCTGGAATCCTTGCAACTCTTTAGGCTGGTTTCTGTGCAGCTCGGTGGGCTGGTGTCCATGCAACTCCGTGGGCGAATGTGTGTTCAGCTCCATGACCTGGTGTCCTTGGAGCACTGTAGGCTGGTGTCCATGCAGCTCCATGGGTTGGTGTCCATGCAGCTCCGTGAGCTAGTGTCTATTCAGCTCCATGGCCTGGTCTCCTTGAAGCTCTGTAGGCTAGTGTCTGTGCAGCTCTGTGGGCTGGTGCCCATGAAGCTCCATGGGCTGGTGTCCATGCAGCTCCGTGTGCTAGTATCTGTTCAGCTCCATGCCAGGTGTCCATGAAGCTCTGTAAGGTGGTGAATGTGGAGCACTGTGGGCTGGTATCGATGAGCCTCTGTGGGTTGGTGTCCTTGCAGCTCTGTGGGCTGGTGTCTGTCTAGGTCTTTGGGCTGGTGTCTGTGCAGCTCTGTAGGTATCTGTGTAGCACAGTGGGCTGGTTGTCATGCAGCTCTGTTGGCTGGTGTCTGTGCAAGTTCTCAGTGCTTCTGAACACAGCCTTTTCTTTTTTGCCTCACAGTCTGAGCACTATAGTTCTTCCTAGGTTGGTGGTTCTTAATTTCTTTGCCCTGCTTCAAGGGCACCCTCACCACAGAATCTTCTTGAACTCTCTGTCATAACTCTTCCTCCACTGGCCTCTATTCGCTGGCCTGATATTTAAAAAAAGCAATAGATTTTGTACTGATCACTGTCTGATGTTACTGTTTTGCAACATCAATTCTCTTGTTTATTACTTTTGTCACCTAATATCACAAGTTCCCAGGGTTAGGGAGGGGAGGAATTTTGTCTGATTTTTTTAGTGCCACACATGTATCACTTGTATCACTTGTCTTCCTGTTCATCATTGATTTGCTCAAGTGGGCACTAGTAACATCTCCATATGTCCTGTCACATGCTAGTAGAGCCCAAGGGCATCTGCTTGATCCAGGAACATAAAGAGCCTCAAACCATTCCATCAGGTCATGGGAATGAGGTCTATAATTGTTACTGGTATTTGACATCAAATACGACATGGGTAGCTTGCCAGGCTCTGCCATGTGGGTGGCATACTCTTGTAGTTACCTATGATCTCCAGCATTTATTGATGAATAAATAAAGTGCAAGCGGCCATGCGAGCTGGGCCATGATCAGCTCTTCTGCTGGGTGGAGTTCTGACGAGAGGGGAGTCCGGATGTGAAAATAGCAGCCCTCGTGGTGTGTGGGGAGGTCCTCTGGCTTCTTGCGAGGCTCTGCTGGGGTGGCGGGCCAGGGCTAGAACCCACCATCCCTCCCGGGCACCACGTGATCAGCTGGGCACAGGGAGAGCTGGTAGCAGCTCTACCCCAGGTATGTGAGTCTCTGGATCAGCATACCTGGGCTGGGCTTGAAAAAGACTGCTTTACCGTGGGTCTTGATGAGCTGGACTGTGATCAGCTCTTCTGCTGGGTGGAGTTTTGACAAGAGGGGAGATCCAGAGATTCACACACATGAGACAGAGATGCTTACTGGCTCTCCCTGTGCCCAGCTGATCATGAGGTGCCGGGGAGGGAGAGGCAGGTTCTAGCCCTGGCCCGCCACCCCAGCAGATCCTCACAAGAAGCCAGAGGATACCCCCACCCCTCCGAGCAAGAGGGCCGCCATTTTCTACATCCGGCCCACACATGTACCTCACTTAAAATATTGCCTCAGTACTGAATGAATTTAACAAGGCCTAACAATAAAGAAAAGCCTTGATGTGTTCAGGTAGTTACTCTGCACTTCTAACTAGTTCACCTTTATTGAGACTGTATCCGTGGTGTGGCCAGGGAAGTTTCAGTAGTAAGTGATAAAGACCCATCTGGAACACATGCTGATACAAGAGTTGGGACTGAGTGCATTATCCAATACATTCTACACACGAATAAGTAAATTTGAACATAGTGGCTAGATGAGCAAGGAAAGAAATAGGACAATGTTTAGAATGTGACACACCTTGGATCAAGCTTTACTTTTTAGTCTGGTAAAAAATGTGATATTTTGACCTTATCTATAGTTTAGGGATTACCATTCCCAAATCATAGGGTCATCATGAGGGTTCATTGTGCAAACACAACCCTGGGGATGGAGTCCTCCCTCTGAATATAGTTTCTTCCCGGTCCCCTTTATTTCTGCATTAAAAAGGCCACCCAATTTGAAGGAGTTTAAGCCTTGATGTTTAGATTAAGTCATATCTGTGTTTTCCTAGAGAGCTACTGAGTTTTATTCATCTGAGTATAATCCTGTTCTTGGGGTGTTTTTGACCATTTGTTTGAAAGAGAATCACAAGGCAGTCCAATTGAGGGACTCAATAGAGACACACCGTGGATTATTATTTTTTTAGTGTGTTACCAGTTATAGTAACATACACGGTTGCCCTGTCATATGTGGGTAGATTTCTACATCTGCAACTGATTTGAGTCTGCATATGATCCCTTACAGAAATAATTAATCACTTGCCCCTTATTTTGAGGTGCAAGTGACCCCCTCTTGCCAATAATTATTGAATCAGAAAGGAGAACATTGTAGGGGTAGGGGTGTGTGGAATTTTAAGCCTGAGGGTTAATTTTTTTACTAATAAAATTACAGCTACCTTTTTCTTTGAAAAAAGCAACCTGAAAGTATGTAAGCTGCCCTAGAAATAAACCATCACCTACTTTACACACCTTTCCTAAGGTGTAACACTTCAAATATTTCTCATTTTCCCTCAGTCTTTTTCTAAAAGTTTACTTAAATTCTCCATTAGTTTTAACTGCTGCATTTGGTTTCATAGTTGGCTCATACTACACATTAACTAATTATTGGTAAAGTATCTGCCTGATGAACTCTGATCTGTTTTCTTCTAGAAGAATTCCCTGAGGTACAGTGACCCCTTACATTTTAACATATTTCTGAGGGATCTTTTTCAGCCATCTGCTGTGTGGCTCCTTCAGACACATCTGGATTTGAATCCTTTACACCAACTACAGTCTCTGATTAAGGACAACACCCAGTGGTATAAGGGGACAAGAAGAGTTTATCAACAGATGATAGAAGTTGTTGATGACCATCTTGGAACATTGGTCCGAAAGATTCAGAAATCACACGTGGGGAACTGCCTTGGATAATAAAAAAGAACAAAACACATTCTAGATCTTAATAGGAAACAAAAGTGCATAAACAAAAGCAGACTGTTTCTTTAAATATCCAATTTCAGAATAAGACTCGCCTCCCAGGAAAGTTTAAGAAACCCTGAATCTAATTGGGAAAAGAAGTGCATTTACATTTCCTTCAAGTGTCAGGCAAGCAGATGAAATTGAATTCTTGACACTTTGCAGAAGACAGACTCCCTTCCATTAGCCAAATGAACCTGGGGCCTGTATCGTTATTTTATTTTGTAAATTCTCTCTGTGTTATAATCAGACCCTTTAAATACAGATGGTCTTTCTGGAAAGAATGAATGGCATTAAATGTTGAAAGGATGAAAATGAAAGGCCTTCTTAGCCATTTCAGCTCATTGGGCCAGCCCCAGGGTTTACATCACAGGCCTGCAGGTCCACTATTCAGGATCTTTTTTAGAGTGCTTTCTCTACTCTCCCATCCTCTATGACCCCACTACACTTAAGATGCCATGAAGTTCTTTGACCTGCAGGTAAAGGGGAGAGACGTATTTAAATCTGTTTTTTATTTTTTGCTAAAATACTATTCAGTAAAAGTGCCCATATCCCTTTTTTATTTTTCCCATTTGTATTGAAGTACCATGATTTGTAAGACTGTTAATGGTAATTTCTTGCACACACTGTTCCAACACCACACCCACCACCAGAGTATCAGCTTCCCTACAGTAATATTCTAAGGAACCATCCTGTCTTCCAGCCTCCCCACCATCAGGTGAGTTCAGTTCTGTTGACCAACTATCCAGTTCTGTTGCTTTTGGCCATCACTTTTTTTTGTTTTGGCCACAACCAGGGATTACTCCTGTGTAAGGTTCTTGCCTTACCCATTCTGCTATCGCGCCAGCCCCATCCCTTTATTATGGTGCTTGTTTTAGCTCCTCCTCTAGTGAGTTCTAAATGAAGGCAGGCCATGGATTGGATTTGTCATTGTAGCTGGTGACTTAATTTAAAGGGCTGCTATTCTTTCTGGAGATTGAGTCTTCAGAGGTCCATTCTTTCTCAGAAGATACTGCTATTAAAGGAAAAAATTACCAAAGACCACATTGTTTTTAAAGACCAAAGGCACATAGGAGAAGGAAGCTCTGCCCTGGTACACATCTCTGAGGTTCCGTATAGCTCCACTCCTCCCCTTTCCTGGATCTGTGTTCTGGGGATCTTTTTTAAAAATAAGTAGACCTTTGAAAAATAGCTTCATTTATGACAAGGAGAATGAAGGGAGAACATTGTTGATTGTTTTATAAAGATGATCAACGGGGAAAGTAGGTAGTCAAGATTATTTTCTAGATTTTGCTTAATGTAAAAATGGTTTCTGTTTTTAAAAATAAATTTTAGTTGTTTTTCACTGTATCACTGTATCACTGTCTTCCCGTTCATCATCAATTTGCTCGAGCGGGCACCAGTAACATCTCCCTATGTCCTATCTCATGCAAGTAGAGCCCAAGGGCACCTGCTTGCTCCAGGAACATAAAGAGCCTCAAACCATTCCATCAGGTCATGGGAATGAGGTTATAATTGTTACTGGTATTTGGCATATCAAATACGACATGGGTAGCTGGCCAGGCTCTACCGTGTGGGTAGCATATTCTTGTAGTCAAGATACCATATACATTATAATATGCCTGATAAGTTATAATTTTACATTATGTTCAGAAAACATCATGTAAGCTTCTCGAATTTTCTTTCCAATTAAATAACAAATATCTGAAAAATGTAAAACAATTTCCCTAATAAAATTATGGATTCATAAACTGTAATATGCCCAAAAATACTTTAGATATCATCTAGATAATTTGTGCAGATTAGAATTTGAAAGCTAAATCCTGTCCAATGACAGACATTCAGCTAAGCAGCAATATTGCAAATTACAGTCATTTCCACACTACTGGAAAGTCCAATGTCTTTCAATAATCTTCTATTTAATGAGAATAGAGTGTCACTTTAAGTTGTTCTTATTTATTTAGAATTCCCTTAGCCCCTCGCCCCCTTCTCATTGTGGTTGTTGATGTGACTGGGGTGCGTGCGTGTCTGGCTGTGGTTCGAGCACCCTTTGTGTGTGGAGCTTGCCGTGCACCCACCAGGGATATCACTCTTTAGTATTGGCATGCATGTGATCAAGGATGCTATTACAGCCGAACTCACTGGATGTCTCACACCTGTTCATGGTATGGCCATAAACTACATACAGCACCAGGGATGACAGCAGGACTGTCAGGCCCAAAGAGCAGAGCTGCCAGAATTGTGCAAGTAGAAGTGGTGATGCGAGATTTGAACCTAGGACCAATTACTGGCAACACAGTGGTATACACCACTGCTCCTCTGGAACCTTTTTAAAACAATTGCGGCAGAGGGATAGACCACCTGCAGCATGTGTTAGCTATGCAGATTACCACCCCCACCTTAGAGAGTCACAGCCCCAGTCATTGCCACCGGAGCCCAGGAACCTGTTCTGATTAAATAGGTTCTCAGCTAACTCTTAGATGTGGTCAGGTTAGAAGCCACTTAATTTTGTTTGAATAGCTTTTGTGTTTTATCATTGGATATATATTGGATATAACTCTCTATGTGCATGTAAATCATTGGCTGCTATCTCTCAGTAGTTGTTGAATTACCTTCTTGCAGTCTCTTTGTCTACTCATGCATTTCCTCCACTGAAGACCATAACTCATTGTGTCACAAAATATTCTTGAGTAGGGATCTGACCTTCACCTCATGAAAGCTCTTCATTTTCAGTGATCCTTTCATGCTTGACTTCCAAAATATTTAAGATTAATTCTAAGATGCTCAGAATTAGCCATATAACTTGTGTGAAATTCAGACATTACATTGTAGCTTCAGTCAGAAAAATGTGCAAGATTACATGCCTCTAAAGAAATTCATCTGATGGTAGGGGAAGACAGGACATGGGTAGGATTTGTCTTTCATCTGAGGTCCTGCCAGGGCCATTAGAATGGGCTCTGGTTGCTTTATGCTGTGGTAAGCCTTGCTTAGAGAAAGCACAATGTCAAAAAGAATGAAATATAGCTCTTCCAGCAGTCATATCTTGGCACCTAACTGAAAAATATTAGTGGTTGTTAATACATCTTGCTTCTAAGGTGAAAAATTTTTAATTGAATTTTGCAAATCTTACCTTTACTATGTGCATGCATTTATTAGAATTCTGTTTTAAGAAACAGCACAATGATGGTAAATGTACTTAAATCTATTGCACAACACTTGTCTTCTTCTGGAAAAAGAGCTCAGATACTGTTAGATTATTTTGAACCAAACTGATAGGGACATTCACACAAAGGAAGCCCTCAGTTATCATGCGCTTTTTCTCATCTGCCACACATATATTCTATAACCATCAAAACTATTGTTTTAGTGAGTTATTTCTAGCACATGTACTTGTTTTTGAAATGGAGCATTTGCTGTAAGGGACAGAACATTGAGCATGAACAATATTTAACCAATAACAAAATAAATTGTCTGCAAATAATGATGTAGGGTGCTTTGACATAATGTTTCTGCTTTTCAGTTTAGTAGTTCATCTCCCTGTCCTTCCTCTGGGTTGTAGTTGATTTGGGTGGAAAGAGCAGAGATGTGTTTATTTAGGAAGTAGATGCAAGTGTCCAAAAAATGAACCACGTTCTAATCCTGCCCCCAGTGGCTCTTATAACAACACAGTGGGAACATTTTGAAATGCTATCTCTTCTTGGGAGGAAATTTTCTGTAGTGTGAGTATTTTATCCTATTAGGCATTCCTTAAATTAAATTAAAGATCATAGATAGAATGTTTGAAGTTGGAAAATAGTTTCTGGAGTATTGGTTAGAGTGCTGTCACCAGCCTCCCCCTCCCCTTCTCCCCACCCCCAAATGCATTTTCAATCTCGAGTTGCTTCTGTTTCATTTTTTGAATGTGAATGAAATAAATCTTTCATTTTATTTCCTCTACAGATTTTTAAATGTTTGGCTCATAAAATTATAACATCTCCTAAAAATGCTTAAGACCATAAGCCTAGTTTAGAATTTAAAACAAGGACTAAAAAGTAATTCTTTAATCTTAAAACCCCCAAAAGATAATCAAAATTGTCAAAAGACATCAACTTGAAGTAATTTAAATGACACAGTTTTATGGCCATCTCAGTACAACCTTGAGAAAACATTTTCCAAAAGGAATTCTATCTTAAATAATTCTTTTAGACAGGGACTTGAAGAGCAAACTCTCTTGAAGTGAATTGTTTTCTTTGATGCTACAACTTTCCTGCAAATTCCGGAGAACAGAATCTTTGGTTTTAACTTAAGATAATGAAAGTAATTTTCCTTTGAGAACTAGGTTTTCAGGAAGAATTGTAAAGCTTGTCTGCAGGTGAGATTTAATTTAATCCTTTGAGTACTTAAGAAGCATTCCTGAGACAGTGGCCAAAAAAGTGACAAGATTAGCACTTTGTTTATTGATAGTGTGTGGACAAGAAAAGACTTTTATCCCTGAAGAAGAGCTTAATGATTTTTTAAAAAGTGATCTTGATGGTGATTTTTAATTACTAAAATATGCATTATTTAAATAGTCAAAGATCATGATATGCTTAACACTTAAGGTTAGTCACAGTTGAATTACAGCCTCGAAATTAAGTGGCAACAAAGCAAGCACCATCTTGCTAACTGCACTTTGAGCTTAGAAATAAAATTCTAGAATGCAAAATTAATGAATGCATATTGTAGGAAAATTCACATGCAAAATTTGCACATTAGTTGTTTTTCAAAATCAAAATCTACATATGATTTTATGATATTTCAAAAGTTACATAAGATTATTTTTCTATTTGTCTTATTTTTTTAAAAAGTTCCTCTTCTCAAGGGATATTTGTTCCAATAAGCAGATTAGTATTTGTGATGTCAGTCTATTGAATAAATAAATCCATAAATTGGAAGGTGTGTGCATGGTTGAAACCTGATAGAAAAGTTATGCAATGTATGTAGAAATGACTTCCAGATAAAATTAGTGACATGAGAATTATTTTGTGTTCAATGTATGTGCAATGTACACAGTGATTCCCTTTTGAAAAATATGTCTTGATTTCATTTTGGGAGGATAAAATATGCAAAAAGATGTTTGTGATATACACATGAGAACAAAAGTAAAATATTCTTTGTTATGATTTTTAGTAGAAAAGAGCTTTCACAGTATTGAATGTTTTTCCTATTAAGGGCCAGTAAGCCTCTTAACTAATCCACCATCCTTTCATCAGGCTTATCCATGGTTTGTAAACCATGAAGACATATATTTCTACAATAATCAATTTATCAGTACTTTAACAGAGCAGTTCTTTTCTAGATTCTCCTTTGGATCTTACTTGCCATTTTATCGTTGGACATTTTTGGGAGGATTCACTGTAAAATAGTAGATAGACACTTTTATTTTAGAGTGTTTATCCTTTGGGGTGAAAGGATCCTTTAAGTATTGGCAACCCCCTTCTTTCCTGCTTATAACAGATCCATTTGTATGGGCCATGGCAGAATGTGCAGAGTGCAGTATCACAACACTCCACAGGGTGTCACAATGTGGTTATCTGTTCCTCACACACTGTCAGACAGGAGGTAATCTGAGCTGCAGCCAGTTCTGTATTAAAAAGGACTGGTTCATTTTGTTATTAGTCAAAGAACTTCTACTGAGAGTCTGCTATGGGTCAGCTCCCTTGATAGGAAATGTAGCTTAGGAGTAAGGTAGAAAGAAGAACATAATGCATTCTTTTCCTTCACTCTGTATTTGGCATTTTGGTCCAAATAATATTTACCAACACCGAGTTTACTTGAATTTGTTTGGATTTACTTGCCATGTAACTTCATGCCATTTGGGACTAAAAGTCTCAAATGGAGGAGGCAAGTGTGAAAACTACCAGATCCCTCCCTGGTCCCTGGTTTTCTCTTCCTCACTGGTGGGAAGTGCTCTCTAGTGGAGTCTCCTGCAGCCAGGGGACTCTGCCTGCTACTCAAAGGGCTCCTGAAGTGGCAAGAAGCTAAAGCAGGTTCTGTGGATTCAGAAATTCTGAGTGTGAATTATCCCTTCTCCACTAATTGGCTGGGTAGCCTTAAACAAGTCACTTTGTTTCTTTTCATTTTAAGTCAGGAATGGGATTTTTGAAGAGCAAATGAAAGAATCAATTTTTCAAAAGCATTTTTATTTCTAGGAGCCTCTTGGTAGATAGTTTCGGGTTTTCCAGGTATAATATCATGTCATCTGCAAATAGTGATAACTTGGCTTCTTCCCTTCCTATCTGGGATGCCCTTAATGTCTTTTTCTTCCCTGATTGCTATAGCAAGTACTTCCAGTACTATATTGAATAGAAGTGGTGAGAGTGGGCAGCCTTGTCTTGTCCCCTGATCTTAAGGGGAAGGCTTTCAGTTTTTCCCCATTGAGAATGATGCTCGCTGTGGGCTTGTAGTAGATGGCCTGGATTATCTTGAGGAAGGTTCCCTTCAATCCCCATTTTACGGAGAGCTTTCATCATGAACGGGTGTTGGATCTTGTCAAATGCCTTCTCTGCATCTATTGATATGATCATATGGTTTTTATTTTTCTTTTTGTTGATATGATGTATTATGTTGATTGATTTGCGAATGTTGAACCATCCTTGCATTCCCGGGATGAATCCCACTTGGTCATGGTGTATAATCTTTTGATGACTCTTTGGATTCTATTTGCTAGTATTTTGTTGAAGATCTTAGCATCTGTATTCATCAGGAGATTGGTCTGTAGTTTTCCTTTTTGGTGGCATCTTTGTCTGCTTTGGGTATCAGGGTGATATGTGCCTCGTAAAAGCTATTTGGGAGTGTTTTTTGTTTCTTCAATTTGTTGGAAGAGCTTTAAAAAGAATTGGGAGTAGGTCCCTCTTTAAAGGTTTTGTAGAATTCACTGGTGAATCCATCTGGACCTGGGCTTTTGTGTTTGGGGAGACTTTTGATTACTGATTCTATTTCCTCGATGGAGATAGGTTTGTTGAGGTATTCCAAATCTTCTTGTTGCAGACTTGGGAAGCTATAGGAATTCAGGAATTTGTCCATTTCTTCTAGGTTTTCTTGTTTTGTGGCATACAGGCTCTCATAGTAATCTCTGATGATCTTTTGAATTTCTGTGGTTTCAGTTGTGATGTCCCCCGTTTTCATTTCTGATTCTATTTATTTGGGTTCTCTCTTTTCCTTTTCTTACAAGTCTTGCAAGTGGTTTGTCAATCTTGTTTATTTTTTTTCAAAGAACCAGCTTTTGGTTTCGTTGATCTTCTGGATTGTTTTTTTGACATTCCATCTCATTGATTTCTGCTCTAAGTTTTATTATTTCTTTCTTTCTGCTTGGGTTGGGCTCCTTTTTGTTGATCACTCTCTAAGATCTTAAGTTGGGAAGTCAGACTGTTTATGATGGCCTTTTCTTCTTTCTGATAAATGCTTGAAGAGCTATGAACTTGCCTCTTAACACTGCTTTTGCTGTATCCCACAAGTTCTGGTAATTCGTGTCTTCAGTCTCATTTGCTTCCAGGGAATCTTTGGATTTCCTCTTTGATTTCTTTTATGACTTGCTGGTTGTTCAGCAGTGAGCTGTTTAGTTTCCAGGTACTTGGTATTGGTCTCCGTTTTTGTGTACAATTAACTTCTATTTTCAGTGCCTCATGGTCTGAAAAAGTAGTTGGCACAATTTCTATCTTCTTGATTTTATGGAGGTATGATTTATGGCTCAGCATGTGATCTATTTTTGAGTATGTTCCATGTGCACTGGAGAAGAAAGTGTATTCAGCTTTTTTGGGGGTGAAATGTCCTGTATATGTCTACCAGCCCTCTTTCTTCCATCTCCTCTTTTAGGGCCAGTATTTCCTTGGTAAGTTTCAATCTTGTTGATCTATCCAGGGTTGATAGAGCAGTGTTGAAGTCTCCAACTACAATTGTGTTGCTGTCAATGTCTTCTTTGAAGTCTATTAGTAGTTGTTTTAGGTATTTTGCTGGCCCCTCGTTGGGTGCATATATGTTTAATAGCGTGATTTCTTCCTGATATATGCATCCCTTGACTATTAAGAAGTGACCTTCACTGTCCCTTCTGACCTTCTTCAGCCTGGAAGTCTATGTTGTCAGATACCAGTATGGATACCCCAGCCTTTTTGGATGGGTTGTTTGAATGAAAGATTGTTTTCCAGCCTTTTATTTTGAGCCTGTCTTTGCTCGATTGTTCAGGTGTGTTTCTTGCAGAATGTCGGATTCAATTTTTTTGATCCATTGTGCCACTCTGTGTCTCTTAACTGGTGCATTTAGACCATTGACATTGAGAGAGATTATTGTCATGGGATTTTGTGCCATCTTTCTGAATAGGTTGGTTGTTCTTTTGGGTTATGTCTCGTCTTATAATAGATCTTTCAGTCCTTCTTTTTTAAGGTTGGTTTTGATTTTACAAAGTTCCTAAGCTGTTGTTTATCCAAGAAGTTGTATATCTGTCCTTCAAATCTGAGTGAGAGTTTAGCTGGATAAAGAATTCTTGCTGAGGCATTCATTTCATTAAGTTTTTTTCACTATATCCCACCACTGCCTTCGGGCTTGGAGGGTGTCTTCTGAGAAGTCTGCTGAAAGCTCGAATGGATGCTCCTTTGTATACAATTCTCCTTCTTTGATCTTGCTGCCTGAAGAATTATGTCTCTGTCTATGGCATCCATTACTTTGACTAGGATGTGTCTTGGGGTCTTTCTATTGGGGTCTCTTCTTGCTGGTACTGCGCCGGGCTTCTTGGATCTGGATGCCTTCGCCCTTTAACTCGGGGAACTTTTCAGCCAGGATGTTTTTAACTGTTTTAATTTCCTTGGAGTTACTTTCTTGTCCCTCTGGGACTCCTATGATTCTTATGTTGTTCCGCCTGGCTTCATCCCATTGTTCTCTATTTCGTTGCTGATCCATTATCCGGTCTTTTTCCATCTTATGTAGATCTCTGAGTGCTTTCTGCAGCTCATCTTCAGTCTCGCTGATTCTCTCTTCCGCTGCTGTCATCCTACTATTCAGAGCCCCGATTGTGTTTTTCTTTCGCAGAGTAGCAGGGTACAAAAATCAATACCCAAAAGTCAATGGCCTTCCTATATGCAAACAGCGAAAGAGAAGAAAGGGACATTAAAGAAACTATCCCATTCACAATTGCGCCAAGCAGAAAATCAAATACCTAGGAATCAGTTTGACAAAGAATGTAAAGGATCTCTACAAAGAAAAACTACAAAACGTTACTTCAGGAAATAAAAGAAGACCTGAGGAAATGGAGACATATTCCCTGCTCATGGATCGGAAGGATCAACATTATCAAAATGGTAATACTCCCTAGAGCTTTATACAGATTCAATGCGGTCCCTATAAAGATACCCATGATGTTCCTTCAAAAGAAATTGAACAAACACTCCTGAAATTTTTATGGAATAATAAAACTCCACGAATAGCTAAAGCAATCCTTGGGAAAAAGAAGATGGGAGGTATCGCTTTCCCCAACCTCAAGCTCTACTACAGAGCAGTTGTAATTAAGACAGTGTGGTATTGGTATAGAGACAGACCTGTAGACCTGTGGAATAAAACTGAGTATCCTGAAACACATTCTCAAATATACAACCACTTAATCTTCGATAAAGGAGCAAAAAATATTAAGTGGAGCAAAGAAAGCCTCTTCAACAAATGGTGCTGGGAAAACTGGGCAGCTACATGTAAAAAAATGAACCTAGACCTCCTTCTAACGCCATGCACAAAAGTCAGATCAAAATGGATTCTAGATCTCAACATCAGACATGAATCTATAAGGTACATCGAAGAAAACATAGGGAGAAAAGCTCTACGACATCGAAACGAAAAGTATCTTTAAAGATGACACACCACTGACCAAGCAAATCGAAGCAAAGATAAACAAATGGGATTATATAAAACTAAAAAGCTTCTGCACCTCAAAAGAAACAGTGACCAAGATACAAAGACAATCCACAGAGTGGGAAAGGATATTCACCCAATACCCATCTGACAAGGGGTTAATATCCAGGATATATCAGGCACTGGTAGCACTCCACAAGAAAAAACAGCCAACCCCATCAAAAAATGGGGAGAAGAAATGAACAGAAGCTTCCAAAAAGAAGAAATTCGAATGGCCAAAAAGGCATATGAAAAAGTGTTCTTCATCTTTAATCATCAGGGAGATGCAAATCAAAACAACAATGAGGTACCATCTCACACCACAGAGACTGGCACACATCCAAAACAGCAAGAACAACCAGTGCTGGCGTGGATGTGGGGAAAAAAGGGACTCCTGATCCACTGTTGGTGGGAGTGCCGACTGGTCCAGCCCTTTTGGAAAACAATATGGGCATTCCTCCGAAAACTAGATATTGAGCTCCCATTTGATCCAGCAATAGCACTCCTGGGAATATACCCGAGAGACCGAAAAACACATAGCAGAAACACTATCTGTACTTCTTTTATTCATCTCTGCGCTATTCACTATAGCTAGAATCTGGAAACAACCTAAATGCCCGAGAACAGAGGACTGGCTAAAGAAACTGTGGTTCATCTACACTATGGAATACTATGCGGCTGTCAGAAAAGATGACATTATGAAATTTACCTGCATATGTAGGGACATGGAGACTATCATGCTGAGTGAAATTAGTCAGAAGGAAAAAGGACAGATATAGAATGACTGCATTCATTAATACGACATAAATAGATACCAGTGTTTTACTAAATGTGGGAAATGGTAATGGCAGATTAAGACTCACCATTGAATATACACAGAGACTTAAGTGATAAACTCTAAATACCTGGAGGGCTAGCCACAATGTGTAAAATAAGAGGCAGAGAGATGCAGAGACAGAGAGAGAGACAGAGAGAGAAAGAGAGAGAAACTGGGGTACCTGGTATTAAGGCAACATGGGGGGTGGGCGGGAGGGGGGGGGGGTACATTGGTGGTGGAAATGGGGCACTGGTGGAGGGATGGGTGCTGGTATACTATATTACCAAGAACCAATTATGATCACCTTTTGTAATTGTATGTTTCACTGTGGTATAATAAAAAATTAAAAAAAAAATACAAAAGCATTTTTAATGGTTTCCAGTTCTGCGATGAGATGAGTTAAATGCATTTGTTCTCTTTCTTTTTCTCTAAATACAACGTAATTTAGGTTGTCTGGAAAGAATTTCGCAGACAGTCACAGAAAAACTAGAAAAGGTGGCAAGGAAGGAGGATTTTTGTGAAGTCTTGGGAATTACAGAAAGACCCCATGCAAGTGCTTGTAATTTCATTTATCTCTAATATATGTCTGCCAGGACACTGGAAGACCCTAAGACTCTTAAGTCCCAGTATAAATAGATGAGATTTAATAAAAGGAAAGAAGGAAAGGATGGGAGGAGTGAGAGATGGGAATGAGAGGTGGGTGGAAGGAGAGGAGGGCAGGCCTGCCACCTGGCATCTTCCAAAGGCTAGAACTGGAAGTGGCTCATCTATCCACAGAAGGGCTACCAGGGAGTGAAGTAAGTACTCCCGTCCATCTGCTCCCCCAATCCACCTGATCTACAACATACCTAAAGTGTTAAGTCCCTCTTTGGCCATAGCAGCAGCGTCATTATAGCTAGGGCACTCCAACTTTTCCAAGCCCCCAAGGTCCTGGAATTAGCAAGTCAATCTATGATGGCTACAAGTCAGGGACTCACATGCAAATTAAATCAGAATAATTGTGTGATAACAGAAGATATGGGTAATAACATAACAAAAATCATACTTTATCTGTCTCAATTCAGGGTATGTTAAAGAGTTCCTTTTACATATGACCCAGAAGAACCATGATTTGAATTGGAAAAAATTCCAACTCCAATGAATTAGATATTGTGGTAATCTGACAAAAATAAAACAGTCATCTTAAAATTGATAAAGTAATTATGATTTACCTTGGAAAGGATAGACAGCCTCACTGAAAGGATTCATAATAGAGTAGGAAAGATGGAAATTAGAATGAATCTGAATAGGCTAACTCAGTATGAACAACAGAGGAAAATGGACTGAGAAATAAATGAACAGTGTTCAGAAACTCATGGGACAATAGCCAAAGATTAACATATCATCAGAGTTCCAGAGGCAGAGGAGGAAAACCATGGAACTGAAAAGATGAGGAAGTTATTTTGATAAAGTCCACCCTACAGCCATCTATTTCAAGCCCAGGTATGCCTGATCCAGAGATTCAGAGACACAGGGTAGAGCTGCTACCGGCTCTCCCTGTGTCCAACTGATCATGAGGTGCCCAGGAGGGAAGGCTGGTTCTAGCCCTTGCCTGCCATCCCAGCAGAGCCTTGCAAGAAGTGAGAGGAACCCCTACACCATGAGGGGCACCATTTTCAACCTCTGGACTCCACAGCTCGTCAGAGCTCCACCGAGCAGAAAAACTGATCTTTCCCCGAACATCAATACATGCACAAGATGAGAGGCTACTATAAGAGTTTCACCTGCAAGGCAGAGCCTGGCAAGCTACCTGTGTCATATTTGATATGCCAAAAACTAGTAACAATTATAGACCTCATTCCCATGACCTGAAGGAATGGTTTGAGGCTGTTCACAGTCCTGGAGCAGCAATTGCCCTTGGGCTACACTAGCATGTGACAGAACATATGGAGATGTTACTGGTACCTGCTCGAGCAAATCGATGAACAAAGTGAAGACAAGTGATACAAATGATAGTGATAAAAATGTCAAAGTTAGCAGGAGATGTAAACCTACGGATTTAAAAAGATGAATAATCACAAGCCAATCTATGCTAATACACATAATTAAACCTCAAAAAAGCAGAAGACATTGAAACTAAACACCCAGAAAGCAGCAACTTAATTACTTAATATTTTAGGAGAACAAACACCAGTGTCAATGATAGTGATTTTCTAATATGAAACTTTTGAGGAAAGTTTATGTGCCAGAAAGATTTGGCACATATTTTAAGTGCAAAAATAAAACTTTCGGTCACAAATTCTTTGTCAGAAATTAAGAGGGAAGTAAGAATTTTTATCAGAAATTAAGATTTTCAGACCAAGAGAAATGGAGCATTTGTCTTTAACATATCTATCCTTGAAGAATGACTAAAATCATATAAAGGTCTTTAACACAAAGGAAATGATACCAGAAAAAGATGTAGATTTTCCATACAAAAGTAGAATAAGAAAAAGGTAAACATTAAGGGTAAAATAATTAACTCTGTGCTCTTATAAAGTTTTAAAGATCAGGTTTGAATTTTGAAGCATTAATCTGTATTGGGCTCATTGTACTTCAGGGAACAATGAGACAACTGAATTTTAAGAGTGGGCAAGGTAAAGTAACATCTTTCAGTTGTCTACTGAGTAACAAAGTGTTTATATCAGTAGGTTGTGACTTGTTGCATATGTAAATTGTACCACATACAGTGATTGCAAAGACAAGGTAAACTATATTCAAATAGTACAAATAAATGAAGATGGAAGTCTAAAACTATTTCAAGTAAACTTAGGAGTGAATGAGAAGATAATGAAATCAAAGTAAAACAGAACACTTAAGCCCTAACACATCAAGAATTACTTTATATAAATGGTCAAAATATAATTGTATATAATGGAAAAAATGAAAGAGTAGATTTTTTTAAGCAATGTACAAATTATATGCTGGAGTCTCTGGGAGGGGGATGGGAGTCAGAGAAGGAGCCTGGAGGAGGTGATCAGTCCACTGATATCTAAAAGGGTAGAGTAAAAAAATAGGTGAACTTTTGTTTGGGAATAGTGTCCCAAACTGAGGGAGTAACCATTGGCCTATATTGCAGAATCTGGTACTGCAAAGTAGTAGCTGACTGGGAGTTTGGGAGTTTGAAAGGCAGGGCTCCACTGGGAATGGTATGAGATTCAAGTGGTCTTCTGTGGAGGGCTTCATGAGTGATGTCGGGGAGTTTCTTTCTCCTTTTTGGGGGGCAATGGGGACTCATTTGGGAGCTCTAAGAGAACATCAGAGCTGAGTTATAGGAAGGTTCCTCTGGTTAGTGCTTGGAGACTAGATGGGGAGGAAGCAAATGTGGAATCAAGGGGGCTATGCTGTTAAATCAATAACAGATTTTGCCCTGTGGACTCCTAAAAATGTTCATTCTGTCTATTGCCTTATGACTCTGGGGTCTGGAACTTTAGGAGTCATCTTGAAGCCATTTGGATTTTGGTAGGGGTGACCTGAGCCTGAGCTCTTTTCTCCTGGCCCTGCCCCACCTCCAGTGCTCTACTCTGAGGGTCCATGTATGATTTCAATGGGACTGATTCCTTCCAAGTCAGTCCTGTTGGAGAAGCAACTCAAACCTTGGAAGCACGCGTTGGTTACTTTATTCGGGTCCCAGGGAATAATGAGTGTATATGCTTATGCCTACATTGCTTGTTTTTTTTACAAATCAAGCTATAGTCCCCTCACCTTTGCACCACTTGTGTTTCTTCATTCTTTGTGATTTTTGTGCAAATGTTTGAAGTGGAGCCAGATGTTGTACCATTAATAATTTTGTATAGTATTTGCATGTTACAACCCTATCTGTATAAATGATTTCACTTCCGAACTTCTTACATGTTGTATGACGGACACTTCTGCAGGAGTTTTCAATATGAGATCTAGAGATGTGTTATACATGCCCACATCTCAGCAAACCACATTCTTCCAGTTCTTAGCTTCTGCCTATATGTAAATAGAAATTCAGACCTTCACGTGCCTTATCTGCAAAGCCCAAAGTAAGGGGATGGTGGAAAGAACCCTATCATAGGTTTACAGTTAGTTCTCTAGAACTTTGTTCCTTTGTCTGTTTGAAGTCACTATGGATTGCACATTGAGGTCTAGACAAATGTTTATGTGCATGCAGATGCATTCAAAATAACAACATAGGCTCAGTGTGGAAGGTTTATTCTTCTCAGCTACTGGCTTCTTTCTAACAGCCATCATTGTGACATCAGTGACCATATTCATGCTCACAAAACTATTTGCTCATACTGTTGTGAAACTGCATGAATACTAGTCTGGAGTGGAGGAAGCCTTTGTTTTTGACTACAGATGATTATGCCTTTGGAGTTTCTGTGTTGTCCACAGAGGAAGAGTGAATTCTCACAGTTGTAACTGGATAGAGTTCCTGACATTTTGATAAATTATTTGTTTTTGGGGGTTAGTTTTGGTCATTTGAGCTGTTTGGTGCCTATATCCTAAATATCCAGAATGTCAAAGAAGGCAGAAAATGTAGCAAAAAAAAAAAAAAAGAAAGAAAAGAAAGAGGAATAGGAGGAAGAGGAAGAAGAAGAGGAGGGAAGAGAAAGAGGGCAGAGATAGGAATAAAGAATGAAAGAAAAATACTCAACTCCATAGGCTACATTATTGAAACAACTGGAAAATGAAGCTCTGTATCCTATAGGCCAAGCGCCAGCTGGGTCATCATCTGCATTGGGGCTTTTGTGATGCTGCTACTGCGGTCACCTCTGTGCTCTCCCTGTCATCCTCCTCCTCTTCCTCCTTGTTACTACCGTCCCTATTTGCATTGCCATGCAGAGTCAAACTAAATGAATCAATCCAGAATTTCGTTTTGAGTCACACATTGTGTAACATGCATTTGGAATGATTTCCTGAGAAAGCCTGGGTGCAGAACACAAATATTTTGAATGGACTTATCTCTCAGGGTTGTACTGCTTTTTTTCCTTGTCATTTAAAAAAACCCTTAATATGAATAAATTGTTTGTACAGTGGAGCTTTTTAAAAATCCTTAGATAAGAAATACGTGGTTTGAAAGCAGAGCATAAAACATGAATGATAATGTCCGCAATGGCCGGGAGAAGGCCCTTGCTGCGGCTCCAGTGCAGGCGTTATAATCGACTATTTGGTGTGTTTATTTCAGGCTGCAGATAGCGGATGAAAGTGGCTGGTTGGTTGCCAACACATGACTTAGTTGTCAAATGGAGTGTTTAGTACTTGTTACATTTGATTTATATCACAAGTTCTTCCCATTAACAGTCTACTGGTGATAACCTACTTGGCTTTTCATGTGGTTACATTGAAACAACCACTTGACAACATTTGGCATATCACAAAGTTTAATACTGCATAAAGGAGTGAGTGAACGGCTACACAGCATCTGCCATGCACTGATGTGGTTCTGGGTGCAGAATGGGCTGCCAAGGTATGTCTGCTTGCTGGACGAATAAGTATTTTGTATGTAATCTTGGGCCATTTTTTTGTATCAGGTCCCCTACATGTGACAAAATAATGCAGTAAATATGTTTTCACTTTCAGATTGAAAACTTGCAAGAACAACTTAGGGACAAAGACAAGCAGCTGACCAACCTGAAGGACAGGGTGAAGAGTTTGCAGACAGATTCCAGCAACACCGACACTGCGCTGGCCACTCTGGAGGAGGCTCTTTCTGAGAAGGTGAGCTTGCACTAGAGTCCAGCATCCAAACACTTTTCAGTGTGCCCAGTTTCTCCATACAGTAACTACAACTAAAGCGCCGTTATAACAGGGCCCCTCACTCCCAAGCTCACCCCACTTCAAGAAGACATGGCAACGCTGAAGAAGTCAGGGTGGCTTTCTGAAATTCAAGCCCAATTACATCACGTTTGTTATTGCTAAAAACCACTCTTAATTCATCGTGACTCTTGGTGAATCAAAGCAGAAATGCTTAACGTGGCGTATCAGGTTTTTCCCTTCATCTGATGGGACTCTTAGTTGACCTTATACCTCTCTGCCTGCCTTCTTCACGCCCCTCTTCCTCTCATCTCCCTGATTCTCTTTATTCTAACCTTCTCCCTCACTTCTTACCTATTTCTTTTCCTCTTTTCCTCTTTGCTTTCTTACCTCCAGTCCCTTACTATTTCCCTTTCCTCCCCCACCCATTCTTTCCACTCCATTTCCCTTCTATCCCCTTCCTGAACCCCTATACTTTGCCTCTCCTGTTACTTAGCCTAGAATCATCCTTACTCTCTTCAGACTCATTTCTTCTCTGGAGACCTCAGCTTTCTGAGATAGCCTTTTTTTCTTATTTAGGGGTGGCATACAGAGCTTACTCCTGGCTCTGTGCTGAGGGATCACTCTGAGTATATGGAGTGCTGGGGATTGAATTTGTTCAGCCACATGCAAGGCACTCACCCTACCCCTCCATCCCCATATTCTCAGCCCCTCCTGAGAATCTTTATTGCACAGATATCAAGAATATAAATTCCCTGGGTTAAGATCCAAACATCATTATATGCTTGTTCATCAAACACTTGTTAGTCTGGACAAGTGGCTTAATTTCATACTACTTTAGTTTCTTCATTTGTGAAAGCGGAGAATTATGATACCTACCTCAAAAGATATTTGGAGTAGACATATTAACATAAAGTATTTATAAAAGTAGGAATTGTAAGTTATAGCCCTTGTTATTTTATTAATGTCATTTGAGGGAGACCACCTAGGTAATATCCTCCATTATGTTCTCATGAAGACATGAAGACCATGAAATTGCCAGACCTCTTTCAGTCTTAATTAGCCATGGATTAATTAATGTCAATTATTCTTTTCAGCTAGATGTCATGTCCATGACACTCATTATGTTTGTGTGTTACTGTGGCTTCCCCCAGCACATTGCAGAGTTCCTCCTCCTGGGGTGCTCAGTGGATACTGAATGAAACCCAAACATGTGACAGACCCTGCTATGGGTGCTGAAGATGCCATAAAAGAGGAGCATGGGTAAAAACCCCTGGCTCCAGATAAATAAAATCATAAGTAAGTAGAATTCCTGGATTTTAAAGGGTAATGCTACCATGAAAGGAAAGAAAGCAAGGAAGGGAGCTTGAAGTGCCCCTTGAAGCTATCTTGGTAAACAAACAGGTCACAGAGAAGATGGCTTTCAGATTAACAGTAGCGAAAGAAGTTTGTTGCCCTCTAGAGGGAGAATAAGCCAGGGACGTAGACACTGGGGTCTGGGGAGGGTGTGAAGAGGGAGAACAGATTTTCTATGGGCTCATGAGAAAAGAGAAGATGACGTCACTCTGACTCTAAATCATTCAGAGGGCTTATTTCTGATTTACTTTGGGAAAGATTACTCCAAATGAATGAATTCATGCAATTGGTTCAGCCAGTAATTCATTCTGAATGCCACCAATACCCAATTTCTAGTCCTTCTCATTCCTATTCCTGCTAAGTTAGTTGACATCTGGTAGATCTCTTTGCAAGTATGTGTGGTGAATTCTACTGGGTAAGGAACAAGTCACAGTTGGAATTGGATGTCACCATCTCAGATTCTTCCCCCATAGTCCTGAAGTTGGGTAATCACTGTACTCCATAGTCTGGGGGTTGGGTAAGTACTGTACCCATAGTCCTGGAGTTGGGTAAGTACTGCATCTCATAATCTGGGAATTGGGTAAGCACTTACCCCATCGCCCGGGTTGGGTAAGTACTGTACCTCATAGTATGAGAGTTGGGTAAGCACTGTACTCCATAATCTGGGAGAGTTGGGTAAGTACTGTACCCCATAGTCTTGGAGTTGGGTAGGCACTGTACGCCATAAGTAGGGCCAACAGGTTCCATCAGGAGTCTGAGGCAGGATGGCAGAGTCTTTGTTGTGATGTGCCAGTGTAGTCTGAAGCACACATTAATGATCCAATGATTTTCAAAGCCAGATTGAAGCAAAGAAAATATATTTTAACTTGAAAAAAATATTTTTTGGGGCCCGGAGGCGATAGCCCAGCGGGTAGGCGTTTGCCTTGCACGCAGCTGGCCTGTGCCGGCCCGGTTCAATCCCTGGCATCCCATATGGTCCCCAAGCACCGCCAGGAGTAGTTCCTGAGTGCAGAGCCAGGAGTAGCCCCTGAGCATTGCCGGGTGTGACCCCAAAAAGCAAAAAAAAAAAAAAAGAAAAAATATTTTTTATTGAGTCACTTTGAGATACACAGTCACAAAGTTGTTCGTGATTGTGTTTCAGTCATACAATGTTCCAACACCCATCCCTTCACCTCTGTACATTTCCAATCACCAGTGTCCCCAGTTTCCCTCTTGTCCCCAACCCCATTCCCAACCTGGTAGAGGCAGGCACTCCCACCCTCTGCCTTTCTCTCTCTCTCTCTCTCTCTCTCTCTCTCTCTCTCTCTCCCTCTCTCTTTCACACACACTCTTTATAGTTTGCACTAGAGTTACTCAGAGGTTATCGTGTTTGTCTCTTTACCTACTTTCCGCACTCAGTTCTTGTCCAGAGTGATCATTTCCAACTATCCTTGTTATAGTGGTCCCTTCTCTATCCTAACTGCCCTTTGCCCCCAATACTTGTGGCAAGTTTCCAACCATGTACCAATCCTCCTGTCTCTGTTTCTACTGACTTTGGGTGGTAGTCTCATATTGTGTTGTTGTTGTTTTATATACAATAAGTAAGTGCAATCATTCTATGCTTGTTCTTCTCTGACTCATTTCACTCAGCATGATATTCTCCAAGACATCTTAACTGTCAGTATAGGCTCCATTCTGTTTCTTTCCCCCCTTCATCCTCTTCATTGTAAATTCTCTTACCAGTGCATGATTCTCCACAGGTGCAGGACTACTGTTGACTGCTACTTAAGCATCACCACTTGTGCCTGTTGAAAATCTGAGTTATGGTACCTGAGAGGTATCTCACTGGTTAGGAGCACATGAAAAACCTGCACAGTGACTCAATTTCAGTCCTCGCATTGCACAGCCCCTTGAGTACTGTCAAGTGTGGCCCTGGTGGCTGTTTAACACCCCAGGAACAAGCATTAAACCATCTACCTAGTTGGTTCACATCACTGGGAGAGGTTCTGCGTCTTATAAGCACAGCTTGGGAGCACCCTGGAAAAAAATAAAAAAGAAAAAGAAAAGGAAAACACAATATCAGTAATGAATCCAGCCCTAGAAGAGAGCATGTGAGGTTGTATGTTAGTTTGTTCCCCAGGTCTCTGAGAAAATCATGTATTACTGTGAGGTCCAGAAACTTAAAATGAGGCCAGAGAGACAGTAAAGAGGTTAAGGCTTGACCTCTATGTGGCCAACCTTGATTAAGTCCCTGGCACTACATAATTTCCCCACCACCTGCCCCACTAGTTCTGCTAGGAGTGACCCTGGAGCAGAGTCAATATCAAGCCCTGAGCACCACCAGGTGTGGCTTAGTTTCCACCCCTAATGTATTAGATTTTTTAGAAAAAAGTTGTAGTTCTATGGTTAGTCTTCATGTTCCTATTAAAATCAATAAGATTGTAACTTTAGGATTATATTATGATATAGGATATTTTATGTGAATACTTAGGGTAGAATAAATCTTCCTGAAATAATAAATGTTCCTGAAAAATTTTTCCCTGAAAAAATAAATTTTCCCCAAAACATTTATTTCTTCAATTTTCAAACATATATCACCAGAGCTCTCTAGTTTGATTCAAAGAGCCAATCAGTGGACATAAGTGAGTGTGGTCCCTAGGTTGGCAATATGCAATAGAGACTGCTAGTGACTATGACAAGCTATCTTGAAAAGAAAAGTTCCTAGCTTTTAAAGTTTTGATGTTCAACCACCACACGTACACAAACACACACACACACACATACACTCACACACACAGGCTTTTTGGGCCAGCTTTAGTCCTTGAGCTATGGGTTTCCAATCCTCTTTCCATTCAATTTTTAGGCCTTCATAATAATAAATATGAATAATGAGCAATTTATTTTATTTTTTGGGCATTTTCATAAGGTATCAACATTAGAATGTTGGTGCAAAGCACAGACAATTATGGATAATAATTGACAAGATTCTCTATTATGGCACAAAGAACAGTACATTCTTTAAAGGTGTTTCTTGCACTGAATTTCCAATATCTCCTCCTACTCTTCCTTCTTCTTTCTCTTTCCCTTCTCCTTCTCTTCTTCCTTTTCCTCCTCCTCTCCCTGCACATCTCCTCCTCCTCCTCCCACCTGACAGTGCTCAGGGCTTATGGCTGGCTATGCACTAACTTTTGGTGGACTCTGGGAACCATATAGGATGCTGGGGATCAAAACTGGGTTCCAGGACCCATCCCTCATGTTGGCCATGCACAAGGCAAACACCCTACCTGCTGTACTATCTCTCTGGCCCCCAAACTTCTTTGTATCTCCAAATAATATTATCCTCTAGGGAGGTTCTTAAAATATAGTTTACTGTGACCAGAGAGATAGTACCACATGTAGGGAGCTTATGATGCATGTGGTTGACCTAGGTCTGGTTCCTATGGTTACCTGAACCTGTCAGGAGTGATTCCAGAGAGTAAAGCTGAAATAACCCCTCAGCACTGCAAGTTATGGGCCCAAAACAAAATTAAATTAAAATATATAGTTATTGGACCCATTTCCTAGGGATTCTGATTTAGTTGCTCAGCTGTTGCACCTGTGATTTTAAAAAATTCCTGCCCAGTGATTCTGACATAAAATGGTTAGAGTACCACACTTTGGGAAACACTAAATCCATACTTTTCCATTTGATAGATGGGACATGAGCTTGGTGAGATGAAATGACTTGTCTGGAGGTTAAAATGCTGCCTTTTCTGTATCCTGGAAAGACACCATTACTCAATTATAGCCTTGCTAACTTCTTAGTAGGGAACTCCAGGGAAGCCACTTGTGCTCAACCTTCGTCCTTGTTTAGTACTTTTTGCATCATGTGATTTTCCTAAAGTATACATTCAAGCAGATGGGAGGGAGCTGAAACTCAAACCTTTTGATCATTGTGCTTTTAACAACTCATGACCTTCAATGTCATTTTCCTCACAAATTTTATATTTATCCACACTTAATTGAATGGGTCATTTGGAACATGACAGCGTACAAATAAACACTAATGATTTATCTAAATTTTTTTAAAAAATGTATTATACCACAATGAGATATACAGTTACATAGTGTTTCTATTTGGGTTTCAGTCATACAGTGTTCCAGGACCCATCCCTCCACCATATCTAAACTTTTGGACTATTGAGAATACCTGTTTGCTATCTTTGAACCAATGAATAGAATGTTAGATATTATTTGCCATTCAGTTTGCACAATGACATCCCAGAAAGTGTCTTAATCCTTTTTTATTTCTAGGAACTTATTTAAATGTTTGACATGCAGACAAAAAGCCGCTTAACGAGTTAAGATTGAGGATGACTTACTCCTAGAATTGACACGGAGAAACTCAGGAGACAAAATCCACAGTATTTTTAAACTGGCCCAGCCAAGCCCGTCTGTAGCCACTTAGCAGATAAGGAGTTGAGAAAGGCAGATAGCAGAGCTGGAGGCTACTGCTACTCAGTCCCCTCCCAGTGCTAAAGCACAAGTAGATTAGACCTGTGCAGAGCCAGATCAGTGTACAAGGAACACTTGCCAATGCAAATAAGACTAAAACAAGAACACATTGTTGAAATTTCTGCAAGTTAGTTGTTAATCAAGTAGATCATGGCATATTAAGGCTTTTTAACGCATGTTTTTGACATCTGCTCCTGTGTGGCTGACAGTTAAATTAGTTTTGTGATTGACGGAGAAATATTTTGAAGTATTGAATCATCAATAACACTTAAACATTATAGTGCTTGTTGATATTTTTGTCATCGATGCTCAGACAATGGTACAAGTGCTTAGAGCAACCCAATCTGTTTTCCAAATGATTCCGACACCTTCTGTGTGTTAACACACACGTATTTTACTTTACTTCTTTGAAGTCAAGATGAACCCTAGTTAGAGTTTTTAATACCTTCCATCATCATTTTATAATTGTGTGTTACATGACAGAAAGTTTGTCCAGTTCTGAGTTAAGAGAGGCATAAAATATCAGTTTCGCCTTTGGGGAAGCTATCTGTGAGGTGATCACTCAGTGACGCCATGAGAAAGGAGTCCAGTAGGAGTACGTGCTGCATGATGTGGATAGAATGATTCCTTGGGAAGTTTCCAAATAGTAAGGTGGTATGGTCAGTTGTGAGTTTAAAAATGTCACTTTAGGGGCCAGAGCGATAGTCCAGTGGGTAGGGCATTTGCCTTGCACCACGGCCAGCTCATACTGGCCCGGGTTCAATCTCCGGCATCCCATATGGTCCCCTGAGTACCGCCAAGAGTAATTCCTGATTGCAGAACCAGGAGAAACCCTGAGCATTGCCAGGTGTGACCCAAAAAAGCAAAAAAAATTGTCACTTTAGCAGACACGTGGTAGAGTTATGGGATGTAGAGGACTTTTGGTTCTGTCATTTGAGAACTTCTGGAGTAAATATAGACAAAATACAGTGAGAGCTTCCTTTCTGAAATCATTAATAGCCCTGAAGTACTTTCCATATACTGAAATTATTTCCCCATTTTACAGATCATATAACCATCCACCTACTGATGATTTAACTGTAGTCACATTCAAGAAGAAAAAATACCCATGTAGGTAATTAGTGTACTTATTTGTTCTATTTCTAGTTTCCACCTCAAATTATTATAATAATTTATTTTAAATTGTTTTGAAATAAATGCAAGGTACTTTCTTTTTACCTTGAAAGCTTTGGAAACAAACTGTTGCCATTGGGATAAAACAGTTTCTTTCCTGGGGAACTTAAATCAGACTTTGAAATAACCTCTCTGCATCAAGCACTGCTTTACAACTGTACAATGTATCAGGCATAGTCTTGACTATGTATTTATAAGGATATTTAAGACCATAGTTAGAATCTAAAGTGCGCTTTGAATCTTTTTTTAAACATTTTTCGTCCAAAGAAAAAGTCAGATAGACTTTGAGTAATTTGAAACTAACATTGGAAATCTAATTCAAATGAGCCCGTGTCGTATTTGACATGCCAAATACCAGTAACAATTATGGACCTCATTCCGCATCACTTGATGGAATGGTTTGAGGCTCTTTATGTTCCTGGAGCGGGCAGATGACCTTGGGCTATCTTGCATGTGACAGGACATATTGAGATGCTACTGGTGCCCGCTCGAGCTAATCGATGATCTACCGGAAGACAGTGTTACAGTGACAGTGAAGAATTTCCTTTTTAGTGGCCGGAGCCATAATACAGCGGATAGGGCATTTGCCTTGCACGCGGCTGACCCGGGTCAATCTCCGGCATCCTATATGGTCCCCCAAGCACCGCCAGGAGTAATTCCTGAGTGCAGAGCCAGGAGTAACCCCTGAGCATCGCCAGGTGTGACCCAAAAAAACCAAAAAAAAAAAAGAATTTCCTTTTTAAATAAAACATCTTATTTTTATATTGGAAGTTTCCACAGTTACATAAAACATATCTGTCAGAATAGTATATTCTTTTCAGATGAACATCAAGGGGAAACCAGTCATCAAATTGCCTTGAATGACTACAAACATTTCTTTGTGGCATTAGGTCTAAAGGATGGCTAGATCAGAGAGCCCTGGAGGTCAGAGTACAACTTCTGTTGATAGTCTGGGTGGGTCTGCCAGCCTAAATGTGCCTGGGTCTTCTGATTTTCTGTTACCAGTAGCCCTGGTTCAGATCTTTCTATCCAGAGGGCTAGATAAGGTGGGCACATGATAGTATACTTAGCAGGTCATAAATTCAATGCAGAAAGGGTGCTGTTCAGCTTTGTTATAATTCAACCAATATTTTACTGTTAACTCTTTCTACTGATTAACTAGATACAAGTAAAGAATATAGAAGTGAACGAAACATTTATCTATTCATTTATTATATTTAGTGAAATATAATAAATGTGAAATTGCTGTTACTTGCAATTGGGATCAGGCACAGTGTTTCAACACCAAGCCCTTCACCAGTGTTCACTTCCCTCCATAACTGCCCCCATCCCACCCCCTACATACATTTCTTCCTACCCATGTCATCTTCTATGAAAGGTGTGAAAGTTGTTTTTTTAAAAAAAGTTTGCAATGTGATTTGCATATATTGCTGATAGATTCATATAAAACACTTTACCGCCATTCAGCAACCAACCCCTCCCAGGTGAATGCTTCCCTCTGCCTTAGATGTTGCCTAGCTCCCTGTTCTATTCCCCAGCCCCCTCAATGGGCATGTTTCCAACCAAATACCAGTTCTCATGTTCTTTGTTTTCATAAATAAACATTTCTAGACAAACTGGAAAATCACCTGTAGAGTGAACTTTATATTGATTCATTTGTGCACTCACTATGAGTGCTACACTGAATTCTGGAAGACCTAGGTCAGGTTACATTTGGTACCTCTTTATAGCTATAACCTGTAAAGGGCTTTAGAAACCAAGGGTAGTCCTTTGATGTCACATGGAAATTAAAACAAAGAGGATGGAGTCGAGTTTGGTTTTTCTTCTTTCTTTGCCTGTACAAAGTTTTTGTAAGTCCAGAGTCTAGAACTTTCCTTTTTTAGTAAAGCACTTGGAACTTTTTGGCACCAATATAAACCAAGGACAGTTTCAGAGCTTGAGACCTTTGGAGATTGATGATCATACTTTTAATTCTAAGATGAAAAGTAGACTTTTCCAATTGCTATAATCTTCAACTTCTCTTCACAATGTTGGTTCCTAAGCATTCCCTATATTCATTGCCTCTAATTTCTTTCTCTCTTTTTTTCTTTCTTTCTCTCTCTCCCTCTTTTGCAATTATAGGAGAGAATAATTGAACGTTTGAAAGAACAGCGGGAGAGAGATGACCGGGAAAGGCTAGAAGAGATAGAATCTTTCCGAAAAGAGAACAAAGACCTCAAAGAGAAGGTCAATGCTTTACAAGCTGAGCTGACTGAGAAAGAGGTGAGCTGGGAAAACTGAAGCGCCTCATTGATAATCCTTACGAATCCATATTCATTTAGTCTCTATAAACTACAAACTTTCTTTGAGGGAATGTGGGAAGGCTTGGGTAACCTTTCCTTTCCAAGAAGGTTTATGAAGTCAGATGAGAATATTTGCAGTAGTTCTCTTTGACACTCAACTTGTCTTCCCCAGTAACTGCATATAACTCAGCTCCCTGAAACTTCTCTGATGCTGCATTGCATTTGTGTAGCTTAGAGAAGTGCAGAGTTTCCCTTCAGCGTTTCATCATCTTAAACGCCTGGTAATGATACCAATAATTGCATTTATAATAATAGCAATAATAATAGTAATAGTAATTGTAATTTAGTGATAATAAAGCTGATCTATCCTATTGGGGTCCGAATGCAGGCTAATAGTCCACTGAATGCTTTATATTCATTTCTTTTACTCACCGAGATCTCACTATACTCCAAATTAAGATATTAGGTCACATGATGACATAAAGTGGCAGATTATATATGACTATGCTTTTGGAATATACTTTTACGTTATGCTCAATAATTTAAAACATATTTGTGCAGTAGTAAAATGAATATTAAACACAAATTTTACTTTTTATTTTTAAAGTACCATAATTCATTTTAAAAGTAGGTTTGCGAGTAGAGTGGAGGATGCATTAGGCTACACCCCATACACTGAGTATATATATATATGTATATATATATATATATATATATATATATACATACATATATATATAAGCTCTTTAGTCTACTGAGGAGGACTTCGTGGAGCAGTATGAGAAACTGTACTGTGTATTATTTTATTCACTCTCCACAATACTGCATATGTGCCATTGTGCCTTATCAGCTACTTCACATCTGTGTTTGTCCATAGGAAGTGTCGTTTTCCTGAAGTCTCTTACAGATCTCTTTCCCATTGAGCTTTCCCACTGTCTACTTAGTCATTTGGGTTTTGATAAATCTAAGGAAATTAAATTAGCAGAAGAATTTATAGTAATAGGAGTATTGAAGGAACTCAGAAGCAAAACATATTGGCTAAAATTTAAATCTAATATTTTTTTTAGAAATTATTTCTCTAATATGTAAATAAAATAAGTATTCATCATCTTTACCATCCTGTTGTGTGGCAAAGTCCAAACTGGGATTTTTATAATTGTTTTAGTAATCGTTATAGTAAGAGACATAAAAGTATTAACTTCATTTGCAGCATTTTTTGCTTATTTCAAGAACTATTTATGGGTTTTCTTCTTAAAATCAACATAGATATTTCCAATTGAAGAGATTTAGATGGCGTTGAAGAGCATACTCTTTAAATGAGAATAATACCTACATTATGTGATTTTCCAGACAGGCATTTAAGCAAACATTTCTTTTTCCTGTATAATAATGCTGTTGGGAAGGTTGTATCAATTCAGATTCCTCCCAAAAGGCATAATTATATTAATAAGTGTCACTCCATTAAGAAACATTGCAACGAACTGGCAGTATAGTACGGTAGGCCATCAGAAAGGTACTCTTGAATCTCACGGGTAGGAGTTGACACTTTAGTCCACAGGTTGACATTCTTCTTTCTTAGAGAAACCTAGTGCCTCTCAGTAGTCCTCCCAGATAACAGAATAATATCCTTACCTACCTAAAGTCAGCTTATTGAAGATAGTAGTTTATTTGCAAAGAAACTTTTACAGCAACATCAAAATTGGTGTTTGAATAACTGTAGACTATAGTCAGCCTAAGTTAATATATAAACCTATTACTGGTGAATTAATACTTTATAGAGAATATAGTTGCTGACATTAGGGAGCTTATTATTTTGTTAGGGTGATAATAATCATCACCATCACAAAGATAATGGCTTATAAGTCTCCCTTACTATTTCTGTGGGAGTCATAAAGAGCATTGGCTTTGGGATTAGAGATATGTATTTCTCACTAGTAGCAAAGAACCTTGGAGAAGACACCCAGTTCATCTGAGTCTCAAGTTTTCTGGCCTGAACAGTGAACTAGACTAACCTGGCCCTCAGAGGGTTATCCCAAGGAAGTATCAGTATTATCTTCCTTCCCAACAATGTTATTCCAGTGCCTGTAAAGCAGCTGGATGTTTTCAGGCCATATCACTTAGCAGAGAGGTCACTGTGTGCTGAGTAGTGCTAGTTGGGAATATGAAGGAATGTCTGTTTTCTGATAAAATATTTTAGCCATATAGTTGGATGCATTTAGCATTTTTTCTTTCTTGATGGTCATTGCTCTTAGCTAGCAAAGTATGTTCTGTGATATATGCAAGTGTTTTCCTTTAATTTTTAGAATTCACACCACATAGGAAGATCTTGGTTTCTGGACATGATTGATTAATGGGACAATTTAGGTAACCTCATATCTGAGTTAGGACTATTCATTATATCTGCTGATTCTGGATTTATAAGGGACTGGAACATAAAATCTACTATAAAATTTTAAATAACTTTATATTTAATTCTACTGAAGATGTTGGGAAAGCCCTCATTTTTCTGTTGCACAAATGGAATTTGATAAAACATAATAATATGTTTCTTTAGCACTTGATTTGCCCTTGGGGAGTATTAAAATCGGTGTTTTCTTTCATATTTGTCTTAGAGTCTGCAGGACCTGACAGCAGTAAATATAATTGGAAGGTTCAGAGTGTCTGTTTTGCCATGACATGTAAAGACCACCTTGGGACTTACATCATTAGCATGACTTAGAGATGTGAAACATACATTTACTGACCACAGTATTTGCTTCAGCTGCAATTAGACACTGCTTAGTTCTGTAAACTGGCCAACTTTAATTTCCTGGCCAGAGGAGACTATTGTTACCTCTGTGAGACAGTATTTACCCTTTCTTTCTAATGCACACTTTATTACTATGTATTGAGTCAATGCATTAAAATTAAAGACATAACTAGTGACAATTGCAGTGCTTTACCTACTAGTGTTCTTTTCCTTTCAGTCTAGTTTAATTGACCTCAAAGAACATGCATCTTCATTAGCCTCTGCAGGGCTGAAAAGGGACTCCAAATTAAAATCTCTAGAAATAGCCATCGAACAAAAGAAAGAAGAATGTAGCAAATTGGAAGCACAGTTAAAAAAAGGTAAGTGATGTCTAAGGAAAAAAAATCTCATTTTGCAGTGAATTTACAAAATGGGGAAGGAAGAGACATTTTTTAAAAGAAACAAGCCTCTTATCTTTTTTTTGCTGTCTGCTGATAAAAGAATTAAACACTTTTAACTTTAGTCCCAAGAAGCCTGCATCAAATTTATCTTTCTGTAAACCTGAAAAATTGTCTGACGTTTCCTGTCTGAAAACAACTTGAAAAAATAGATGAAAGTAGTAATATAAGTAGAAAATATTAGACAATCCAGCTGTTACTCTCTGAGCAAATCTCAACCATCAAAAAGGATAAATGGAAATGTTTGTAATAGACCAACAAACCCAGGGGTCCCATGATATGCTGATAAACTTTTGCTGCTTTCTGAAGTAGTTCAATGTTTGATTCAGAGGCTTTAAAATGCTTCCCTGCAACACTGTTTCTAGACATTTGTTAAAAAGTCAACATAGAATATCTGTGGGATGACTATGCCTGAACAAAAATGGCTTTGATTTCTAAGGAAACTTGTTGTATGCAGAAAGCTTTGGGAAAGAAAATAACATCTATATTGCAGCATTAACATGTTTTCTCTGCACTGCACATTTTTGTGGAGTACATTTCCAGTCATGCATCATTCCTCTGACTCTTTCCCTGTGTTGTTTGGTACGTCTGCACTCATTGTTCACATAAAACTCATAACATTATGAGTTTAAGCATTTTGTTTCCCTCTGACAACTGATAAACTTAATCAACAGAGAGAATAAGAATCTGAAGCAATCAAATAGAGCATATAATAAAATTTGACATTGTGTAATTCATAACACACTGGAATGGGGATTTATTTGCTCAAGTTATGAAAATATATGATATGGATGATAGGGATGTGACGCATCATTTATCTATGGAAAAATCATTCTGGATATTTTAGGAGTTACTATATGTGATTTTCCTATGAAATATATAACTATACTGTTACTGGACTGTGTTCACTTAATCACAGAACTTTAGAACATTGTTTTTGGAAATTATATACTTATGAAGCCTCCATAATAATAGATAAAAAGATAAATAAACAGTATAGATCAAATTTCCTTACAACAAAATAAGAAAATATATTCTGTTATGGTCTATAATATATTAAGCATAGTAAGAAATGAACCTGTGAAATATTTCTTTAATGACTAGATGTATGATCATAAAGTAGGTTCTAAGCTGATTTTAAGAAGGGAGAGTTTCATTGGCTGTCTGTGGTGGTCCTTGATATGTATACTCTTACCTAACTACAGCATGCTGAGACATGAAATAAGCCTGCAGATGTATTTGGGCATGAAAATTGCTCTTCTTCAGCTCTTAGGTGTTACTGCAAAAAATGAGGCCACCCATATTTTGTTGTTTGCAGCTATATATATCACACCCTTCCTTTCAGTGAAAATTATTCATAGAATTTTAAATCCTTAACTAATTCAAGGGAAGAGGTTCACAGGTCGATGCTTATATCTTAATT
This sequence comes from Cryptotis parvus, assembly GCA_021461705.1. Lineage (NCBI taxonomy): Eukaryota > Metazoa > Chordata > Mammalia > Eulipotyphla > Soricidae > Cryptotis > Cryptotis parvus. The sequence goes on from JAJIBD010002378.1 coordinate 46,594, forward strand.
AATTGGCATTTAGGCAATTCAGTATAGTTTCTTTCAGCAGCGCTATGGTTTATCTAAGAAATTGGAGCATGTGCTTTCCTTAGGCTTTTACTTAGATACTGTGTACACAATTTACAAGTCTAGTTCTGTAAACATTTTAGCACATTTCTGACATTTCAACATTCTGCTGCATCACCAGCATTAATGTAACGGTATTGTTGTCTTTCTATAAAGAATCTATTTAATTTATGAAAAGATAATTTTCTATGTATATAAATAGACTTTGCTTATATTCTAAATGCATAGTAGAGTGAAATTAAATAAGGTAATTATAATTTAAACATTTTTATGAATAACCTACAAGTACTATTTTGTTACTTTTGGCTCTCCAGCATCAACTAAATTCAAATGTTTAAAAATACTTTTTTTTGGTAGTCTTTAATTTTTGTTAATAAATAGCTTTGTTAAAACCTCAAGTACGCATCACCTTAAAAAGAATTGAGATCTACATGAAATATTTGAAAATGTAAGCCAACAGTATGTGAATATTCATATAAACACATCATTTACTCATGGAAAAATAAGCAGCTATAAAAGCCTAAGGAGGGTCTGGACCTCCTTTTTAAATAAAAGGCAATGTGACTTGTGAATAAAATATAAAGGGTTACTAAATGAAAGCTGAAAATATAATAGTTTTATTATGTCATAAACAAACCACCATGGATTCTGTGTAATTTTGCTCAAGATTTGTGAGCACCAGGTATTTTTGCCATAAAAGCTACACAGTACCATAGATGTGTTTAGATGAACAGAAAGCTTGTCTTATCTGTCACAATAGAATCTATAAGTGTAGATTTAAATTTTTTTATGTCATCTGAAGCCTTTTTGAAGTTGTCAAGGTGAGCTTTAACATGGAAGTTTATGGAGAATATTCACAGCCATAGTTGCTATTAACCCTTTGCTCCTTGTATTCTTTGTATTTGACATTTCCAAATGCTTTGTGATGAAAAATTGTTAATTTTTACACAGTGAAAGCATATTTAAAAAAGAATGCAATCAGATATTCTGGTATGAGATCTTTACTTCTATTAGTAATATTGATAAAAATGATACAAGCCAAATAACACAAAACCTACTATTTGTGAATGTGCTTTAAGTAAAAGGATTCACTAACCTCAAATTGTCACCTAAGGATTGAGAAGAACCTGATTAGAGATGTTTGAATCATTTTGAATCATGTTTGAATCATGTTTGAATCATTTTAATTGCTGGGGCCGGAGCGATAGCCCAGCGGGTAGGGCATTTGCCTTGCACGCGGCCGGCCTGTGCCGGCCTGGGTTCGATCCCGGCATCCCATATGGTCCCCCAAGCACCGCCAGGAGTAATTCCTGAGTGCAGAGCCAGGAGAAACCCCTGAGCATTGCCGGGTGTGACCCAAAAAGCAAAAAAAAAAAAAAGTGTATTTGCTACTCAATATACAGAACTATGTTTATGTGATATGGCTAGAAAAAAGTTGAGAAATAACAGGAATTTAACATGGTAGGATTTGTGATATTTGATAATTTTTTAAATTAATCTCATTTTTGAAGAAGGTTTCTTTCAAATGAGTAAAATTACTTTAAACTAACTTATTAAATCATTAACTTTAACTCAAGACATTTAAAAGGCACATCTTAGCTTCAAGCAAATGAAAATTTTGTAATGTCACTTTCTGCTCACTGACATTGAGTCCCATACTAATGATGATTATATAAGAAATATTACTTGAATACATTAAAATCATAGTTGCTGCATTTAAATTTACAAACATTTCAATCTTCTACATAAATGATAAGAGAGTAATAAAGATTCTGACACACATAATGCCAAATAGGAAAGTTAATGAACCTGCATTTTTATTGACTATGACCAGAATATACTGGTAAAGAGCAATGACTAATACTGTATGTTGATTCCTTTTATTCTTCCTGCTGACTAATTTTTTTCTTTTCTATTTATTATTAAACCTATAATGTCTTTTTTTACTGATAATTTGCTTTTGATATATTTTTCTCTTTAGATTGAAGAAAAATTCACATTTGTGTTACTTTAAAAGAACTATAAATTTAATGATAAGATTTAATTAATCTTTTATTATTACCATCTTTAAAGTTCAGGTAATAAATTCCTTACTTGGCCAAAAGTACTTCTGATTCATTGTGAGAGGCCAGCACTTCATGTATCATCAAAAGTGGACAGCTTTCTTTATTTCATGGGTTATTTAACTTGAGAAAGGCAAAGTAACACAAACCTTAAATTTCTTATTCCAGCTATTCTTTTTAGGAGCCAAAGTCAACATTTCTATTTCCCCAGAGTCTCTTACTTTCACTGTGGAATGTTTAGAAACTGAAATTTCTTTTTTTTTAAACGACCACTTCAGTTCGTCTGTGCAAATGCACTGGATTTGTTGAGCTAATGCTGTTTTTCTGGATTTTTTCCTTCTTTTTCCCTGTCTGTGCTTCAATGCCTCCCCAACTTTGCAATGTAGCAAGCTGAGCAGTTGTTCAATCAGATGTACAACCCAGTAAGTCCTTTCTAAAAGTTCCGCTGTAACATATCAAAGCATGAGGATCCATTTGATGACATGTCACAATGTGCCATGCTGGGGAGGTTTCTAAAATATTTATGAGTTTATTTCGTATATGTCCTATCAAAATAAATGACCTGTGCAGAGACCACTGCCATTTCTTTTGCATATGAAATTAAAAAAAATTTAAGAACTCAAGGAATTATTTTTCTCTCTGATATTACCTCCTTCTTTATGTAGAAAAGCAGAGATCAACTATAAGTTAAAGCTCATGAAACATTTTCTTACACCCTTCAACACTTACCTACCTCTTCCAGGAAGCACATTTATAAACTATCAAACAACACATGTTATATTCAAATGATAGGAATTAAAATAGTTTTGGATTTAAAAATTGGACACTGCTCCTTAGGACTGGCAAATGCCTAAAATTATTATGAGTGTTATAAGAGCTAAATGCATGTAATTTGGCTCAAAACAGACTAAAATGTAGTCTCCCTAATAATAAATAGTAACATTTTTTATTTAGCCTGAAGGTACCAAAGCAAGGAACTACATATATATATATATATATATATATATATATGTAAAATCATGCCAGATGCCACCACTAATTTGTTTTGTTCTAATGACAACTGTGCAATTATATGAAGCATTTCTGTAACTTGTTAAAGGACTTTTTTGTCTCTCACTGGAGAAATATTTTAAAAAGATAACAAGATTTTTTTGTTTGACAAAATGCATTCTAATTACCTCCTTTCTGTAAACTCCCATCACAGAGAAAGAGAATAGCACACATAAAGAAACTACTTGGTCCACAATTTTAGTTGCTGTTATTAAACTGCTATTCCAGTATACACATAGCCTGCTACACAAGTTGTTTGATTGTGTTTAAGTAGGCAGAATCCACCTCCTTTTCTTTAAAACACATTTTTATTATTTCAAACAGAATTCTTCAAACACTGTTGGATCATCTTTATTGACCTAATTCCCTAATATAATTTTAATACGTGAAAATAACCCAAATTTCCTTTTTCTTAACATTTAGACAGAAGTGTTAATAGGTAGGTTAGGACAGTGGGGAGGTGAAGAAAGACAAATAAGATGGGGATATCTTCCAGCTAGAAATTTGACCTGGAGAAAATGCGTGTTTTCTTTAGATAATTGTACTAAAGTGTAAAGCAATCCTATTGAAACTGTTTTACCCTTCCTAGTTCAGGACAGGGAGAAACCGTGTCACATGATAGGGTGGGGTCAAAGAAATAGCTGTTAACTTTTTGAAATTTCCAGAAATAACAAATGACAAGACAGTAGCTGAACTTAGCTGTCATTTCACCCCAGTTTCTAGGATGAAAAAAACCAACTTTCCAGTGCCATAGGTGGCTAATTCAAAAAGCCGTTTACAGACTTTTCTCTTTGAGTTAATTAAACTAACCCATTGTTTTGGGATCCTGGGAATATAGTCCAAACCTCATTATTTTAATATTTCTGTCTGCTGATATTCTCAGGGCTCAACTCTTATTTGAGCTCATATAAATGCATGCAGCATGATGATGAATTTTCTGTCCTTAATAGTCTTTGAAAAGTGAGCTTTGTTTTTGTCATAAAAACAATATATAATTACAGTGGAGAATATGTAGAAGTATAGAAAGAGATAGAAGGAAATAAGATAACCTGACATCTCCACACAGAATAATCACGAGAACAGTTTGGTTGTTTTCACGCAGATATTTTTTGGTTGTAACAATTCTACCTCACCCCACCTTCCTTTCCTCCCTTTCCTCTTTTCACCTTTATTCTTCCTTTTCATTTATTCTTTTTCCTAGTTTGGTACTTCATTTCTTTTCAATATGTAATGTCATAGTATTTCTTCAGTTTTAGATACTATATCATGACATATCAATTTTCTGATATAGTTAAATATTCTTCTAAATCTTTATTTCCAATATTCCCCTCTATTTACAATTCTCCTAATAGGTGTTATTTACCCTTTGTTCTTTTTTTCAGTATAGTAACAGTTTGAAGAGTTGCTTTCCATGTTAGTTTTCTCACTTTAAAATTTCTTAAAGAATAGACTCTGGGATAATGGGTAAAGAAGCACTCTAATAGTCCTGCTCTCTTACTTTTATTACAGAGAAGGCACATTTTTTCCCCTAATGCTGTCCAAAGATGACCAATCTACAGTACAGCTAACACCAAGAGCCATCATTTACATAAATTTGACAAATGCAGAAATAGTTTTCTTTCATCTTAACTTTTCTTTCTTTCATTACTAGCATTGTTGAAGATTATTAACATTTATTTTAGTTGATTCTGTTTTTCCTTTTGAATTGTTTTTGCGTTTGCTTTTTTGTTTATTGCTTTGAATTCTTTATGATTTATCCAGAATCTTAGTTTGATAGCTAAAATTTTCATGCGTAAGTGATATCTTTTTAGTTCCTGATCTATTTTCTAATTAGTATTTTCTTATTGTTTTTATAGTTGGTCTCTAATTTTGAGATTAGGCACTATATTTAATTTTTAAATGCTCTTTTATGTAAATATAACAACTTTATTTTATTCATATTGAGTGGTAAGATTTAACCTTATGTTTTTCTAAATAATGGTCTGTTTGTTCTGTTCCTCATTTTTTGTATAAACAGTGAATCTTAATATCATTTTATTATATTCTAAGTCCTCACATGGACAAATATCTTAGTTCCTGAACTTTTGTTTTGTTTTATCAATATCTGTTGCATATTTGGTAGGAATTTTGATTAGTTTAAAATATTTTTAACATCTAGTAAAATTTGGACGCTCTAATTCTTTCTACTTTTTATTTTGTTTCTGTTGTTTTAATGTTCCCAGCCTTTAATTTTCTACAATTCCAAGTAAACTCTAGGATCACTTCGCCAGTAGAAAGTACAATTTTTAGTGATTCCAATTTGGATTATATCCGATCTATAAAATAATCTGAAATGACTAATAGATTTATAATATTATCATTACCATTTAAGAACTGGTACAACCTTTGCTGGGTGTGCTGATCTTTTACAATAAATACTGTTTTCCAATTATAGAGTTGCAGTATGTGTTTATAAGACTAATCCTAAGCATTCATGTGTTTATACTCTTTTAGGTTACAGTTGCGATTTTTTTCCCTCTCTCCCTAATATCTTACCTAGAGAGTTTGTTTTTTTCTTGTATGTTTATTTTGACTTTGACTATCCTACTAAATTTGGTGATTTATATTCTTCTGTGAAATAAAATAATTTTACAGCTGGATCTATGCTCTTTAGCCTAAAGTAAATCAAAGTACAGATTAAAATTTGAAGTTCTGTATTATTTTCTCATGTCTAAAAGAACCAAAGAACCCATTTTTTTTTTTTTTTTTGCTTTTTTTGGGCCACATCCGGCAATGCTCAGGGGTTTCTCCTGGCTCTGCACTCAGAAATTACTCCTGGCGGTGCTCAGGGGGGACCATATGGGATGCCAGGGATTGAACCCGGCCGGCATGGCCAGCCGTGTGCAAGGCCAACACCCTACCCGCTGGACTATCACTCCAGCCCCAGAACCCTTACTTTTTAAATCTTTTACTTTTACTCTAGTCATAGTGCTATACTATGTTATCCTCTAATGGCATTTCTTAGGAATCTAAAATTTTGCCTTTGTATCATTAATTCTCATAATAACAACCTTTCTGCAGCTTAACTACCACTCTACTCCTGAATTTCTGTCTTTTCATTATGACCACTGCACAGATTATCTATAGTTGATAGTTTTTTTAATCTTAGTTCTCAATTATAGACAGTCACAAATGCCTTCTTTGCTGTTTTCCTAGTAGCTACTATGTCCAAAGAGATTATCCAGGGGTGTCTAATAAAACTTTAATAAATCTTTAGACTTTGTAGTTTGTAGTTTGGTATGCTGTACAGTGGCCTCATTGCCATGAGGGAACTCACGAGTCTTTGGCCCTGACGGTCAGTCTTGCCACTGGCCAAGGCACAGCTGAGTTGTCTCTGATGTTTATCTATAGAAATCCCTCCACAGGCCTGCTGAGGATCTCTCCATTTAAGTATCATCTCTTAGCAAATGCATCCCTTTCAGAACTCACAAATTGTGTAAGGGTTTACAAGAAAGATGACCAAATATTTTTGTAGTCCTCATAGAAAAAAAAATTCCTGCTAGTGATTTGTGATGTCCTTCTTGATTTATTTTTAATTATACTTGTGCCCTCACAGGCACATGGTGGACTGAATTATAAATGTTTTCAGTCATTTTCTAGCAATTTCTTTCTTATGAATTACTTTGTATTTATGTGTATTTTCCCCGTTGTAGACCCAATGACACAATGGGAAAATAGAATTATTAATGGATAATTGTGGTCACACACTGAATGCACTAGCAAGTACAAACATGTATACCTCACACTTGATCCAGATATTTAGTACAGAAATCAAATAATATTTAAAATAGCATTCAAGATTTGAAATTACATGCTTTGTTTCAGAACATCTGGATAATGATACAGCATTAAGCATGCAATTGGTTCTTTTTTATTTTGCATAAGTGTTATATTAAAAATTATTGACTATTGGGGCTGGAGTGATAGCCCAGTGTGTAGTGCGTTTGCCTTGCACACGGCCGAACCGGGTTCGATCCCCAGCATTCCATATGGTCCCCTGAGCACCGCCAGGAGTAATTCCTGAGCAAAGAGCCAGGAGTAACCCCCTGAGTGTCACTTGGGTGTGACCCCCAAAAAAGAATTATTGAATATTTAACTTTCAAAAATACTATATTTAAAAAAATTTTTAAGGTAGTGTACTTTTGAAGATAATTATATGCAGTTAGATAGAACTGTAAAAATTAGTTTCCTTTAGAATTAGTATAAGATTCAAAGATATATAGTTTCCAAGTTTATTAGTTAGGTTCAGCTATTATATTTGGCATTCCTTAATTATATTTAAAAAATTTAAATTTTGTAATATAATATCGTTCTTGAATCCCTTAAAACTTTATTTTAAAAATAATATTTGATTCATAACTCAGAATTATGTCAAGATTGAAATTATGTCAAATTATTATCTTCTGAATTATGTCAGAAGATTGAAATCAAATATAATGTTTAAAGTAATTTATATACCCTCTTCTACTCTTAAGATATGCAAGGAATGTTAAAGCACTATTAACAGACACTAAACTCTCCAAGTTCTGCAATTGAATCATATTTTTACAGTGCATAAATTTAGCAAAGTATTACTAGAGCCATTAAGAAGCCTGGAAGAAAAAATCATCAAATTCATTAGTATTCTGCTCATAATTCATGGCTTTTACTAAAATGTGTTTATTTTGAGATAAATAATTTTTCATTTAAATTGTTAAGGTCCATTTAAAAAGACAGAATGTCATATAATACTGTAATTGAATATTACCCTGACTCATTTCACAGTAGGTTTTTGGACCAAAGCTAATAACTTTCCTTTCTAGCTACTTGGAATGATGAACTAGCATTTTATTGAAAACAATCAATGAGAAATCTTTATAAGGAAGTGTAAATAAGTCTTAACTTGTCATATTGGTATTATTAATATATGGTTTGACTTTATCCCTCTTTTGCCCTTAACTTTTATTTTAGATACATTAATATGAAATTTTCCAGAAATGGTTCAAAATTCTTTAACTGAAAAACACACACACTAGGTATTGTTATGTACTGCTTGTCCTGAGTCATACCCAAATTTTTCTTTGTGCTTCATTCAGGCTTTCACAATCAGTTCACATCAAAATGTTAAGGCTTGCCCACATCACTGAGACTCCAAACTTTGTTTTGATTATTCCCATTTGTGGGGAAATTTCCTCCCATATGGAAATGCAAGAAACATAATTGGGGGACTCTCAAAATGTACTGATCTAATATATAACACAGACATTACTAAAATGTTCTCTTCTCATTGTCTGTGTTTCTGTAAGATGCTTGAGAGTAACTTTTTAAAATTACCGGAAATACTTTTAAGGCAGACCCAGATGATCGGATTTGCTTTTTAAACTGATCTATTTAATCAGCCAAATTAAATTTCTCCTTTCAGAAAAGAATGCTCATTGATATTCCTTTTGGTCTTAATGACTAGTGGATGTCTTTTAAAGTTGCAGTGTGTTCTTGTTTATATTTATGAAAATAAGTAATTAAATAATTAGACTCACACCAATTTGTGTCCTCAAGAATCTGGTTGCTACCTAATGAAGAGGGGGTCAAAGCTGATAGGTCTTAGAAGAATGCAATGAACTAGAACTTCCCCACCTTGTGGGGGAATCTAATTTCAAACCAACAGGGGACATAATTACTGTACATCTTTAGTTTAAATCTTGAATGTGTCAAAATGTTTTGGTTGGCTTGATTCAGATGATAATTTATTCCAATATAGCTATTACTTTTCTACTGTGTCTAAAATGCATTAGGCTCAAATCTGTTATCTACTTTTGATCCCCATTAGGTGCTGCCAGTTCAGATTAAAGAGCCAATGTTATAATTTGAAAAGGCAAGAGTATTGCCTAAATACAAATTAAGTGCTTCCTTCACTCCATTTTAGAGGAGGCTCTAGCCCTTTAACTTTGAAGGAAGTACTGATATTATAAGCTCAATTTCCTCCTGTGTTTTTTTTAGCATCCCATAGAACACAGTATAGCTCACTCTGGCTTCTGTTAACACTTTTAACCCGTGCCTTGAAAAAGTTTGATTCTGGCTGAACAGAGCTGGTTACTTGAAATAAATGATAAATTCCTAGAGTTTTTTGCTTCTACTATTCAAGTGGGTATGTTTAGCAGCAGCCTTAAAATCACATAAAACTCTCCACCAAGTTTTCACATTGATTTTAATAATGACCCAGATGCAGTGGTTATTCTTCCATGTGTGTCTCACTTATTCTTAAAGTTTTCTATTGATTTAAATGGCCACTGTTTAAAATGCCCTAATGACCCTTCTAGGAAATTACATACCAATATTGAAGATGGTTCAACATATATTCCTCTCATCAGATTCTGGTACATATTGAATTTAACTCAAAACTTGAGTTTGTTGGTACCTTTTGAAAAAAGGAATCATTGCACCCACCTATATTATCAAATAGACACAGGATGGCTGTGAACTTGGCAATGATCACTTCACTTGTCTTCCCTTGTTCATCGATTTGCTTGAGCAGGGCACCAGTAACATCTTCATACATACTGTTGCAAGCAAGTGTAGCCAAGGGTATCCGCTGCTTGCTCCAGGAACAGGAAGAGCCTCAAACCATTCCTTCAGGTCATGGGAATGAGGTCTATAATTGTTACTGGTTTTTCGCATATCAAATGCAACAATCATATCAACATGCCAGCCTCTGCTATGTAGGTGATACTTGTTTTAATTATACAAACTAACTTTAGTCACATTTAGTCAAGAATGTCCTATAGTTTGTACTTAGACATCCTCCGCCACCCTAGTTGTTCTGTACCTCTACATGTTACACATGTTCTTTAATCATATTAACTTCTTGAGTTGAAAAACTACTAACCCATCTAATTTCACCCTCTGTTGAAAATTTATTATTTTTTCCTCTTTAAGAAATGTAATCATGGATTTTACTTAATACCTGATACATGGCTCTTTTTTATGTAAACCTAGCCAAGAAAACTTCTCTAAGACTGTAGTAGCTTATTGATATATAGTAGTAGTATATAGTAGCAGTAGTAGCAATAGTATCACTGTCTGTATCACTGTCTTCCCGTTCATCATCGATTTGCTCGAGCAGGCACCAGTAACATCTCCATATGACCTGTCTCATGCAAGTAGAGCCCAAGGGTACCTGCTTGCTCCAGGAACATAAAGAGCCTCAAACCATTCCATCAGGTCATGGGAATGAGGTCTATAATTGTTACTGGTATCTGGCATATCAAATACGACACGGGTAGCTTGCCAGGCTCTGCCGTGCGGGTAGCATATTTTGTAGTCATCTCAAAACCCAGCATTTATTGATGAGCCAGGCTGTGATAGGCTGGTCTGCTGGGTGGAGTTCAGGTCTGCTGGGGCCAGAGCGATAGTCCAGCGGATAGGGGCTGGCCTAGGTTCGCCCCCTGGCATCCCATATGGTCCCCCGAGCACCACCAGGAATAATTCCTGAGTGCAGATCCAATAAGTAAATACAGGTGATAATGTTATCCATGAAACATTATCCATGAAACGGGATTTTCCTGGAGCCGGAGTGATAGTCCAGCCGGGTAGGGAGTTTGCCCTTGCATGTGGCCGACCGGGTTTGATCACCGGTATCCCATATTGTCCCCTGAGCACCGCCAGGAGTAATTCCTGAGTGCAGAGCCAGGAGTAACCCCTGAGCATAGCCAGGTGTAAGCACAAAAAAAAAAAAACTGGATATTCCTGTTCTTGTGGGTTCTTGAGGATTGTTGAAAATTTTGCATAGAAATCTCGGAAGACTGAAAGTTAGTTTATTGTACAGATGACTCCAGGTCCCTCCCTAGATGTCCGGGCCTCTCCATTATCTATGAACAAATTGCTGGTCCTGTCCCTAACACTGCCCTGTCCTGTGTAGGACCTCCTTGTCCTGTTGCACACAGTCTAATCGCCTCCCAGGAATAATACACTGGTCCTGTCCCGGCGCTGCTCTCTGCCCATGTATGCTTTCCTGAAGATGGCCATGGCCAGATCTCTGAGTTTATACTGATGCTGGACCTCCCAGCTTGACCTGTTGCATGGTCCCAGTTTTCCTACTCTGCAGCCATGGCAACATGTGCATGGGTGAGAGTGTTGGGTTCAGCCCTTTAACCCTCTAGGGCGCTATGACCTGCCTGTACCTGAACTCTCCTGGGTATCACAGCCCATCTGTACCTGAGCTGTGCTGGGCACCTGAGCCCAGCCTGTCCTGTGCCTGCCCCAGCATGGCCTCACCTCTACTGTGCCCTGTGTCTGGGCATGCTGCCCGACCTGACCTGGAGGTCCTGTGGAGAGAGTGATAGATCCCAAGAATGCTGTTCCCAAATGGAGGAGTAGCAATAGTATAGTTAAGTAGTATAGTATATAGTAATACAGTATGATGTAGCAGCCTATTGATAATATAAGAGCTTATGGATAAAAATGAAATAAACCTATTAACTTGGATATATATTAGGCCCCATATGTGTAGCAATCATAATAATGACACAAATTATTATAACTTTGGTGGGTTTTTATTTCCCCCCTTAGCCTATACCCCTAAGATATTTGGCATAGTTTGTCATCCTTTCTTTATTGCTTTTTGTAGCTTAGAGAAGCCAATTTATGCATAGTAAAAAACTCAGTGCTCAGTGTAGATCTAGCCACACAACTTGAATTCTAGAATCTATGATAACATAAGAATAAAAAGTAGCTAAAATAAACTGTGTTAAATACCAATAAATGTAAATCTTTAAATCAAAGCCAAAGGGAATTCAAGTTAGAAATAGATAACTAAAACACATTTACTCATTAATTTTGAGTATTTATACCTGCATACTATACAGTTAATTATTTCAATTTTATTTGAGGCACCATAATTTGCAATATTGTTAATGACAAGGTGCCATGTGGACAGTGTTCCAACACCCCACCCCCACCAGAATCTCCACTTCCCTCTACCTTTGTCTCAGGGTCCTTCCACTCCCCAGCCTGCTCCCCACCACCCAACACAAAACACTGAGTCTGTAGAGCAGCCATCATGTTCTATTTCTTTTGGCCATTTGTTGTTCCCTGTTTCTCTTTCTCTGTCTCCCACATATGAGATAGAGCTTTCTGTATCTGTCTCTTTCAGTTTGATACCCTCCACACAGCAGCAAATTTAATGATTTTATCTTTTTATAGCTAGCAGTTTTCTAATGTTTATATCTACCACAGTTTCCTATACAGTCATCAGTTTATTAATTTTAAAGTTTCTAAATATCCATCATCTAGTTTAAGAAAAAGTTCTTGAAAAGGTTTTAAGCGTACACATTAATGGTTGCAATATAGTATTGAAGTGTAAGAGAATCTACTTGAAAATTTTAATTTTTTCTTAGAAATTTAAAACTTTATTTAAATAATTTTCTATTATAAAAGTAATTAACTAATAAACTTACTCTTATCACAAAAGTGAGCATATACAGCAGTTACTTTACTTTAAAGTAGAGTAATTAAATTTTGAAGTGATTAATAACACATTTAAATAGTCATTGCTTTAATTTAATATAAGATATAAAATTTTATATGGACAAACTACTAAAATCACACAATCTCAGTATTATTTTATAATTATTCTGGAAAACTCAGTATTCTATTATAATGATACCTGGTTTACTTTTAAATAAATAAAAAAATAAATGTTCTTTAAATAAGTGTTGGCAAAAGGGTATAAACCAGTAAATGATAATATTTTGATTTTTTTTGGTATGGATATATATATTTCTAAGTTCTTTTGCCAATTTATTTAATTTCTTGAATCAGGCAATTTTAGATGAAAGGTTGTAAAAAGAAAATTATCCCTCTCTCTATCCTCATGCTTAAATAATATGTTACAAGCAAAATATTATTTAAAAATTATTTTGTCATAAATAAGACATTTCTTTTTTATTTATACTAATTTTTGAATTTTTATACTAAGTCATTGCAAAGATTGTTAGCCTTCTAACAGTAGTATTAGCACTAATTTTTCTAATGATGCATGATTCACAGTAGTTGTATCTTGCTTGCCTTGTTTTTTCCCTAAAATTGAAAAAAAAGCATATAAAATATAAAACACACAACGAACATCTGTTTTACATAGCAAGACAGCAGAACAACTTAAGTTCTATTAAATTGTTAGCATTTTATTATTTCACACATGGATTTTGGAGATACATACATCTATATGACTTCTCTGAACTTTCTGTGTTGAATGTGCACTGTTAAACTACTTGTTTTTTCCCTGCTTGCTCTTTGAAGAAGTCAATTAAGAATAATGGGAAACAAGGGGTAGGCAAACATTGCAGTGCAGTGTTATTTCCATCTGTCTGGGAATATTTCAGCCAAATGTTGATTTTAGGAAAAAAAATTAAAGCTGTAACACAGCCTCTCACACATAAAACCACATATACTTTGGCTGCAAATTATTCTTCAGTGTTGTTGCTGTGTTTGTTGCTTGTGTCCAGTTTTGTGTGTAAAGCTGCCATCTACTCATGCATGTGTTTGCAGATATTCTTCTGTGTGCTTGTTCATGAATTAGCTCATCATCCTCCTGGTTAAGGTGAAAGTTAATCTAGAGAAAAGAATTGATGGGTATGACTGTTAGCTGAAAAAAATCCTTCCCTTTCTTCCAAGTCTTTCTTTCAAAGAATTTTTCTCAGTGGGATGGAGTGTTCATTGATTAGTCAGCCAGTTTCTTATATGCTACCTGGCTTTTTATTGGCTACTACAGTTTCTTGAAAAAATAATCTAATAAAATTTTATCTCAGTTTCTCAGAATTAGAAATTAAATTAAATTAAATATATCAGTATTAGAAATTAATGCAGTTATTATTAATTACCTCCTTAACTGTGAGTGGTTGAGTTCTTGGATTTTCTTGCCAAATAACCAGGAATAAAGCCATCACAGTTTATCGACTACCCATTCCCCACTTCTTATTTGGGGTGGGAGGAGCAAAAAGGCTTTTATTTAATTAGACAAAATATCAATGATAAAAGTACTATTCTGTGAATGTATAATGTAATGGAATATCTGCATTGCTTTGAGGTAGCTGACATCTGTGTTTTCTCCCCACTTTTTGCATTTAAACTGACAGTATACCCATAATTCTTGGTGGTTATTTTTTTCCTTTCAATGTCAATTTCTGGCCTTTGGTGACTGCACTGTCTATGGTTCTAAATTGTTGTCTTAACTACATTCTTTACAAATATAATATTGAAGGCTCATAATATTGAAGATGACTCCAGGGTGAATCCCGAGTTTGCAGACCGAATAAAACAGCTCGATAAAGAGGCATCTTACTACCGTGATGAGTGTGGCAAGGCCCAAGCGGAAGTCGACAGGTTGCTGGAGATCCTCAAGGAGGTGGAGAATGAAAAGAATGACAAAGGACAAGAAGATTGCAGAGCTTGAGAGGTAAATTTTTCTGCCTTGTTGTGAATTGTTGGCAATGACTGAATACTGATTGCTTAGTTGCTTTCAAGTTTTAATGGATTTGGAGTGCATGTATATATTTCAAGTTAGAAACCAGTTTTGTGGGAGGAATATGGCGTATTAGGAACAATGTGTTTCTGTAAAATATTCAGGAAGGATTGGGATGATAACTTGAGCATGCTTGTGCTTTTCCAGTATCTAAGAAAATAATTAACTGTGTTTTAGTGATAACTGTGAGCTAGCATTTGTGTTATCAGGACATGTAAGAAATTGATAAGATGACTACCTAAAACCTTTATTTGTTTCCCCATTAAAGACATGCATTTATAATTAAGGTTTTTCTTATGCAAACAATATGGTTGGGAATTCATTCAACACTGAGGAAGGAGAAAGTTGTTATCTCTGAATGTCTATGGACACATCAAACCAAATTCAGCTGAGGGTTTATCCTTTAGGAATGCCTTATAGAATTTGTAAGTAAATACATTGGAAGAGGGTCAAGGCAGATATATCTGCTAGCAAATTCTTCTTAAGACAAAATGTTATTTCAGGGCTCCTGAGTATTTAGATATATCATGAATTATATCTATATCATTCTTATGTATAGTATGGACTCTAACAATAAGGTTTCTATCTGTGCTCTTCCCTATATTTCATTAAAAGTAAGAATTTCTGAAGAATATTATATAACTCCATAATCTCTGAGAATTTCTTATTGATAAACATCTATTAGGCAGAATTTGTCATTTTTAGATTCAGCACATATGGAAGAGATCAGCACATTTCGAATAAATCAGTGAATGTTGCCAGTTCAGATCGAAATACTTGTGAGGCCTTATCGGACTTCCAAACATATGCAGAATTCTGTCTGTAGTTTTGTAAAACAACCTGGGTTTTGCAACAGAAAGACATGGACTTAATGTTGCCTCTGTTTCCTGCCAGCTGTGAGAACTTCAGTAAATTTTCTTATAATTACTTTAAAACGTTTTTAAGATGTGTCATGCTTTTTTAAGTACAAAGTCCCCCTGTAAGATGAGATGGTTCTGTCATTATAAAAATTGAATTCACAAATAAATTCTCAGTATTAAGTGAACATATTCAATGGATAGGTTCATTCTCAATTAAAGTTTGACAGTTTCAAATATAGTATCTCATTCCTATTTTATTATTAGTTGAAGGAGAGTCTTGATTTTCATTCAGTGTGATCAGTTTTAGAAATGAAGTTGAGAATGTTCTCAACTTCATATATATATATATATATATATATATATATAAAAGGGCGATATTTAATTTTGCAGTATGGTATCTGTTGCCAATCTATTGGCTCATAAAGATGCTTCTTTTAGATCTGTCCATACAATTATTTCATAACTATGTTTTGGCATTACTTAAATTGTAAAATGCTTATGTGAGATCACAGAGAAAGATGTTTATGCTTCTTTTTTCATAGGTGAAAAAATGAAAGTACTGATGTTTTGTTGATCTTGCCTTTTTGCCAAGGAAAGACAAATCTATAACAGAATGTTCTTGATTCCTTGTCTGGTTGGCCCTAGAGACAATGTTGGTATCACACTAATAATTATAATTATCTCAATAGGTTATATATAATATATATAATATATTATATATAGTATATATACTATACATTGTGTGTATATACTATATATAGTATATATATGTATAGGCTCACAGTGTTTGAAATACCTTACAAAGCACATGAGTTATAGGACTATATACAATTTAGTTAATATTACTACAACACAAGTATTATTATCCCCATTTTATAGATGAGAGAACTGATTTTAGAGATAAAATACCTTCCACAATTTACAGATTTTATAATGGTTCAGAATTGAATCCAGAGCTAACAGATGACTGAGATTCCCTGTTGCAACATGGGCCAGAAGAAGGAGCATGGTCCCATATCACAAACTATTCATACAGTCAGCAGAGAGATGCCGCTGCTGGACCATGGGAGAACTGCCTCATTTTTATTAGCTTTTATGAGAGTTAGTGATTTTCCCCATATTTAGAAGACTCCTGCCCTACATAAAACCAGATCCCCAGAACTATAATTGAAAATCAGAACCAGCTACTATAAGTATTTGCATAAAATAACATAATTATCTAGTTGGGCAACAGGTTTTAGCTGGACCCTTTTGCCATTAAATCATTGAGAATATTCACATTTTTATTTCCTCAATATGGAATGCATTAAAACAACAGTGATTTTACAGGCATTTATCTTTATGTACTTTCTGCACATTTTCTTTTATCTCTTCTTTGCCTCTCCTTAAAAGCTGATGCCTCCCAGGCACTGTAATTCATAAAATGTGTGGTGGGACTTGATTCTGTCCCAGTTCTCTGCTTGACTGTGTCTTGGGTCCAGCAGGAGAACATAGTCTGGGAAATGTCTGGGCCTCAGACCCCGAAGGAGGAGGTGGGGTGGAGATCAAGAGGGGATGTTTCTTGGGAAAAGGAGAACTCAGCCTTGGCCTCCTTTCTGAAGCATTATCTGCTGGGCTACATGTGTATTCTGACTGAAAACATCTTCCTTGAGTCGTCAGGCAGTCCTTTTCAAATTGGGCAGTATCTCCATTTGCTGGCTAAAACGACAAAATTCATACTTCATAATGTTTGAGCTGAAGATCTTTTAGCCATATGACATATATCTCCATTTTGGAGTCATGGAGGAATGTTTGCACTTAAGTTTGTGATTTTGAAAACCAACAAATTGAACTTGAAATAAATTTGTGGTCTTCAGTCTGTAATGTAACCTACTGGAGTGAACAGACTTCTTGTAAAAAGTAGTGAGTATTCTAAGACATTATAGACCTTAGAGCATAAGCAATGAATAGTATAGGGTTAAAATAATTCAAAGGCTTGTGGTATAAGCCTGCTTCTCTCTTGGAGGGCACTTCATGTTGCTTTTTATTCTAGAATCTTCCCATGCTCATTTTCCCCTACTTCATACATGTGCCAAATATTATACATCTATACTTGCTTACCTGGATGCTATTTGCCTCTTAAATTCCATGTCAATGATGTTTTTCATCAGCTATTAAAGATTTTGCTTTTCCAAGTGTCCTCATGTACAGCTCTTCCTGTAAACACTTAGCTTGATTAGTCAGGCGCTTCAGCCTTGGGCTGTGGGCTTCGCTGGGGAGTTTGACATACAAGGTGAATTGGATATCTGGAGCAAGGCCCTGAAAGTTGGTTCAAATTAGATGGGTCTTAATTCTCTCCCCAATATGAGATAGCTTATGTGCTGCCAATCACATAGCTAATTAAACATTAGAGACTATGAGGCAGATATACTTTCTATGTCAGTGCCCGTCAAGGACTCTGAGTTGTATTCAGAATCAGGCCAAAGGAATAAGAGGTCAGTATTCAGCAAAGGTCTGTCTGGATTTCTGGCTTTTTTATACATGGGAAGAAACCAGTGAGATGAACTTTCATGTAACTGTTCTAAATGTGTTAGAGAGTTGTCTGTACTTGTCTAGAGAACGAGAGAATGCCCAATTATGCTGTCAGTTAGATGCCTCCATACCATGTAGGACAGGTTCTTGGGGTTCTATTTCTACTATACATCAGAATAGAAAACAGGGTTGTACCTAATTTTATCTGGACCAGAGTATTGTACCACTGGCCATTTGAAAAATGAAAAATCCTTTCAGATACCCCCCAAACACCTTATATAAATCTAAGATGGAAAAGCATTACTATTTTTTTTTCCTTCTGAATTTGTTCAGTATCCTTTTATATATTTTCTTCCATGCCTTTCTCAAATCTTCAAAATATAAATGTAACATTAATTTAAAAATTATGATAAACTATTCTAAAAGTCTTATGGTACATGGAAAAAACTTGATATTATTTCTGTTTGACTTGATATAAACTCTTCTTAAGAAATTTCCATTTATGTTTGTTATTGTGTTTCAAGATATTTGTTTTAAAACAAGTGGCAGATGGTCTCATGCCATCCCAACATGAGATTCTTGTGAAGGGTCAAGGCTGTTGTGGGTATCTTTAAGAATTTTATGGGGTGCTAGAAGCCATTAGAAAAAGCAATCAAATATTACACCTTTCTTGTTATTTCAGTGTCAGAGTCTCTAGAATTTAGCTGTGGATCTCAGTTTGTTCCCTCTCATGCAGAAAGGTTGGAAATAGCACCCAGGACCAGTATCACCAGAACAGGATCAGTCTTGCTTTTGATCATTTGTACATTTGTGATCACAAAACACTTTGCAGGGGGAATTCAGATTCATGATTATTAGAGCAATGTTCTCATCACATGTCAATCTCAATTTTTTCGCTTTTTTGAAATTTTTTTGTCACAATAGGCCAGTCTCTTTTGGTTTGAGATATCTTATCTTAGTTTTCTCTTGAGCATTTGTTTGGTCTTTCCTTCTGGTATGAAAGGATTTAAAGTACTTCTTAATAGTATGAACTGGTGGAGCTACACCAAATCAAAAGCTGGTGAGATATTGCCCTCTTCGTTATTTGCAAAGGACATTTTACCACTTCATAATGTGAATATCCACTACGGTAGCCTGAATAAGGTCACATTTTTTCCTTTTCATTTTTTTGTTTGTCGTGTGGGACTTTATTGGTTTGATGAATCAGAGGGCATGTCAAATGTTTTTGTACAAGTAAGTTTGTCAAGCATGTCTATTTTCAGTGATGCAACATACTTATTTTTCACAATGGAAAAAAGTACTCTTAGCTCTAAAATTTGCCCTGTTCTTTCTTGGGAGGTGAAGAGGCAGGTAGCCTTCACTAAGCTCTGCTCAGGATATCTTTGATCATTGCTAGGTGTTCTGGAAGTAAAAAAAAAAATTCACAAAAACAAACAAATAAACTCGAAAATCCTGGGATAGAAAGCGAAACTGCTCAACTTTTTTTCAGGAATAAAGGGGTACTATCTCATGACTCTACCCTCCAACTTACTGATTCCAATAAAATCTTTCTGATATCAGTGCTTACTGCCAACTCTAATAATTCAGCAATTGCCATTTCAGTTTATTTAATGATAAACATTTATGTGCACACAAATAGAAACATTCTCTATTAATATTTCACCAGAAAATGGCAAATGCTGCCTTTGGGTTGCTGGTTCACATCAGTGTTTGTTGTGATTATGCATAAGAGAGCAGATGCTGGTTTCTCATGTGTAATATTTAAAATTACAGCTTACAGTGCATGCCCAGAGATTGGGCGGGGGGGGGGGCGGTAATAACAGACAAATGTTGCTTTATTGTCCTTCATTTGGTTATAAAACCTGCTAATATAACATCTGTTGGCTGTATGTTTAAAACTAATGCATTTCCTTCCTTTTTATTCTCTTTTGCTATCCCTTTTCCTTTCTGCTTATCCTCCAAATTGCTGCTTTCACCCTTGCTCCAATCAGCTTGACTCTCAGGTCAGTACTTTCAGTTTTTCTTCTAACCGCCTTCCCCACCTAAGCTCAATTTATTGCCTGCACTTGTTTAACAAACACATTTCTGAAATGGTTTCCTCTGCCACCGCATTCCCTCCCACTCCACTTCTTCCCATGTGAAGGGAAGGTCTATTTTATGAGAAGCCTGTCTAGATGGGAAAAGGCGAGGGAAGAAGATGGAAATCAATCACTGCTGGCTTAGCTGATGCATTCTATTCCTGGATTATAAAATAATCAGTAAGAGCCATTATGAAATCATGATGAAAACTCTCTAGTGCATTTCTTCTGAGCAGCTCAGAACATTGACTTCGTAACGATGAAACACGGTGCTGTGGAAAAAACTAAATACAGAATACTAAATTTAACCTAGGAGAACAAAAGATCTCATGACACAGTGACTTAAAAGCTAAATTTAATAGTGAAAACTGTTTAGACTTTTCATTTAATAAATCACTGTGTTTTGATAGATTTATATTACTTTTTTTAAAAGTCAGTTTTGAAAATTATCCGTGTGTTAGCAACATATTGTACACAGATGTTATTTCCTGTCATTGTTTTTGGTTTTTAACTTTTAAACTACATTTTTATTAGCCATAAGACATACTTTAATTACCTAGAGCATTCCATATGGCACTAAAGCTAGATTCAGTGTATCCTGATATTAATAGTTAAAATAGACATTTTGTCTGAAAACATATCCCAGGTTTGATTTCTCTAAGGTATGAGAATGAAGTCAAAAAATGGCCTTCTATTGCTGTTAATCACTGTAATACCTAGTGGTTTCTTAATTGTTCAACCAAGGAGCTTACTAAAAAATGCTGACTATAGAATTTGCTCTACCTAGACCCTTATAAAAATAAGACTAAGTAGTAGCCAGTAGCTCGTATGAGAGACAAGCTGTATTATTTTCTCCTTTTACCCCTTTTGAAGAGTCTGCACCTTTCTATTCTGTGCATCTCACAACTTGTCACCTTAATGCCTGGCCAATTATAAACCCACAGTGAATAATTTCAAAATAAGGCCTCCTGTCTGCATGCCAGCTTTATTCCACTGCCACCCCAATCCTTGTGGCTCACACCCCTTAATAATAAAGCTCTTCCCTGATCTTTCTTCCTGTCATACTGTGTATCCCACAAGAATAGCCTGGAATATCCTCACAATGAGAAGTAGTTCCATGAGCATAGATTAAAAGCATCATTCTATAGGACTTGCCCAAAGCCTTGTGACTGTTCATTAACTTTGAATTGTCCCTGTCTGTAGAAATGGACATCATCATGAAGGAGCTGGGGAGAAGGGGCTTGCCCACATGGCATCCAAATCTTTCCTCCAAGTTTTGGATCTGCTCATTAAATGAAACTTAAACTATTCTCCTTGCCTGTCCTTTTGTTTTCTTTCTCCTTTTGCCTTCCCATTGCTACCTCTCACCCGCACCTGCTGACAGTAAAGCCTTTGAATCAGGAATTCCTGCTCTCACACCTTAAGCTTCCTACATGGAATTTTGGATGTGATTCACAAGCATTCTGCTATCATTTATGTTCAGGACCTATACTATGCCCTGTTTATTTTTCCTAGTCTCTTGGTGAATAAGAATGAGCTCTGACTCTCAACATAGGATACAGGGTAAGGACTTAGAGAAGTAGGTAATGATAAATTCTTAGGACAAGGGACTCTATGTGCTTTTTCGGTTTTGATAAAATGTACAGGTGGGTGACATATGGTGAATAAAGGTGAGATTCTCAGCATTTCAATATCATTATTTCTCAGCATTTCAATATCATTATTTTGTTGCCCAAATGAGCATGATTGAGAAAATATAGAATCATTGTGAGCAGTATTAGGTTTTCAGTGCAGGAACTGAACAGCCCCCTCTCCCTAAAAAAGAAATGTTGAGGTCTGGAAGCTTTCTTGAGGGGATTTTGATATTTTACCCCTTAGGCCTTTTTTGTTTACCCTCATCTGAGTTTTAATCACGTTTTTTTTTCACCTTTGCTTTACGTTATAATAAAAAAAATATAATATGTGTGTAAATTATGATAGATGAATTTATCTAGATTAAGATATGCAGCAGTTGGCCCCCAGAAGTTATAGTTCAAAATTTTGCCAGATAATTAACCACATAAAACCAGAAATCTCTGGCTTCTCAGGCTCTATCTGCTTCTAACTTGCTTTCCAATGTTTTGTCTCAATATCCCCTTAAAAGGAAAGGAGCTGTCTTGGAGTGAAGTCTTTGGAAAATATCCCTGTAAGGTCTGAGAGAGGGGATTGTGAGTGACAGATACAAGCATCTCCTTAGAGAGCTTCTAGCTGGTCCCTGGAGTCAGGCATGAGCTCATTGATACAGATTCACTTTAAACACTTCTACCAAAATAATATCTGTGATGCTCTTCCAAAACCGAACACTATGCTCTCAATTCCTCATTCTAGAAAAACATGAAAATCACTCCTCCTAAAAGTACAGTTATACAATATGGACATTCCTCCAAAGAGTAAAAATTGAGCTCCCATTTGACCCAGCCTTACCACTCCTGGGAATATACCCTGGGAAGCCAAAAAGCACAACAGAAACATCATCTACACTTGTATTTTCACTTAGCAGCACTATTCACAATAGCCAGAACCTGGAAACTACCAGAGTGCCCAAGAACTGATGACTAGATAAAGAAACTGTGGTACACAATGGAATGGAACTGTGGTACACAATGGAATAGTATGCAGCTGTCAGGAAAAATGAAGTTATGAAATTTGCCAGTAAATAGATGGACATGAAGACGATCATGCAGAGTGAAACTAGCCAGAAGAAAAAGACATATATATAGAATGACTGCATTTATTTCGGGATATAAGAAAACAGCATGATACCAATATAAAAGGCCAGACCAAACATGAGTCAGGAGGTCTTGTCAGTGTGTAGAACCTGCTGCAAATGTTTAGGAGTCAGAGGTTAGGCGATACAGAGAAAGGAGCAGTGTACTAATAATTATTGCAAATGATATATCAGCGTAGAACTGAGCATTGAAAGTAGGCAAAAGGATATATATGATAACCTCTAACTGTATGTATTGCAAGCCAGTGTGTTAAGGAGAGAGAGAGAGAGAGAGAGAGAGAGAGAGAGAGAGAGAGAGAGAAGTGAAAATTGCCTGCCATAGACTCAGGCTAGAGGGGGGGAATCATGGGACATTGATGGAGGGAAAATGGGCACTAGTGAAGGGATGGGTGCTGGAACACTGTATGACTAAAACCCAAATATGAGCACTTTTGTAACTGTGTATCTCATGGTGGTATAAAAATTTTTTAAAAATAAAAAAATAAAAGTACATTTATAGTTTATCTGCACTCATTTGTGGGATATAAAAATAGTATGAGACTAATATCTAAGGCCAGGGAAAACAGGGGCTAGAAGGACATATCAATAGTTAGATTCTTCCCAATATATGTGGGTGTAGAGGTTAGGGAAGGTAGAGAAGGGACCAGTTTCACAATAATAGTTGGAAATAGTAATGCTAGACTAGACCTGAGAATAGAAAGTAGGCCAGGGAATAGACAATACAGACACCTTTTTAGTGTCTGTATTACAAACAAGAATATACAAAAGGGGGTGGAGCGATAGTACAGCAGGTAGGGCATTTGCCTTGCATGCGGCCAACTCGGAGTTGACCCCAGCATCCCATCTGGTCCCCGAGCACTGCCAGGGAGTAATTCCTGAATTCAATGCCAGGAGTAACCCCTGAGCATTGCTGGGTATGACCAAAAAAGAAAAAAAAAGCAAAAAAATGTACAAAAGAAGAGAGAGAGAGAGAGGAGAGAGAGAGAGAGAGAGAGAGAGAGAGAGAGGAGAGGAGAAGCCTGAGACCTGCCATAGAGGCAGGCTGTGGGAGATGAGAGGGAAATGGAGCACAAAAGAGCACACTGGTATTGGGAAATGTGCATTGGTGGAGGGATGGGTGTTGGAACACTGTATGAAAATTAAATAACTTTTAAAAGAAGCAAAAGAAAATCACTCCTTCTGAACCTTCAAGGCTTCTTTCCCAAATAAATAATGAAAAGCCCTTTCCCACAGTATCTTTTTTTTTTTTTTCTTAAATTTTTCTTATGCCATGTGAGATATAAAATTAAAAGGATGTTCATAATTGGGTCATGCCAATGTTCCAGAACCCATCCAGTGGAGCACCAGAACCAAATTCCCACCACCCATATCACAAACATGCCCCCTCAAACCCTGCCTGCCCCTATTGCAGGCACAGTTTACTTCTCTGTCTGTCTCTTTGTCTATGTCCCTGTATTTCTCTCTCTTCTGTTACACTTTGTGGCTTGCCCTACGGATACTAACGATGTATGATGCCTCTATCTGAATATTTAATAGTGAGTTCTAGTGTGACATCGTAATTCCTCATTCCCCATAAACTCTCCAGTTTGTTGCAAATAGATGATCATTAAAGTGTATAAATGAGAAAGATCCTGGGAAGGACCTGGTGCTAAAATACGTTAGAGTCTAAGATTAAGGCATGACAGTGGAAGCGGGAGCGCACCTGCACAGCTGTGGATCTGGAGTATCTGTCTTCTGGCGGTTGGCTGTGGTGGCTGGAGCTAAGGGTCACACCCACCGACCAGGAGTCTGGGGAATGGGTGGAGGCACCCAAGTCCCTGCTCCAGGTTGGGCTAATTGTGGCCGCCTGGGTGGTGACACAAGCCCTAGGAGCTATGTGAGAACACGGCCAGGGGCTGGCCGGAGTCTTTTACGTTTCCCCCAGGAACTCCCTGGGCCACTCACTCCCCACAGTATCCCTTTGCTTCTGTGATTTGCTTGGTTTAGTTCTTGGTTCTTCTACATATACATGAGTGAATACCTACTGCGTACTAAGCTAGACATTCACTTAATACTGGCCTGCAATTTCAAAGAAAAACTAAGTAATTTAAGAAATAGTGCATATTGTTTTCTTTTTTTTTTTGTATTTATAACACATGTTCGTATTACTGAGAGAAATAATAGCAGTACCACTACACTGATGAGTCAATGTTGCATGAAACACTTTTTATTTATTATTATTTTCTTTGCAATACAAATATATAAGGAGAGTAATGCCCTTTTCCCCCATATTTGTGAGGGCAAAATGGAGTTCTTGAACATTCACTGTATTTTCAGATTAATGCAGTTAGTAGGTAAGAGAATTTGAGTTTACCTTACCCCCAAACCAATTCTTTTCTGATTCAGAAATGGAGTCTTTCATTCTGTATGCTCCACTTACACTTGGTAAATGTTTCAAGGATAGATGTAGAAGGGAAACCTGTGCTATTGAGTTCCTGCCACACAAATCTAGTACAGATAGAATATTTTCCATGCAGTACTCAGGGGAAATCTCTCAAGCAGATTCACCCTCTTTCTTCCCTCTCCACCCCACCTGCCCCCACCCAAGAAGTTTTTTTTTAATGAATCCAGCCCCGCTGGTCAATTCTGCTAGTCCCATCTCCCAAAGACCCCACACCTCCAAGATCTCTCTATGCAGAGCTTTATCACAATCTAAGGTGCTAGACATGTACCTGAATGTTGTTGAATAAACGGCTGTTGGACAAAGGAACTTCTGTGACTGTGCTCTCATCCCTCTCTTTTATTTGGTTCCCACATAAATGTGCCAGCAGGTACTCCCTGGAGACTGAGTTGGCTAAGCTGGTTACCATAGCTAACTTGGGACAGGAAGGATTGATAAATGCTACTCCGTTAATTGCCATTACATAAGGCTGAAAAGTGTAAGAAAAAACAGAAAAGCGATTACAAGGGAGAGAAGTAAAAGATATTGAATTTCCTTGTTTCTTCCTCCTTTCCTTCCTCTTTTGCTCCTCTTCTTTTCCTCCTTCCTCCTCTCACTTTTTATCCTCCTCCCTAGCCTTGCCCATCTTGCCTGAAAGTTTAATGAAATCCTTATCCTTTTGTGGACTTTTGTTAATCACTAGAATATACTAGTGAAATATAAATAACCATTTTCCTCACAGAACACAAAGATCAGCCCTTGTAAGGAAGAATTTGGCCACTGAAAGTTACATACATACACATATACACACACAAATATATATATATACATATATATAAATTGGACTATATATGTATTTATATATAGTCCAATTTATCCTAATAACTCAGAAAAATGGGCATCAGGTGTTTTTTAGAATTCATTTTCTTTTTTGGCATGGAAGGGGTTATCCACAGGTCAGAAACTCATTTCCCTCTTTAAATTGCTTATACTAATACTGACATTCCTGGTGAAGTGTTAGAAAATTTTATGCCCAAGCATACCTGGTAGAAAGCCAGAAATCAGTTGATTTTTCCTTGGGTGCAAATATTTTATTGGGGACGGAAAAAGTTGTTTTCCCTGATTTACAGCTCCTGCAAACATAAAAGTGGATTCTATATTTAGAAATGGTTTTGAACCTTTGAAGTATAGTCATGCATTGGTTCTTAAACTTTTTTGACTTTTGCCCTGGTGGAACTTGCCATGGTAGCATTTTGCTGAGCCAGCTCCAATTTGTAGAACTCTGGCTTTATTATTATCAATTTTAAAATAAAATTAACACTATGGCATTATTTTACATTTTGCCCTTTCTTTGACTTGTGCTCCAATGTACTGTATGCTCTAGAATGGCAAACGAGCACAATTTGTATTGTGTTTTAACTATTTAGTAGTGCCTGTGTGTTTCTGTGTGGAAGGTCCTTGGTGCTGAGTAAAGCCATTTTCACCTCACAGACCTGTCTAAAGAATGACAAGAACAACAGCAGCAAAATTAAGAGGCTATCTTAGGTAGGGCTCAGTAAATCCTGACAACTGAATATAAAATATCAAATTGTTATATGTAGCATTTCATTTGTAATTTTTCAATAATTTTTCTTTTCCCAATTCCATTCCTACCCCTGACTTTGGTTGATATTACCATGTGGATGGATATCAGCAAATAGTAAATCTCTCAAGATATGTTAGACTTTTTAGTAAATGTTGAAATGTGGAAGGAATTTTTGAAAAAAAAAGTTTCTCAGTATTATTCTAAATCACTTTCTAGAAACATAATATCTTATTTCCTTTATTTGGGTTTCCTTATGAAATGTGAATTCTGTCACTTCATTACCCACAATATCAACTCAAGTTGATGGGAAATCTATCCAACTAGTGACTAGGACATTCTTCCCTATGGGTAGAAGTGCTTGGTCTTTCCAAACTATATAGTGTCACATTTTTTCTGAGCCTACCTTTTTAGGGGAGTGATATTTAAAAATCCAGTGTCCACTGTCAGTGCTCCACTGAAGAAAATGCATTATTATTGGTATATATGCCAAATAATTTGAAATTTTATTTATAGTGAATTCTGATGAGTTGAATAATATTTGATGTTCTACTCTATTCCAAAGTCAATACATTTATAATATTAAAATAAATGTATATGAAAAAATTGAATGTAATATTATGATGTACTTTTATTTTGATTTGCATGCAATTATTTCATTAGGGATGGGAAAAGTGTTATTTTTCTAAGTCACAGTCTGTGCAAAAATAAAGTGAGCCTGTGTCTATTACTTTTTGTTGCAAAACCCTTAATTCTAGAAACTCTAGAGTAAGTAAGTAAACAAATAATTTTCCCCACAGCAGAACTTGTGTGGCTTCTTTTTTTTAGTCCTTGAGCAGTAAAACAGGTTTTAATATATCTTCTGAACAAATCTTTTTCAGGTTTTTCCCTAAAATTGATAATAACATTATTACCATAAGCACTATTTTATTGCCTTATGCACATACCAGTACACATAATCTGTGCATTACATTTGTCAATGGAATTTAAAAGTGCATGCCTATCAAATTGTTGGAGATATGCACCATTCATTGTCAGACTCCACAATTATGAGGAAAACACAACACTAAATGTAATGAACTCTTTTTTTAATTTTTTTATTTTTACAATTACAAAGATATACAATTAAAAAGTTCATATTTGGGTTTTTGTCATACAGTGTTCCAGCACCCATCCCGCCACCAGTGCCCATCTCCCACCACCAACGTCCCTGGTTCCCTCCCCTCCCCAGCCCTCCTCCATGGCAGGTTCTTTATTTCTTTCCATTTCTCTCTCTTTCTCTTTTCCTTCCCTCCAGACTATGGATTACAGAACATACATTAAAAGGGCTGTCATGTGTATCTTTCTAAATGTAATGAACTCTTGAGGCATTTTAAAGAGAAATGAAGGGAAAGATTTCATGTAGAGAATTGCTTTACAAAATTTTCATTCAGGTCCAGAATGTTTCTAGAAAGTTCTGAGTATGTGCCTACCACCTTTCAGAGATGGGAATGGTGAGAGCAAACTGTCTCGTTGGAATTGCTGTTGGTCAACTCTAATATTCCTGCTGAAGAGATCTTGAAGTGATGTGTGAGCTGGAAGTGTAAGAGAGTGGTTTTAAATTTAACTTCAGAGCCCTCTGCTATTTAATCATATGTCAGTTTGATGGTTCCAAGGACAGCGTGATGTGTTGCTCACAGATAATTACCGTGGAGAGAATGAGTTGATTATAATAACGGATAGTCAGAGAATCTTCTGATAACCTGTGATGAGTGGGCCTTGGTGAGAAACACTCACTGGGCAATTGGCACATCGGTGTCCTATCACTTTGGTGAGTGTGGGTGCTCTTAGCGTCCACCTAAACATGTAAGGCACAGGCTTTTTAGGGAATCCCAAATAGATAAAGTAACACTACTCTTAGATTTTATGGGTGTCATCGGTCGTAGGTCAAGTATCACTATATGTTAGCATTTAAATCATTATCCAGGTTATTTAAACTAGTATCCATTGTCAGAACATCACATATAGAAAATCAATCTCTATCCTAAGAAACATCATTGTTGTGGCATATTGGACACATGCGCATGGCTACACATCTTTAAGTCTGTCTCTGGGTATGTAAAATAAAGACAGTTATATTGTACTTGCTCTCATCTCCCCATTAACTTGTGATCAGGATACATGGAAGGTACAGCAGTGTGGTACACAGTAGACAGATGTTAATTAAGTAGGGATGGTTGTTATAGTAATGGCTATGACAAAGGTTATGGCTGACGAAGGTTTTCATGCTGAAAGATACAAGTGAGTATAAAGAGCTTATGCAAGAGAGAAGTACTTAAGTAAGTCCTATTAAAATTCTATAAAAGCAGCCTCATTTGCTCTTTTGGGGATTGAACACTTTTTTTTCAGAATATGGACTTGAATATTGTAGATCGTGTTGACTCTTAACAAGGCCCTGAACCGTTCCTTCAGGGCCTTGTTAAGACCCTGAAGGAACGGTTTGAGGCTCTTCATATTCCTGAATCAACCAGATGCCATTGGGCTACATTGGCACGTGATAGGGTCCAATGGAAATGTTACTGGCGCCCGCTCAGCAAATCGATGAATAACGGGATTCAAGTGATCAAGTGATTGTAGATCTTCCCACCACCCCCAACCCCATCAGAGATAAGATTTAGAGGGAAACATTTAGTGATGGTTTGTGATATGGTAATACATTCATCAAAGAGATATGAAATTGTACCTCTGAAACACTTAGAGCTATATTAGTTTAATGTGATAGCATTTTTTTAAAATAAAAAGAAAAGAGAAAAAAAAAGAAAAGAGATAATTTGGTACCATGCACCATTTTGGATACCACATGTTATTTCCTGTAGTAGATACACATAGGAGTCTCAAAACTATGAAGTTTTAAACTGCTTAGTTCAGTATATGAACAGACATAAAGTTCATAAAGCATTTAATTGGGAAGGACTATTAAAAAAGTATGATGGTATTTAATGACTAAAAAAAACCAACAGAAATTCTTGTGAATTTTTTTTACCTGGAAAGTTTAGTTTATAATTTGAAAAGTAACCTTTATATCTTTATGTATGTGTATACATATAAAACTATGTTACAATATATAGTAATTATATATACAAGGATCATATATAAAATATGGTGTGTATAAAGATATGTACATATTCTTTGAAGTGAATTCCTTTTCATATCCATGCATCAAGGGAACTTGATATTGAGTTTACAGGTGAAGCCAATATTTAAGAGTGTTTAATATCCATTTTTTTATTTTCTTAGTGTTTTGATTTTCATCAAATAGTAATTGTGCAAATCAGGCACTTAGATATAACTGGTATAATCTCCAAATGTAGTATTAAAAACAATGGAAGCACATTTATGAATAGGAATTTTTTCTTTTGCTTTTTGGGTCATTCCCATCAATGCTCGAGGGTTACTCCTGGCTCTGCACTCAGAAATTACTCCTGGAAGTGCTCAGGGGACCATATTGGATGCCAAGGATTGAATTTGGGCAGGTCGTGTGCAAGGCAAACACCATACCGCTGTGCTATCACTCCGGCCCCAGGATTTAAAGTGTCATATATCTTCAAGTAGTATAAAATGATATACACTCTCCACCTTTATTTTTTTTTTTGCCTAACTGAGAATATGATTTATTCTACAAAGATGTGAAGCTACTTTCTGACTGAGCTTTAAGAGTTTTTCTTTCTTTTTTTTTTTTTTTTACAATTACAAAGATATACAAAAGTTCTTTGGTTCATACAGTGGCAGCACCCACCCACCACCAGTGCCCACTCCCACCACACGCCCCGGTCCCCCCTCCCCCGCCCCTCCTCCATCATTCTTTTCCTTCTCTCTCTCTCCCTTCCCCAGACTATGGATACAGAACATACATTAAAGTTTCCTTATGCCAGTCTAGTTTAGTACCCCACTCCTTCTTACCTCCCCATTCCACCCACCCTGTTTTCAATGTAAAATAAATGCAGCATTCCAACTTCCTCCCTTCAACCTTTTTCCTAATAGCCATAGTATTCCATTGTGTATTAAAGCTTTTATCCAGTCTCTTTTCCACTCGTTGCTTCCAGATTCTATTGGAATATCTGCTATGAACAAAAATAGGATGGTGTTTCCCTACGTATTTTTGGCTTCCCAGTAGATTCCCAGGGTAGTATGGCTGGGCAAATGGGAGCTCAATTTCTAGTCTTTGGAGGAATGTCCATATTGTTTTCAAAAGGCTGTACCAGCCGGCATTCCCACCAAATGGATGAGTGTCCCCTTTTCCCCACACACGCCAGCACTTGTTTTCTTGTTCTTTGAATATGTGCCAGTCTCTGTGGTGTAAAGTGGTATCTCATTGTTTTTTGATTTGCATCTCTCTGATGATTAGTGATGATGAGCATTTTTTCTATGTTTTTGGCCATTCGATTTCTTCCTTGCAGTTTCTGTTCATTTCTTCTCCCCATTTTTGATGGGGTTGTTTGTTTTCTTCTTGTAAAGTACCAGTGCCTGATATATCCTGGATATTAACCCCTTTATCAGAATGGTATTGGGTGAATTTCTTCCCATTCTGTGAACTGCTTTTGTATCTTAGTCACTGTTTCTTTTGAGGTGCAGAAGCTTTTTAGTTTCATGTAGTCCCATATGTTTATCTTTTCTTTTTTTTTAAAAAATATCTTTTATTTTTTTAAAAAAACAAAAATGCCTTTGAAATTTTTCCATATTAATGCATAGAAGTTTTCTACTTTTTTTAAAACCCCCTGTTTACTTTGAACTTGTCTCCATCTAAATAACTTTTAGGTTGTTTAAAAAATGCTTCTCATATGGCATATCTGATCTAATAAATAGTTTTGAATTCATTTGATCTTGCATATATATCAACATATTTGAGAGAGAAATCAATTCTAATTTTGATTGATTTTTCCAGTTGCCGTTTGTAGTGAGCTTCTTAAATTTTAGGAGTTCTGTCAACATGGAAGGTGAAGTATCATTTTGGTAGTTTTAATTTGCTTTTTACCTTATTAAAAATACATACTGGGGGGCAGAAGAGATAATACTGTGGGTAGGTTGCTTGCCTTGGCATACAGTTGACCCAGGTTTGATTTCTGGCACCTCTTAAAAGTTCTCTAAGTTGGCAAGGAGTTATTCTTGACCAAAGAGGCAGGAGTAAGCCCTGAGCACAGCTAGGTGTGGCCCCCAAACCAAACCAAAACAGAAAAATTAAGATTGGTATCTTTTAATATAATCATAATTTTTGATATTGCTTTTGTGTTTTTATGAAATATCAATATTAGGAAAATTACTCATACCTTCCTAGTAGGTAGGGAATTGCTTTTGATTTGTATATTAAGGATTCTTCTCTGTTTGCTTTTTACTTTTACTTTGCTACTCGTAATTTTTGTTACAAAGAAAGTTTAAGAAATATTTTAGGTACTCAAACAGTCCTTTATGTGTTTTGAATTTTATGTTATAATTAGAAACTACTTCCATTCTTAAAGAAGTGTAACAACAATTGTACTATGCTTTCTCCGCAGTGTTTTTTGTGGTTTGCTATTCTGTACTTAAGTCTTTGAACCATCTGGATTTTATCTGAGTGTAAGGTATAAATATGACTTTTTTTCTAGGTCAAGCGAAGTTTAAATGTCACTTCCTCTTTTGCCTTTCACTGAATCTAGCCCTGCTTAGGTTAAGTTTGTCTCTTCTAAATCCATATAGCTTCCCACCAGAACACGAAGCCCTATTTAACTTTTTGTTCAATATCTACCCTCCCAGTCGAGAGTAAAACTTCCCCTTGAACCTGTTTTATCACCCAGTGCCTGAACATTGGAGACTATTAATAAAAATTTGTGGACAGAATTAAAAATGTGAGTTGTAAAGAACTGACGTTACAGAGAGGTAGAAAGTATGAGTAATTGGAAGCTCTGGAAAGGGAAAGCAGTGTGGAATGTGAGCCACTGAGACTCAAGGAAAGGAAACGAGTCAGTGGGGTGGTAGATTAGCAGTCTTCGGTGTCCAGGACCAGGAAATAGCTCTGTTTAGAGTCACTGTGGGCCCTGGATAGCTTTCCCCATATTCTCCTCTGTGAGATTCAGCAGGATTGTCTTTTTTCCATATTCTTGAGAATCATACTGTCTCACCCTTCTATGCATTTAGTAGGACCTACCGACATTGAGATATCTACCTGAGTGTTCTCAGGTGTCTCATTTGATAAAAAAACATTGTAGAGGCTCAAAACAGAAGTTTTGTCGGGTTGTTTTAGATGCCTTGGAATAGTTAGGCAGCTTTGTCTAGGAATCAGATTAGAGAACAATCTAGCAATGGGAAATGTGGCATTATCCAAGGCAGACAGTAGTGAATTTTTTATAAATGTCAAGGGTACTCAAAATGGGGAACCATTGGAAGAGATTTCTATGAATGTGATAGGATTTGTAGTGGATCTGGAAAATGGAAAAGATTTATAGATGTAGAACCAGGTGAGACCATGCACAAAGTTCTCGGAGGTGCAAAGTGAAAGGTTTGCTCAGAAGAGACATAAGATTGTATGGCTGAGGCCCTGGTGTTGGGGAAAGGGGTTGGCAGGAGGGATTATCAGGACAGGGAAAGCCTTAGAGCTTGGCTTTGTACATTTTAAACCTGTATGCTGATCCAGAGACAAACATGGGGCAGAGCTGCTACTGGCTCTCACTGTGCCCAGCTGCTCATGAGGTGCCCCGGAGGGGCTGGCGGGTTCTAGCCCTGGCCGCTCCACCCCAGCAGAGCCTCACAACAAGCCAGACGACCCCCACTCCATGAGGACCTCCATTTTCAACATCCGGACTTCCCCCTTGTCAGAACTCCACCCAGCAGACCAGCCTATCACAACCTGGCTCGCGCGGCCACCAAGTGGCCGTGCGGTTCATCAACAAATGCTCGATTTTGAGATGACTACAAGAGTATGCTACCGGCACAGCAGAGCCTGGCAAGCTACCCCTTGTCGTATTTGATATGCCAGATACCAGTAACAATTATAGAACTCATTCCATGACCTGATGGAATGGTTTGAGGCTCTTTATGTTCCTGGAGCAACCAGGTGCCCTTGGGTTCTACTTGCATGAAACAGGTCATATGGAGATGTTACTGGTGCCTGCTCGAGCAAATCGATGATGAACAGGAAGACAGTGATACAGTGACAAAAACCTGAAGAACTTATGGAGGGGCATGGAGAAGTGACTGGGTAAACTCTTTATCCCTGATGAATCGGCAGTAACCCAAGCTCTGTGGAACAGTGACACTAAAATCAAGTGGTGGTACTATAATCAGGTGGAGAGTACAGGTGTAAGAGATGCAAGGGTAGTTCATGAAGCAAACAGGTGGTGGCGCTAGATGTGACATGGAGAGTACAGGTGTAAGAGATGCAAGGGTAGTTCATGAAGCAAACAGGTGGTGGCGCTAGATGTGACATGGAGAGTACAGGTGTAAGAGATGCAAGGGTAGTTCATGGAGCAAACAAGTGGTGGCACTAGGTATGACATGGAAAGTACAGGTGTAAGAGATGCAAGGGTAGTTTATGATGCAAACAGGCAAAACACTAAAACCAAGCACCAGGGGTGCTGCTCAAGTGGTAGAGACTGACTTGTGTAACCCAAACCTGGGGTTTATTCTAGGAACTGCATACCTCTTCCCCTCCATCTACAGTTGTTACCCTGGTGGTCTTTGAGTACCACAGGGAGTGGTCCATCAAAATATATACATACATACATATATAGATCACTAGACATCCCGTTGTTCATTGATTTCCTCGAGCGGGCGCCAGGAACATTTTCATTTGACCCTATCACGTGCCAGTGTAGCCCAATGGCATCTGGTTGTTTTCAGGAATAAGAAGAGCCTCAAACCGTTCCTTCAGGGGTCTTGACAAGGAAGTCTGACCATCTTGTAAGTGGGCGCCACGTGATCTTGACGTACCGTGGGATCCAGTCTATAACGGCTCTAGTCCAGCAGTCGTCTAAAAAGAAAGAGACGAGAAAGAGAAAGACACAAAGGGACTCCTGTCTTCAAAAACTCTCAAGTTCATTCGCCAACGTGGCAAGGCGCGAGCCTCAGGTGACCAAATGCTAATGTCCAAACTTGCAAAGCAGTGCAGAGAAGCGATAAAAGAAAGACCTCAAAGAGAGAAGAGCATAAATACTGGAAGGTGCAGCAGAAGCCGGGAAAAGCATTCGCAACTGCCCTATCCTTCGCCAACTATAAGACCAAGATCACTGCCCTCCGATGCCCTGATGGATCCTATCACATCTTCCAGAAAGGCAATGGAGAAGATTATCCAAGACTTCTACTCAGATTTCTTTGATAGCCACGTCCACCTGCCCACATACCAAATTCTGCAGGATGGATATGTCGTTGCCAATGTTCTCCCTTCTGAAATCCAACATGCCATTTCGTCGGTAAAGAAAGGAACAGCACCAGGCCCAGAAAAAGTCAGGCCCGAACAACCGAAAGAATCTGCCATCAGTACTCATCAATACACTGGCTCAGCTCTTCACATGCTACCTGTTAAATGCAAGATGCCCTTCCAATGGAAAACCAGCAGGACAGTTCCATTGTTCAAGAAGGGAGACATCCAGGACATTGGCACTATCGCCCCATCTGCCAGTTGTCTTTCATCTACAAGCTGTTCACTTGAGTCATCCTGAACAGGATTAGCAGAACATTAGATGAAGGACAACCATGCGAGCTAAGCTGGTTTCCGAAAAAGAATTCAGCACAATCGACCATTTCCACACGGTAACCAAGCTCATTGAGGTTTGTAAGGGGAGTTCAAGATGCCACTGGGTCTCACGTTCATTGATTTAAAAGAAAGCCTTTGATTCTGTTGAGACCGAAGCAGTTATCAAAGCCCTAGCCAAACAGGGTGTTCAAACCCAATACATCAAGATCCTTAGTGAGCTCTATTACCGATTCACCACCAGGATCTCACCATTCTACAAGGAAGTGATCATTGATGTCCAAAGAGGAATTCATCAGGGTGATACTATTTCACCAAAACTCTTCTGCGCCACCCTTGAGAACATCATGCGACAATTAGAATGGGAAGGAATGAGAGTGAAGATAGACGGTTGGCAACTACACCACCTCCCTTTCACTGATGACATCGTTCTAATAACACCAAACATTAGTCAAATGGCACAGATGCTGGCTTACTTAGACCGAGAATGTGGAAAGACACATCTACAGCTGAATCTCAACAAAACTATGTTCATGAAAAATGAACTAGTTCCAGAGGCCCCATTCACTCTCAATGGAACAAATGTCTCTGAATGCAGCAGTTATATGTACCTAGATTGAGAATTCAACATGATGAATGACCTAAAACCTGAGCTGCGCAGGAGGAAGAGAGTGGCATGAATTGCCTTCAAAAGCATTGAAGAAAGAGCAAAAAATACAAAGAACCTCCGGCTCCAGTGCAAATCTCTTCGACCCCACTGTTCTCCCTGCATTAACATATGCCTCAGAGACCTGGGCACTATGAAAGCAGGATGAGAGACGT
The DNA here is from genome assembly GCA_021461705.1 of Cryptotis parvus. Lineage (NCBI taxonomy): Eukaryota > Metazoa > Chordata > Mammalia > Eulipotyphla > Soricidae > Cryptotis > Cryptotis parvus. Next base: position 83,034 of record JAJIBD010002378.1, read on the forward strand.
TATTTGGGTCTCCCAAAGAGGAATTGAAAGAGCTATGCTTGGAATATCACGCCTCACTCAAGTGAGAGAAGGAATCCAGAGCTCTGACCTCCATTGCTGTTCCAGAGTCAGGGAAACTGTCTCCTTTGCCAAGGTATCGAAAATCAGATGGGCTGGACATGTAATACATACATACATATATGTGTGTGTACATACACATAAAGGGCTGGAGAATAGCATTTGTCTTGCATGTGACCGTTTCTGGTTCAGCCCACACCTGTGTGGTCCCTCAAGCGCTTCAAGGAGTGATCCCTGAGCACAGAGTCAGGTTTATGCCCTGCTGTGAGAAACCTGGTTTTTACCCAAACCCTCCCCCTATAAGCAAGGGAGAAATGTCAGCAATCTAGGAGAGGGACCAGAAAACATGATCATGGGTTAAAGGTGGAGGGAGCTTAAAACACTGGTTGAAGGATTGGCATACTATAAGGAAAATGTCTTTCACTAGTGTTTAATCTATGATTTTATAATAAAATTAATTACATAGCCATCTATATCTTTATGTTGTTTCTTAAAAAGAATGTTTCAACTATAAAATAGAAAAATGAAGCAAGGAATGATGCTATATGTTCTCCACTGTTTATCGCAGATTTTTTCTTTATAGTGAGCTGGATATAGTAGGTGCTATTATTAGTCCCAGTTTTGAGATGAGGAGTCCAAGACTCAGAGAAGTTAAGTAACCCTGCTCATTGTCACACAGCAAGTATGTAAAAGAGTCAGGATTCACGTTCTGACACCAGAGTCCACAAACAACCACTGTGGATTATTCCACGGTGAGACTTTTTTATGCTAGGATAAATTGGTTTGGCCCAAGAACCCCTAGTACCTTAGGGAACACTTCTTTAAAATATGCTTCTTTCAGGGTAGAAAGCTATTTCTTTTCTACAAAAGATTCCAAGCATTGATGTAAACCTCTTATAATGGAAGTTGAGAAGCTGTTTGTGTTGGCAGTTTCGGCAGCCTTCTTTGTGCTGCTGGTCCTAGTCTTTCCCCTCTCTGGAGCAGGAGTGTGAATTCCTTGTGTTTGAAGTGATTCTGAGTGGGGTTAGTGAATCGGCCTCCATGGAGGCAGCAGCAGCTTTGTGGACAGGAGACAGCCATCAACTCTGTATGGCTTCAAGAAACATGGAGGTAAAGATGGGGAAAGACCTGCAGCCATCCATTCTCCTGCTAGCTTAAGACAGTTCCCGATGGGGAATTCTGGGGAAGCAGCCAAGAGAAAAGATGTATTTACAGGAGGGGTTTACTGCTTCTTCCAGGAATCATTCTTGGGACAGTTCTTCACGGCCCCACACAGTGTGATCAGAGAAGCCTTGAAGCATGAAAGCCAAAAATGTGATGAGGGCCTTTGTTGTAATATATGATGACTGTCCTTTTGGGGAAGAAGTGCAAAACAAAATAACTCTCTGAAATAGAGATGGTCTCTGCAGTACAATATCTCCATTGCCCTTGATCTTGTCTGATTCTAGTGGGCGGGTTGCAGCACATAACAGAGGCCTAGAATTCAAATTCATGTAATCGTTCCTGACCAGGGCAGCAATCACATTGTAAAATCATTTCTTGTCAAAGGGCAGATGTGCCATCAAATGCAGGTTCATCTTCTTATAGAACTTGTGTGGGTTTTTTTTTTAAGTTTTAACTTTTCAACTTTTAACTTATAAGTTTTAATGACTATTTGAAGACTTGATGTAAATGGTCTGCATTGACTGCTCAGTTCTCAAACTGCAGGAGAAAGTGAGATTTCCTTTTGTTTTCTTGTTGGCCCTTCATATGCCTTCTCATCTCTTTCAAGCACATCCCTTTTTCCTGTCCTCTGAAGTTAGGATGTTTGGGGGGAGATAATGGTACAATCTCCCTCAGTTCCTCTAAATTGTGTTATATGTAGATTATTATAAAGTTAACAGAGTCTGGTAAAGTACAAAATTGCACAAGTATATGCCCTGTATGTTAAAACTAATTTGGGAAAAGACTGTTCTCAGTGCATCCATGGAAAACCTTCCTTTTCTCCACCTTTGACAAGACCTCCTGATATATGTTTCACTTGGCCTTGGATATTGGTATCATAATATGTACATATATATTTATGCCATCGTGTGGGAGTCAGAGGTTAGGTAAGACAGAAAATGAAACAGTGTGCTAATAATTGTTGAGGTACTAATGCCAACCTAGAACTGAGCATTAAATAGAGGCAAAAAGGATACACATGACAACCTTTTAATGTATGTTCTGTAATCCATAGTCTGAAAGGGAAGGAAAAAAGAAAGAGAGAGAAAAAGGAAAGAAATAAAGAACCTGCCATGGAGGTGGGCTGGGGAAGGGGGAGGGAACCGGGACGTTGGTGGTGGGAGATGGGCACTGGTGGAGGGACGGTGCTGGAACACTGTATGACCAAAACCCAAATATGAACTTTTTAATTGTATATCTTTTTTATTTGTATATCTCACGGTGGTATAATAAAATACTTAAAAAAAAAGAAAACCTTCCTTTTCTCTAATGAAATACTTTCTGTGGGCAAGACAGACTGTGTGCAGAAAATGAGATGGGGAATACTTTTCTCTAGATTACACATTTACCTGAGAAGAAGGTGGTATCAATTGGCAATATGCATGTGAATAAACTGAGGCTTAGTGAGGTGACCTTCTCAAGGTTGTCCTGTATCTGAACCTTGGTTATCTCAGAGCAAAAACTGTGTGAAGTACAGGAACACATTATGCCCCCTTTCAGTGCTATACTAAAAAAAATATGAAAATCATTTTATTCGAAAGGTAATGTCTACTTTATTTCCAGTGACACACCTGAATTTACCACCCTTGGCTTCATGCATTTTTCCTACTTTATTTGGTAGTTCATTGTGGAAGTAACACAGTAGTCATCTGTATTTTCAATATAAATTTTAGATAACCTCTAAAAGGCCTTTGGCACCTCCTGCATTGTATCTAATCCACTATATTTAATTTTCCACATTTATTTTTCACATTCTCATTTGCTAGTCATCTTTGACTAATTGTAATAATGTCACAACCTGCATTATTCTATGCTGAGATGAAATCAGAAAGGCACTATTCTTTTTTAATGCATGCCAGTATCACACTGGTATGAGGTAATAGTTCATTGCTATTTTGATTTGCAATTCCTTCATGATAGTGTTGAGAGCACTATTTAGTATATCTGTTAGTCATCAATATATCTTCTTGGAAGAAGTGTCTGTTCAGCTCTTTTTTCATTTTGATGGGTCAAAAACATCTGTGCATTTGTTTTCATTGCTGCTCCATTCATAATAATCAAGCTCTGGAAAACACCAAAGCATCCCCAAGAACATTGTTGTATATATACACATTGGAAAATTACTCAGCCCTGAGAAAGATGAAATTGTGCAGCTTCCTGCTGTATGGATGGAATTAGAGGATATTATGCTAAATGAGGTATGTCAGAGGGAGAGGGACAATTACAGATCGATTTCTCATGTAAAATATAAAGAAACTTAGTATGGCAATTTGCAAATTACCAAAGATCACAGATATGAGGTTTTTGAGGTTCTTGACTTCCAGAACTGAGTTTGCCAACAGAGTGTGGGAGGGCCATGGGACGGGTCCCTAGATCATCATTGGTGGTAGAGACTGACATTCTGATGATAGGTGTGGTGTTTGCATGGTGTATGCATAGAACTTGTTCCATTGACAGTGAATAGGGCCTCTGAACTTGTTCATGTTTCATGAACATAGTTTTGTTGAGATACAGGTGTAGACCTATCTTTCCACATTCTCAGTCAAAGTCAGCCAGCATTTGTGCCACTTGGCTAATGTTTGGTGTTATTAGAACAATGTCATCAGCGAAGCAGAGGTGGTGTAGTTGTCAACCGTCTATCTTCACTCTCATTACTTCCCATACTAATTGTCACATGATGTTCTCAAGGGTGGCGCATAAGAGTTTTGGTGAAGTGGTATCACCCTGCTGAACCCCTCTTTGACATCAATGATCACTTCTTTGTAGAATGGTGATATCCTGGTGGTGAATCCATAATAGAGCTCACGAAGGATCTTGATGTATTGGGTTTGAACGCCAGTTTGGGTAGCGCTCGATGACCTCTTTGGTCTCAACAGAATCAAAGGCTTTCTTTAAATCAATGAACGTGACATCCAGTGGCATCTTGAACTCCCTTACAAACCTCAGTGAGCTTGGTTACCATGTGGATATGGTCGATTATGCTGAATCCTTTTCGGAAGCCAGCTTGCTTGCGTGGTTGTCCTTCATCTAATGTTCTGCCAATCCTGTTCAGGATGACTAGAGTGAACAGCTAGTAGATGACGGACAACAGGCAGATGGGGCGATAATTGCCAATGTCGTGAATGTCTCCTTATTTTGAACAGCAACAGTTATGTGTACCTAGGTCGAGAAGTCAACATGATGAATGACCTAAAACCTGAGCTGTGCAGAAGGAAGAGAGTGACATTGAATGCCTTCAAGAGCATCAAAATAGCTAAAAAGACAAAAGAACCTCCGGCTCTGGGCACATCCCTTCAATTCCACCATTCTCCTTGCATTAACATATGCCTCAGAGACCTGGGCCCCCAAAAAGCATGATGAGAATGCCATTTGTGTCTCCCAAAGAGGAATCGAAAGAGCTATGCTTGGAATACCACACCTCACTCAAGTGAGAGAAGAAATCTGGAGTTCCGACCTCTGTCAATGATCCAGAGTCAGGGACGCTGTCTTGTTTTGCCAAGGCATTGAAAATCAGATGGGCTGGACATATAATTAGATTTGGAGGTGACTGCTGAACTAGAGCCATTACTGACTCGATCCCATGGGACATCAAAAGATAATGTAGCCGCCCACCTACAAGATGGTCAGACTTCTTCATCAAGACCCTGAATGAACAGTTTGAGGCTCTTCATATTCCTGAAGCAAGCAGGTGCCATCGGGCTACACTGGCACATTATATGTTCAAATGGAAATGTTACTGGCACCCACTCCAGGAAATTGATGAATGATGGGATGTCAAATGAAGTGATCAAGTGATGCATTGAGCTATCACTAACAACTCTGAAATTGCAATGCCTCAGAAGAAATGGGAACAGGGAAAAAAAAGAGAAATGGGGACAGGAATCACAGCGAGAAACACAGTTTTTACTTTGAACATACTCTTAACCATTTTTACTAGCTCTCTACGGTACGTAAATTAACAAACCGTGTGCCTGGTTTTTAGTCCTTCATATCACCTAGGCCTATCATTGTTTTCAGTCTTTAACTTAAAACTCGTATATATACATTAGGTCTCCCTGAATCCTACTTTCCCACACAAAGTTCATGGCATTGATTTTTTTTCTCATTCCCTACACTCTATAGATCTTTCCATCTATCTGCATTTGAACATAAATTACTTACTCCCACTGTTGTATGCCCCTTCCCTGCTCTTGTTCTGTAAAACTCTCCTACTCACCCTCAGAATCCCAAAGACATCACTTTGTGATCTCTTTCAAAAAGACTTTTTACCTAATTGGGGGCAGGGGAGGAGAGTTTATTGAGGAAACACTGCAGTGGTACCAGTAAGTGCTCCTGGTGATTTCTGGTGTTCAGTGTGGATGCTCAGGGAGACAAGTGCTGCTCAGGGCCTGCAGTGTCTGGGCTTACCTGGTGATAGGCCTAGTATATATGTAACACTCCAGTGCTCTGAGTCTCATGGGGCTGTTTACACCTGGCAGTACTTGGGGGACCATGTACTAAAAGATCAAACCGGGGTTGCATGACAGCCTGTGCTTTAATCATATACTCAAACCCCTCCCTCTCCTGTTGGGGGAGCTCCCCGCGGGGTCTCCGACAGTGTCGGGAAGCGAGTTCCCTTCTACCTCCGAAGCCGCGGGGAATGGATGAAGACTCCAGGAATCCAATGCAGTTTTAAAAAGGGCTTTACTATCACAGGTTCCAATATACAATCAAAGAGCAGGGAAAACCTCAGGACTCTGGGTTCCCAGCTAGGCCCCCAGCCAGGTGTAGGCCAAGATGGCTGCCACCACGTGTTGAGGCCCAACAGAGAATGGAGAGGAATGAGAAGCAAAACACCAAGGGAAGCCAAAATGGCAAAAAGGGGAAAAAAAGAGAGCCTCCTTTTTTTTCTTGCAGCTTATTTTATAGCTAGAAATCCGCCCAAACTCCCCCAGCCCATTCTGGGCTGGGCTATCTAGAGATGAAAACAGGAAAATAGCTCTATAGAAATGTAGCAACTTCAGGAGGCCATCTGGTTGTTTACAAGGACCCAGAGCTAATTAAAAGCCTCCTAGCAGAGCTGGGAGGAGCTATAAGCTAAATGTAACTTCCCCTGGCAGGAAGGATCAAATGCCCTCAGGTAATTTCTCCCAGCACCTCACCTAATGTCTTGAGCCAAGATCTGCCTGGAATTGCCTTTATAGGGTAGAGAAGGGGGTTTCTGAGATGGCATGTCTCTGTACCAAAGACTAATACTAATGCCAGTTAAATATTTCTCCAAGCCTTCACAAGAGTCTTGTCTACTTCACGGTAGTTTTGTATTTTAGTTGCCTTTGAGTTATCAGGGAGCCATGCTTGCTTGCTTGGAGGCAAACAGCATTTCTCTCTGGTCTAATTACTTAGAGATCCACCGTGGCCAGTCAAATATGCTAGTAAGATCTAGTTAGTCCCACGATGATTGTGGTAGCATGAGAGAATATTTATACCAGCCAGTACAGAATACATGGTCAGATAAACTGCCACATTCAGACTACCCCCTATCTATGAAGTGACCTGCAGGGAGGCAATCCAGGGCAGATGCAGAGACTTAGGCTTTTAGGTGTCCTGCAACACTCTCCCTCCCTCCCTCTCTCTCTCACTCTCTCTTTCCTTCCTCCCATGTCTCTCTGTCTCTGTCTCTCTGTCTCTCCTCTCTCTTTTCTCTCTGCACTCTCTGCACTCAAAACCCTCATCTTATGGGGTTTTGTTGTTGTGTTGTTGATTTTGGGGACACCCCTGAAACTCTGGGATTTTCTGGCCCTCATCTTATGTTTTGACAGTACTTAATGTTGTTATAAAAAGCTTTTTGGTTTTTTTCTAGCTACATGCTTCTTCTACTGAACTGAATTGTCTAATCATAATGATAGTTTTCTCTTCATCATTATGCCTTCAGTTTGTAGGTGGTCTTTAGATATATGCTTAAAAATGAATAAATAGATAACGGATACAAAGATAGATTGACAGCAGAGAAGACAAAATAGAACTGTTTCTATTTTGACAACAGAGAAGACAAAATAGCACTGACCAAGATGACTGAGATAAGGATAGTGAGGGAGACAATTGCTTTCATGGTGATCCATTCTTTGTAAATTTTTAGAATCAATGAAGAGCTTTTTTTAGGGGAGGGGGGACACCTGGCAATGCTCAGGGGTTACTCTTGGCTGTGCACTCAGGAATCACTCCTGACAGTGCTCAGAGTATGCCAGGGATTGAACCTGGGTTGGCTGCTTGCAACCTCCTTGCTGTACTATGGCTCCAACCTCGAAACAAGGAAGATTTTTTTTCTCCCTGGACTCCTGTTTTTTTGCATAACTTAATGAGGACAGTATAGATCATAGGATCAAACAATTTGTAGCCACTAGTGACTATACTTCAACTTAATGCTTTCATTTTATTCAGTCACCGAAAATATGAATACTTTATTTCTATATGATCAGTAATATACCATCATATTGGTTTGCCATATTTTGTTAATTAATTCCATGTTTGTGTTTTTTAACAGTTTAGTTCTTTTGGAGAGGCCCCGGTACACGCACAAGAGCACACATTTAGGAGGGGAGATGAGGGCAACACATGTGCTCGGGCACCACATATGCTCAACCACATGGGTACAAGCAGCACATGAGCTCGGGTAGCCAAAACACCTGAACAAACCTCTTTTGGTCTTGATTTTTGTTTTGATTTTTTGGGGTCACACTGGCTACCTGCGGCAGAGCCTGGCAAGCTACCGTGTCGCATTTGTTATGCCAAATACCAGTAACAATTATAGACCTCATTCCCATGACTTGATGGAATGGTTTGAGGCTCTTTTATGTTCCTGGAGCAAGCAGATGCCCTTGGGCTCTACTAGCATGAGACAGGACATATGGAGATGTTACTGGTGCCGCTCGAGCAAATCGATGATTAACGGGGAAGACAGTGATACAGTGGTAGTTCTTGTGAATAATGAGATAAATATGTATATGCAAATTGTTGTATTTTTGTTGTAAATTGAATATATTTTTTATTTCTCTTGGCTGTATTCTTAGAAGTAATATTGTGTGTCATATAATTATCCTGCCTTTAAACAGCCAAATAAAGCCAGAGAAATAGTACTATTGGCAGGTGTGCTTGCCTTGCAAACAGTTGGCCCGGAGTTTAATCCCCTATACTCAACATGGTCCTCTGAACCTCACCAGGAATGATATCTGAGTTCAGTGCTGGGAGTAAGTCATGAAGACCACCGGATGTGATGTTCATGACTTACAAACAGGAAAAAACTTTCAAAGTGTATTCAATATGTTCGTTATAAAGTGTGTGATTACTTAAAATCACACACATGTGGTCTACACGTCAGCAGTAACTTCCTGTCTTCGTGTCTTAGTTTCATTTGAAATGAACTCTTGCCTTGAATGTTCATTTGACTTTTGTCTGTTTACATGGCTGAACTTCAAAATTTGACTCACTTCCAACCAAATAATTTTGCCCATTTAAATGTTCAGGGCATGGCCTCATTTTATAGTGCCATAAAATGAAATTTAAAAAAGTCTCTCCAGAGAGCTATGATTCCCATTTTTTTTCTAGTGTTTGCCAAGCTAATAAATATTCTTAGC
>JAJIBD010002379.1:0-34924 GCA_021461705.1 Cryptotis parvus
GGCCATATGGAATGCCAGGGATCGAATCCGGGTCAGCTGGATGCAAGGCAAATGCCCTACCCACTGTGCTATTTCTCCAGCCCTGTCAGATTTTGATGTGAAATATAACTTTAAGAAAAAATTTTCAGTAGTTTACCTATATTTGAAGTACAGAATAAGTTTATTTGCCAATACTGCATACTGGGAATAACCAATAAATACACTCAGAACTGTATTTCTATGTTTAAAAAACTTACCTGAACTGACATAATAATTTAAAAAATTCTTCTCATTAATGATTTTGCCACATAAATTTATTAGTGAATATATAAATGTCATAAGTAGCCACTCTTTAACCCAATAGTGGGTCAAATTACATGATTTTTTAATGAAAAAAAATAGTGTCTAATGTGTAACTATTTTCCTTTCATTGAGAAGGAGTACACCTGGCAATCCTTGGGGATTTACTGCTGATTGCACTCAGGAAGATGATTGCCTGGTTTTGCCCAGACCCGGATTTGTTTCCTGGCATTATAAGTGAACCACTGAGCACCACCAGAGTAACTCAGGAGAATAGAGGTAGAAAAGCCCTCTGCACCACCAGATATGGATCACTGCATTTCCTCAGCCCCCCAAGGATAATTTTGACAAAATTAGTAAAAGAAATATACAATCATTATAATAATTATAAAGGGTCCATAGAATTTAGTTAAATAAAATGCATGTATTAAATATTTAATTTTATCCACTTATTAATTTAATGCAAGTATATGAATTTAAAATTCTAAATCCTAAAATATAACTTAATGAGTAAAAAAAACTAAAAAAATTTAACATGGATCATATTTGGAGTCCTAATTACAATTGTGGTGCTGCTGCTTCACACACAGAGCAAGTTGTAACTCTCTTTTCCAAACTCGAAATTTAGTCTATACTATTTATTAGGTCTTCAAGAGAATCATAAAGATAATTACTTATGTACCTATGGAATCGCTCTATTTTCATTGACAATAGACTGTGTGTTGTAGAATATACAATAAAGTTTGGATTATTTGATATTCAGAATCAAAGTGATTAGATATGAAAATGCATACAGATTGTGACTTTTGACTAATTATTTAACCTCTCTGAACATCGTTGTAAGATGAAAATAATATGAGTGGTTGATAGATTAAAACAGCTAACACCGGGCCAGAGTGGTAGCCCAGTGGGTAGGGCGTTTGCCTTGCACGCAGCCGGCCTATGGCGGCCTGGGTTCGATCCCTGGAGCACTGCCAGGGATAATTCCTGAGTGAAGAGCCAGGAGTAGCCCCTGAGCATTGCCTGGGTGTGACCCCCCAAAAAAATAAATAAAACAGCTAACACCAATTACTTAGAGTAATTTTATTGAATATGGATAAAGTGCATAATAAACTTCTCATAATTGTATGTCTTTTGTTCTTTTTCAATATTAATTTCATAATGTAGTTCTTAAAGATAATCAGTTGAATACTCGTCTTTGTACATGAAATTGGCAATTATCTTCTATTCTCATATTGACATGGTAAAATTATGTTTTCATAGCAAAACTGAATTGTCTAAAAATGCTAGGTTAGAAAATACTCTCAGTCAATATAATATGTATTACCCCCTAGGGTAAATTATTTTTGAGAGAGAGAGAGAGAGAAGAAAAGAAGAAAAAGGAAAAGTACTGCTATAGAGGTAGGCTGGCGGGCGGTGAGGGAAGGTGGGAACATTGGTGGCGGGGAATAGGGTACCTGGTACACTTATGACTGAAACCCAATCATGAAAATCTTGTAACTCTATATCCCATGGTGGTATAGGATTACGTTGGTGTATAGGGGACTGACTTGAGGCCCCTTTTTCCTTTTTTCCTGCTCCTTTTCCCTTCTTTGGGTAGGACTCCCTCTCGGGTGAGATCCTCTTTCTTTAGTGGGAGACTGGGCTCTTTTGTATGGTCTAAGTTCTGACCAGAGCTAGAGTTCTTTCATTATATTGCATTGTGGTGGTAGAGTTTTTGTACTATTAGAAGCCTTTTTTGGAACTGTGCGGACTCGTGAGTTTTCATCTGTTCCCCCCGTAGCCTCGGAGGTAGAAGACAACTTCTGACCTGATACTGCCAGGGACCCTAGCAGCTCCCGACACTGGACGATCAAAGAGTCATAATGTAAAGGCAAGGTAATACATGTTATAAATCACAACGTTATCATCACAAAGTTCTACAATTGGTGTCTACTTGAACCCCTATATCTGCAACTTGTGCCCAAGAAAAAGCCCAGTCATATAATTATTAGTGGAATCACAGTTCCCCCTACTGGCATGCTTGCTGAAATTCCTCTCATGCTTTTTAAAAACAAAGTACTTAAAATTTCCAAGTTCAAAGTTCAAAATTTTATGTCAGGGTCATGCTTAGTGATTTTCAGATTGGAGGCATTATTTGGGAAATTTTCAGTGAAAGGTGCTTTTATTGGCATGTGATTTGCCCATGGTAAATTCTAAAAAGAAAATTAGTTTGGTATATTGGTTCAGAATGAAGTCTCAAATTTTATATCTGGATTGAATGTACTTTTATCTTTTCAGTAATTCACAGTTGTGTTTCCTTTAAACATTACTGATAAGATTAGTATTTATCAGTATTTAAACATTACTGATAAGTGAAATTACCTTTAGTTAGGAATGGAATATTCAAAATTCCTCATGCTCATTTCAAAATAACCTAGTATTATCTTAAGGCATTTTACAAAAAATGATGGAATATTGTAATGATAAATACGGCTTTCTGAACAATACGGACATTCCTCCAAAAATTAGATATTAAGCTCCCATTTTACCCAGCAATATACTCCTGAGAATATACCCTGGGGACCCAAAAACACACAGCAGAAACACTATGGGGGAGGGAATTTGGGGACATTGGTGATAGGAATAGGGCACTGGTGGAGGGGTGGGTGCTGGAATAATGTATGACTGAAGCCCAATCATGACCATTTTTGTAATTGTGTATCACATGGTGGTATAATAAAAAATAATTAAAAATATGGCTTTCTGTTCCCACATATTTGTCAGTCTGGAGAAATGAAGCTCTGGATATTTAATATTGTTTAAAATTTGGAAAATTAACATATTTACCAGTGTGGTTTGAATGTTAGTATTTTTATTAAATATTGTTTATATGTAAAGTAATTTTATTTGCCCCCCAAAATTCTGAAATTTATAGCTTGTTTATATGTAAAGTAATTTTATTTGCCCCCCCAAAAATTCTGAAATTTATAGCTTTTCCAATAAGTATATGTCAGAATTCTGAATTTCCCAGCTATTTATTTATATATTTTCACCTTTTTCTATATGTTAAACTCTTTAATTAGCAAGCTTAAAAAAGTGGTTAAATATTCTTGTACAGTGAAAACCATTGTGCTGATTTGTTTCTTATCTTTTTAAGTCATGAGAATATAATGGAGTTTTCCAAATGTGCATGAGGCATGACATGATATATTCATATATGTCATATAAAGAAACAAATTAATATGAAAATCTATGAATATGGCTTCTATTGATCCAAATATTAAATGGTACTAAAATACTTCTTTTGCTTTGAAAAATGCAGCTATTTTTCATAAGACTAATAACCATTACAATTTAACGGGTTGTCTTTATTATTATTATTTTTTTGCTTTTTGGGTCACACCCAGCAATGCTCAGGGGTTACTCCTGGCTCTGCACTCAGGGAATTACTCCTGGCGGTGCTCAGGGGGACCATATGGGATGCCGGGGATCGAACCCAGGCCAGCATGGGCCGGCCGCGTGCAAGGCAAACGCCCTACCCGCTGGGCTATCGCTCCGGCTCCTTGTTTTTATTATTTAAACAATTTAATGCTTTGGTGGCTGAAGTTATAGTGCAGTGGGTAAGACATTTGCCTTGCATGTGGTCAACACAGGTTTAATCCACAGCATCCCGTATGGTCCCCCGAGCACTACCAGGAGTGATTCCTGAGTGCAAAGTCTAAGCATCTCTGAGACCCAACAAAAAGCAAACAAAAAAAGCCTTAATATATTTAATTAAAATTTTTTAATTTCTAACAGCAAATATTGTTGAATGTAATTTCTATAAATGAAGGCCTATGCAACCCTAAAGAACTGAAGATGTTAGTGAAAATATGGTATTTACACAAAGGTAGTGAAATAATATTTAGCCATAAATAAAGAAAAAAATTCCATTATTGCTGCCTATTAGGATAAACTCTGAGGTCATTTTAATAAATGAAATTAGCTAGATAAATAGAAATGTTATATAATCACAGTAGAGGCAGAATCTATAATCAAAGCAAATGATAAAACTACAATGAAAAGAAATAGAGCATTCTTATTTAAAGAAAATCCCTTTAACTTTTTTATTATAATTTATTTTTCTTTATAACATACTTCATGTTGGTCATTAATATATTAGAAAAAAATTGAATAATGTTCTCATTAGTTGTGGATTTTCTCTCCTGTTCCAAAAGTTCAATATAATGACTAGCATAAGGTAGGCACTGGAAATTATATTTAAATGTTAGAGACATACACCCCACATATATTCTTTTCTTAGTTCAAAGAATTCTTTCTAAACTTATTGTTAATTTGACTCAAGTAACTTTTTGAATTAATTAATAATGAGTAAAGGGGGGCCAGAGCAATAATCCAGCAAGGAGGGCATTTGCCTTGCATGCAGCAGACCTGGGTTTGATTCCCCAGCATTCTATATGGTTCCCCCAAGTACCGCCAGAGTAATTCTTGAGTACAGAACCAGGAATAACACCTGATCATTGCTGGGTATGACCCAAAAAGCAAAAATTAATAAATAAATAGATAGATAAATAAATAAATGAATAAATAAATAAATAATGATAATGAGCAAAGGTATAAATACAAATTTTAGTAGACAGTTACCTTTTGTCTCGTCATTCTTCAACCCCTTTCTTTTTACTTTCTCTCTTTCCCAACCCTCCACTTCTTGAATATTTCCCTTGTTCTCTCTATCCATTCAGGATCCTGCTTGGTCAAAATTCAGGTCAAATTTAGATCAAAATTCTTGTCGAAATTTAGTCTAAATTAATTTTGCTTGTTCAATCACTATCACTATCACTATCTTCCCGTTAATCATCTATTTGCTAGAGCGGGCACCAGTAATATCTCCATATGTCCCATCTCATGCTAGTAGAACCCAAAGGCATCCGCCCGCTCCAGGAACATCACTTGATCACTTGATCACTTGAATCCCGTTATTCATCGATTTGCTCGAGCGGGCGCCAGTAACATTTCCATTGGACCCTATCACGTGCCAATGTAGCCCAATGGCATCTGGTTGATTCAGGAATATGAAGAGCCTCAAACCGTTCCTTCAGGGTCTTAACAAGGAAGTCTGACCATCTTGTAGGTGGGCGGCCACGTGATCTTTTGACATCCCGTGGGATCCAGTCAGTAACGGCTCTAGTCCAGCGGTTGTCTCCAAATCGCATTACATGACCAGCCCATCTGATTTTCGATGTCTTGGCAAACGAGACAGCGTCCCTGATTCTGGAATAGCGACGGAGGTCAGAACTCCGATTCCTTCTCTCACTTGAGTGAGGCGTGATATTCCAAGCATAGCTCTTTCGATGCCTCTCTGGGAGACCCGAATAGCATTCTCATCCTGCTTTCGTAGGGCCCAGGTCTCTGAGGCGTATGTTAATGCAGGGAGAACGGTGGAGTCGAAGAGATGTGCCCGGAGCCGGAGGTTCTTTTGTCCTTTTAGCTATTTCTTCGATGCCTTTGAAGGCATTCCCATGCCGCTCTCTTCCTCCTGCTCAGCTCAGGTTTTAGGTCATTCATCATGTTGACTTCTCAACCTAGGTACACATAACTGCTGCATTCAGAGATGTTTGTTCCAGGAACATAAAGAGCCTCAAACAATTATATTAGGTCACAGGAATGACCTAATATAAATGTTACTGGTATTTGCCATATCAAATACTACACGAGCAGCTTGCCAATCTTGCCGTGCGGGTGGCATACTGTTGTAGTCACCTCTAAATAAAGCATTTATTGATAAACCGCGCGGCTGCTAGCTGTAATAATCTATCTGAGCTGTAATAGTCTGGTCTGCTGGGTAGAGTTGTGACGAGAGGGAAGTCTGGATGCGGAAAATGGCGGGCCCCCTGGAGTGGGGGAGGGTGGTCTGGCTTGTTGTGAGGCTCAGCTGGGGTGGCAGGCCAGGGCTAGAACCCGCCATGCCTCCCCTGGTGCCTCACGAGCAGCTGGGCACAGGGAGAGCAAGTAGCATCTCTGCCCCATGTCTGAGAGTCTCTGGTTCAGCATACCTGGGCCGGATTGAAGAAAAACTGCTGCAGGGTGGCTGTCGATGATCCAGGCTGTGATAGTCTGGTCTGCTGGGTGGAGTTGTGACGAGAGTTAAGTCCGATGTGGAAAATGGCGGGCCCCATGGAGTGGGGAGGGTGGTCTGGCTTGTTGTGAGGCTGAGCTGGAGTGGCAGGCCAGGGCTAGAACCCGCCATGCCTCCCGGGCACCTCATGAGCAGCTGGGCACAGGGAGAGCAAGTAGCAGCTCTGCCCTATGTCTGAGAGTCTCTGGTCAGCATACCTGGCTGGGCCGGTATTTATTTGCTTGTCTAATAAAACTTAAAAATCTTCACATTAACAATGGAAATAAAACTTAAAGCTTTTTTTTATCATCCTCATTTATTTTTCAACTTATGTATGTGAATAACCAAATAAACCAACCAATAACTAAAAAGCATTTTTCTCTGAGATAATTATATTTTAAAGAGTCACCAGTAATAACCTCTTTATGAATTCTGAACAAAACAAGAGAAAAACACACACACACAGACAAACATACATGCATATATATGTTGGATTACACTTTTTTTGCTTTTGTGTCACACCTGGCAATGCTCAGGAATTACTCCTGGCTCTATACTCAGGAGTTACTCCTGACAGTGCTCTTGGGACCATATGGGATGCGGGGGAACCTGAGTCGGACACATGCAAGGCAAATGCCCTCCCCACTGTACTATCCTTATGGCCCCTGGACTTTGTTCACAGACCCCTGTCTCCTACTTGTCAGCCCTGGGTTTTATATTGTAAGTTAAATGTTGTTTTTCTTTCCTGTATGCCCTTTGTTTATTCTTATCTAGAGCAAAGGCCTTTTGTATATACACAGGACGACAGCTAAGGCCATGCTTTGTGATATAGGAGTTAATTAACTCTGAAGTAGTTACTCCTGAGCATCCATTATATTTCCTAACTTAAAATCTCAGTTGGCCTTAAATTGTGTCTTGTTTTACACCTCAAAATAAGGGACCTGTAAGCGGGACTCAGATGGACCCAGGGCAAGTCATGAGTAAGCTACCCTGGCCTCAACATGGGAGGGACTAGGTGTCATAGCAGGATAATAAGTTAAGAGCAAGGTTATGAAACAAACTCTGTCCTGACCCAAAGATAAGCAGATTTTGGATTGGTTGTGGCTAAGATAAATCTTGACCTGAGGGAGTAGTTTGGAATAGATCACAAGATATTCCTAAGAAAAGCCACTTTTTATAAATGTCTGTTTCTCTTGTTGTGTTTATACAAAATGATGAAAACTATTGTTGACCCGCTAAGGATAGGAAAAACAATCTGATACACACCAGGAATATGTCTCTGTCCTGGGCAGGTCATTAGCCTCAGAGTAGGATTCTATTTCTGGAGGGAGGTGCCTGGTAGACTTCCCTGGCGAGGAGGGGTATTTTACACCTTATTATTTGGGATCAAGATACATTCATCTCTTGCATATCCCAACCCCCAACATTTTGGGAGGATTTAAAGAGCAGGCTTGACTTGAATAAAATGGTAGAGCCTCAGACTACCAAAGAACCTGAGGTATTGTTCCTTTGTCCATTGGTCAAAATAAAGAAAGAAAATAGTCATCAGCCCGAATGTTCCAGGGGACTCTGACAAGCCCTAATATCTGTTAGGGACCTTGCTTAGCCAAAATATATTTATATATTATACTATATTATATTATATTATATTATATTATATTATATTATATTATATTATATTATATTATATTATATTATATTATATTATATTATATTATATTATATTATATTATATTATATTATATTATATTATATTATATTATATTATAAATATATTTTGGTACAATAAGCTTGTTTCTTATTCTTATGCAAAGGTCTGTTACAAATAAAACTCTGGAGAACATTTTCAGAAAGTAGGAAGAAAAGAAAAAACTCATCCCATTATAACTATTTTTGCAACAATATTGGAATAAATCTTATTCCTTTAAATAGTGGCTCACAAGAAATATAGTGTTTGGGGGCGGAGCGATAGGCCCAGCGGGTAGGGCGTTTGCCTTGCATGCGGCCGGCCTCGCCGGCCCAGGTTCAATCCCGGCATCCCATATGGTCCCCCCGAGCACCGCCAGGAGTAATTCCCTGAGTGCAGAACCAGGAGTAACCCCTGAGAGTCGCCGGGTGACCCAAAAAGCAAAAAAAAAAAAAAAAAAAGAAATATAGTGTTTGTATATGAATATTTCAAAATGGGATTAACTTTGAATAATTTATGCATATACATAATAATAGTTTCAAATTGGCACACAGCTGTAATAAAAAAGTGAAGTTGGTCATCAGAAAACTTACACTAGTGTCCATTTGTTAGCAAACAGTAGCATTTAGGTTACTTAGATTCTATTGATTGTTTCTCTCCTTATACCCAATGCTTTCGAGCATTCTGGAATGAATGTTTTAATCAAAATATTATTTAAAGGGCTGTAGCAATAGTACAGAGGGTCGATTTTGCCTTGCGTGCAGCCAACCCTTGTTTGAGCCCCAGCATCCCATATGGTCCCTCAAGCACCATCCAGGTAATTCCTGAGTGTAGAGCCAGGAGTAATTCCTGAGCATAGCTAGGTGTTACCCAAAAAGTACACACACACACACACACACACACACACACACATACATATATATATATTTAAATTAGGTATGATTAATTCCTATGGTTTATTTTTCTTAGAACTGAAAACCACATTGTAGATGATCTAAATATATGTTATTTATAAACATAATAAAAACCATATTGTAGATGATCTAAATAACATATATTTAGATCATCTACAATATGGTTTTTATTTATGTGAAAAATAAACCAATAGGAATTAATCATATCTAAATTAGTGGTTTAAGTTAGTAGTAAAATCAAAGTGAAAATTCAACTATCATGAAACTCAATTCTCTATTCATTCTATAGCTCAAATATCCTAATAGCAGAGAAAGGGTAAATAGAAAGGAAAATTATCTGAATGGTAACACGAACACAAGTAGAGTTGGATTAAATATTTTTTTCATTTTTAATTTTTTTTATATTTTAACAAAGTTATTCATAATGATATGTTACAGATATTCAATATCCAAGCACCATTCCCACTGCTATTGCATCTTCCTGCCACCATTATTTCCAATTTTACCAATCAACTCTTGACTAATTTTTTTTCACATACCTTCATATTAAGAGAATCTATGGCTTAAAAATTTAAGATAGGGGCCGGAGCAATAGCTCAGCGGGTAGGGCTCGCGACGCTGCCAACCTGGGTTCGATCCCGGCATCCCATATGGTCCCCTGAGCACCGACAGGAGTAATTTCTGATCAAAGAGCCAGGAGTAACCCCTAAGTGTCGCCGGGTGTGACTCCCCCCAAAAAATTTAAGATAACTTGAAAATAAATAAAATAACTTGAGGCAAACATGCTCAATATTAATTTAAACAATACTAAGATTATTTACTCTATCTTTCCCTATCCCAAATTCCAAATATAAATATTCTGTTGTTTATACTATGAATATGCATATAAACTAATATATGCATTTATATTCCACTATTGGCTTATGCTAGCTCTACAAGTGTTGTATGCTAAAATTTTAGGAAAATGCTACTATTTCAGTTTTTTGCTATGTATGTTCCTAGACTATACTTTTAAAGTTCTTAAGTCAGCAAAATGTTTATTAAAATTAATTATGAATTATATTACTCTCTTTTATTCCCTTATAAATGCCTAGGCATTCATATTCATTTCCACATATTAATAATAAATGAAGAGGATTTCTACATTTCAAAGAGTAAATATATCAAGTGGTTCCTTCTACTGACATTAGTTAATAAAAATGCCTGGAATTTTATGTGCTATTTGAAACACTAGAGAAAAACTACTTGACTGTAGCTATCAAAGGCAGATGGGACACATCACACCACCAGCAGGATAAATCTGTCTACTGGACTCTTAAAAAAATGTCCCTTTTAGAATACCAGTTGTGGAATTGTTTGACATATGCAGTCAAGAAGTTCTTTATGATTTATTCAGACACTAATTAATAAAGGACTCATAAACTAAAAAATACCATGTGAACTTGACAGTTCATTTCTCTTAGAGGACATTGGTTAATCAGTATTTACACACCTTTGTTTAGAAACTGTCAAAGAAACATCTGCAATGGCTTTCTTAGGCAACAGCTATATCTCATATTTTTATAGGAATGTAAAATGTTGTCAAGTCCAATGACATAAAAGTAAAGATTTAGTAGATATTAGTAATACTTGTGTAATGATTCAGACAAAAATGAAGTTTTAGTTTGTGCTTTGAAAATTATCGGTCAGATTTTGTAATTTGTTTTGTTTTTAAGAAAAATGTTGACTCTAATAAAAATACATCTGAAAGGATAGCAATGTGATTAGTTGCACTCATAGAAAAATTGAAACAAAGAGAAAGTCTAAAGATGAAATTTACAGTGAGATTTCTAATTTCAATCAGCGATTCACAGCACTCCTTGTCTCCTAGAGTTTAGGTCAACATTAGCAGATGGTCCCTCTGATCCAGAATAAAATGAATGAATACTATCAAATGACCTATAAATTAATAAATGTTAATAGCTTTCTTATCTTAAAAAATATCAGTGCTAACAAGTTTTTGCAGAGGTTAAAAGAAACACCTCCAGAGGAATATGAACGAATAATTTGTAGATACAGAAATTAATGGAACAGAATAATTCATTCCAGAACCTAAAGCGTATGTTAAGTATAATGACAGTAGACAATTAATACTGAGGTGGTTAAATTGAAAACCTGAACAAGTTTTCAGATGTAATGTTACCAAAGAGAAAATTTAGAGACAATGAAAGTTAGAAAATAAGAGAATTCACCATCTAAATGTGGCTATATTGCAGAAAACATTTAAATAACCTTTAATTAAAGAGAAATTTAAGATAAACTAATTATTCTAGCATCAAAATGTCTTATTCTTAGAATATATATATACACAAATATATGTATATATACCAATATATAATATATAACTATATATTTTATACAAAGAACTAATTTATATTAGTTATATAAATAACTAATATAATTTATATTAGTTATATAAATAACTAATATTATATATTAGTTACTTTATTATTTATTACATATTAACATCTAATTATGCATTATATATAATATATATATTTACACAGGATTGGATCACACTAGCAGGGTAAAAGGAGCATGTGGTATCAGCCACATGAAATCTGGGTTAGCCTCATGAAAGGTAAGTACCTTGGCAATCTCTCTAGTCCGCTCCTCTTGCAATATATTATTTTATTTTTCACTATTTGAAGACTATTAATTTCCCACTACTACTGCAGCTACTAAGAGTAGTAGACTAAAGCAACACTCCTTCATTTCCTAATAGTTCTGGGTATCAGATATTTTCTGTCAATTCCTCCTGGTTAATATCAAGGTCTCTAGTTTCATTTGAACTCTGAGGGGAAATTCCTTTGTAATGCCATTTTCAGTTTATTTGGATGTTCCTGTGTTTTGTCTGTGGCCGCCTTTTCTATCTTCAAAATATGGCACTGTAATCATTGCTCTCAATAACAGAGGATATGTTCTCTAGAGAGTTCCTCTACAAGAACAATTCTCATCTCAGCAGTCCATCCCAGGTAAACCCAGGATCCCTAACTTAATCACATCTACAAAGATCTTCTGTAGTACATAAGATAAAGGTCTACACACAGGCCCTGGGGGTTAGGATTAGTGCATATCTAAGTGGTGATTATTCAACATATCCCATTGGCTAAGAATTATAATATACCCATCAACATATGCTTTGCAATCCCCCAATAAAAGAAGCTTACTTTATTAAATGATTTATCTCACTTAAGGTTTTAAAGGAGGAATAGTTTAATTCCTTGGTATTAGTTTTAAGTCTATTCTCTAGGAGAGACCCTGGTGAAATTTAGTGTTCATTCTAATTATTAGTTGAACTTTCAATTATTAGTTGAACATTCTAATTATGTTATTAATGAGAATGTGGCCACAATAAATACATTTATGAAAAATTCCTTAATATTTCCATTTTTACAGAGCAGGTGATGGTTTTCAGCAATGCAGAAAAAGAAAAGAGAGCCACTCAATTTAGTTATTCTAATCCAATGCATATTTCCTTAATACAGTTAAACTTATTGGCCCTTAGGGTCTCAAAACAACTTTCTAAAATCATGAAGCAAGAAAAAATCAATTCATTTTTCTATGTAGGTAATTCTAGGATTTACAGTTTTGTAAACACATGGTACTTAAAGTCAAATTTAAAAATTTTCAAGGCACAACAAAAATATGAAGAAAAATCTACTTATTACTTTCAAATCATGGCTTACACATAACTTGATAGAGTATCTGGACTTAATCATCTTCTTTGCATTGGTTACAAACTCTAAAATTTATCTCACTATTCTCATATATATTGGAGTTCTCCAGTTATGTTTTCTGATGATAAGACACCCTATTATATTCAGAAAACTCATTATCAGTCTTCTTTTCCTATTTTTCTCATAAACTTAAATATGGAGGGTGGGTTATAGGGGATATGACTCAACCTGAGAAAATAGTATGGAAATAAAGAAATTTAAAAAAATTATTATACCACCATGAGGTATACAATTATAAAGCTGTTCATGATTGGGTTTCAGTCATACAGTGTTCCAGCACTCATCCCTCCACCAGTGCACATTTCCCAACACCAATGTCTCCAGATTCCCTCCCCTTCTCTCTCTCTCTCTGTCTTTCTCTCTTTGTCTCTCTCCCCTTTTCTTACACATTGTTGCTTGAGTACATACATTTAGAAGTTATCATGTATATCCTTTTGTCCATGTTCAATGTTCAATGGGCATTAAAAATTTTTATTTATATATTTTCTTTGGGGTTTTGGACCATACTTGGCTGTGCTCAGGGTTTACTCTGAGTTCTGAGCTTATGAATACATAAACTTTATTCAGGGAACCTTATGTTGTACCAAGTATTAAACCACAGTCAGTTGTGTGCAAAGCAAGCACCTTACCTGCTCTATTTTCTCTTCTCCCAACATCATAAATTTTCAAAGGACACTGCAAATGACTGAATAAATTTCTAATTGGCAGGGTTGGGGACCTCAGAAAATAAAAATAAAGAGTCATAAAATCAAACTTTCCTGTGATATGTGTAATTGGGATTTGTCCAGATTAGGACAGCCATCAATAATGAAAATTTATCTTATAGCTACCACAAAAAGCAGAGGCCTAAACAGATTACAGATTTTTGCTGACTCAATAAGTGGAAATGAAGATGAAAACAGGGAGGATGCCTATATTTAAGATTTTCTGACTTTTCTGATGTACGTTATTTCTGACTCCTCTCTACTGCCATTGGCAAGAAAACCCTGTTTAAGGTACAACACTGTGAATTTTTATGTCATTAAAATAGTAAAAGTAATATGAGTCATATCTATTTTTTTTTTTGGTTGGGAGTGTCTCACACCTGGCAATACTCATCACCCTGGCTCTGTACTCGGGGATTACTCCTAGCAGTACTCAGAGGATCATAAGTGATGCTGGGAATTGAACCTGGGTTGGTCATTTGCAAGGCAAATGCCCTATTCACTGAACTAGCACACTGACCCATCACATCTTGTAACTTTTTCAACCCCTCAAGGTGTTGCAGGTGTGGCTGTGGTGCCAGGATGTGTCAGCAGGTGGCAGGCAGGAGCCAGGCTTGTCTACACCCCCAGAGCTCGGCCATGTGGGCCCTGGATGGTTGATGGTCTGCCAAAGAAACAGACTGAGCCCCCTGGGATGAACCCAGAGCCACAGCAGAGCCTGGCAAGCTACCCGTGGTATATTTTATATGCCAAAAACAGTAATAGTAATGGACTTCAATCCCAATGAATGGAGATGTTACTGGCACCCGCTCAAGCAAATTGATGAACTACAGTCAGCCAAGTGACAAGTGACAAGATAACTTTTCTTTAATTTTAAAAAAAATCATGACAAGCAACATATCAGATGGTAGTAATTATCGGATTCCAGGTCAGGGAAAGTTTCCCACTGGAAGGGATCCCTATAAGCATGTATTGTCATGAGACATAAAGGACTGACATATTGAATACTGAGGGTGAGGGAGTACCTTCAGCTGTCTTCTTTTGGTTAATATCTTTCCTGGATGCTTTTGACAAATAAGACCCAACAAAATGGATCCCTGGGAATGCTTTGAAGTTAGAGTTTAGGAGATGTAGTTGAAAATGCACAAACTCAGCCCAGGAGGGCAGTTAGACTAGTCTATGAGAGGTGACTTATAACTATTACTTCAAAGCAACAGTTTTTACCTAACTTTTATAGTATCGATTATGACAAGTTAAAAAAATTTAAAACCTTAAGCCATATATTAAAAAAGGAATCTAAACACAGGAGTTAGGGTTGTCTCAAATGCATTTCATATGTGAGATCCTGGCGTGGACCCAAGCATCAGAGTCCTCACCCAAGTCCTCCTTGTTCTGCAGGTGCTCAGGAACTACCAGGAATAGCTTCCCAAGTATTAGTGGGAATACTTCCTTGCCTCCAAAAATATAAAAAAAACAATCTATTTCAATATTTGTTTAGACATTTAGTACTATTCCTTAATTATCATTTTATATCAGTACAAAAATTGAGGTTTGAGTAATTATTATTCAAATGAGCTACATTTACACTAATTTACCTCATGATTTTTATTGACAAGAAACTAGATTGAATAGAGTTTTCCATTGTTTTCATTTAAATAGAGAAAAATAAGATACAGAATATAGATCAGCACAAAAAAAGCTAGACAGGAAATACTTTGTGACCATCGCCATTGTTTTCTTTTAGACTAAATATTATAAAGAATACTTTTTTTCCCTTCAAAAAAGCTTTTCAATAACAAACAGGACACGTTTTACATGAATTTACTTGTAAAACTCGATCCCTTTCTTTTTTCTTTCTTTTTTTGTTGTTCCTTATCTGGCCATGTTGAGGGCTTTTCCCTGGCTCTGTTATCAGGAGCAAACTCAGGTAAGCCATTTGCTCTTCCTGATGTATATTTAAGCAATTTAAGCAATGGAAAGTCTGAGGAGAGAAAAAAACAATCATTTTGTATTTCTACATCTTAAGTGGATGTAAAAAATATTAAATAAATATTACAATACTACTGCTTTATCAATATATCCACTACTTTTTATGTTTATGTGAAGAATATAACTGTAAGCACTGAATCAGGAATGGAAATACTGATATGCGTGTATATATATCTTTAGTAAAGAAGCCCATACTATTGTATATTTGGAATGGAAAATTTACTTTAAAATTAGTATAGTTTGCTTGTCTTTTGCTTTTTAAGTCACATCCAGAAATGCTCAGGGATAACTTCTGGCCTTTGCATTCAGGATTCACTCCTGGTGATACTCACAGGATCTTATGTGATGCCAGGGATTGAACAAAGGTTGTCCCATACAAAGCAAGAGCCTTAACAGCCATATTATCTCTCCCTCCCATTTTTTGAGCAACAATATAACTATTAAAAAGGTTACTGACTCTGTGAGGAGTCAAAGTTGTATCTGATGATAGAAGGAGGCTATTAGCTCTGTATTTCTTGCAAGTGTTCTCAGATCTAACTCTATATGTCACTGAGATAAGTGATAATGTTCTAAAATTGTTCATTACTACAACAACCATGTCTAAGATAAAAGAGGTATCCAGCTGTGCTGATCATTCCTGTTGTATTAGAGTGCCTCTTCCAGAGATAATTATTTTATACACTTATTTTCAAGATGAATGCATCTGCCAGGGAAGTTAAAAATCTATGTCTATAAAATATCAAATGTCTGAATCACATAAATATTAATTGTTAAATTCACAAGAAATCAAGTGAATTAAGCATTTATAAATTATGTGAGCAATATGATGGCAACAAAAATTAAATATTAGAGAAAGAAATTTATAATGATTCTATGTTCTGAAACATTTCACAAAAAAAAGGATTAGATAATAGAAAAAATGGGACCAGAGAAATTGTCTTGCATCTAAATGACTATAGTTTGTCCCTGGCATCACAAGTGATCTCACAAGGACTACAAGTTGTGATATCTGATCAGAGTTAAGAGTGAGCTCTAAGTACAGCTAGGTGTGGTTCAAAAACAAACCAACAAATGACCAATAATAATTTCTATTGAGTGACTTACTGGGACTATTTTAAGCATTTTTTTCATCTGTTATTCATTAGTTATCAAAAATATTTGCGAAAATGAAAAACAGCTTCACATTTTTAACAATTTAAATCTAATTACAGTAAGATCTGAAATAATATGTAGCAAACATTTAGAAAATAAATCCACAAATCAATGAATTGAAGGGTGAGAAATAAGTTAAAAGAGGCACTGGGGTGATAGCACAGTGGGTAGGGCATCTGCCTTGCATGCAGCTGACCCAGGTTTGATCCCCAGCATCCCTATGGTCCCCTGAGCACTGCCAAGAGTAATTCCTAAGTGCAGAGCCAGGAGCCACCCCTGAGCATCCATTTGGTGTGACTCAAAAAAGCTAAATAAAGAAATAAGTAAATAAATAAATAAATAAATAAATAAATAAATAACCCAAGATACTTTGATGTTACAATTATTTTCAGTAATTTACAATTATTTTAAAGGGATAGTACTTCATGATGGGGCAGTAGGAGAGAGTATCCCTTGCATGTGTGAGGTCTTGCTAGGGAAAGAAGAAAAGATCAGGATGAAGATTTTTTTTCTACTAATATGTTGAAGGCACTAATGTTATATATTTTCACATTAACAGAATCTTGAAAAGAATATCACTAACTTTTGCACTATAGTCTAATCCTCCTGCTACATACACATGAAAATATGCTAATAAAATTTCCAAAATACATTATGGCTTTTTTTTGAAGTTAAAACAGGTTTTATTAAGGAGGTTTAGGAGAGGTAAGGGGGATAGAAAGTAAGGGAGAGAGTACACATCTCAAGAGGGTAGATGGGGGGCAACACACGTGCTCTGGCACCACATGTGCTCAGCCACATGGGCTCAGACAGCATTTGTGTCCATGCAGCATGTGCGCCCATTATGGCTTATAGCTCAGCAATTCTGAAACTATGTTAAGTATATCCTAAACTGATCACTATTACATAGTAATACATGCTTTTTTTTTCTTTCTTCTGAAAGTTTTTAAAATTTTTTATTATACAACCGTGAGACATACAATTACAAAGGTGTTCATAATTGGCTCTTGGTAATACAGTATTCTAGCACCCATCCCTCCACCAGTGCCCCATTTTCACCGCCAATGTACCCCATCCCCTCCTGCCCACCCCCAGGCTGCCTCAATAGAGGTGCCCCCCATTTCCCTCTTTCTCTCTCTGTCTCTGCATCTCTCTCCCCTCTTTTACACACTGTGGCTAGCTCTGCAGATATTAGAATTTATCACTTAAGTCTCTTTGTGTATATTCAATGGTGAGTTTTAGTCTGCCGCTACCATTTCCCCATACTTAGTAAAACACTGGTATCTATTTATATCCTATTTTCAGGCATGCGATCTACCTAGAAGTATGCAATTTAGGATTACGATCCATTTTGTGATAATTTTTTTTTTGTTTTTGTTTTTTAATTTTTACAATTACAAAAGATATACAATTAAAAAGTTCATATTTGGGTTTTGGTCAAACAGTGTTGCAGCACCCATCCCGCCACCAGTGCCCATCTCCCCACCACCAACGCCCCCGGTTCCCTCCCCCTCCCCCCCAGCCCTGCTCCAAAGCAGGTTCTTGATTTCTTTCCATTTCTCTCTCTTTCTCTTTTCCTCCCCTACAGACTATGGATTACAGAACATACATTAAAGGGTTATCATGTGTATCTTTTTGCCTCTATTTAATGCTCAGTTCTAGGTTGGCATTAGTACCCTCAACAATTGTAGCACACTGTTCCATTTCTGTCTTACCTAGCCTCTGAATCCCACACGTTTGTGATAATTTCCACCTTTGACAGGACCTCCTGATATATGTTTCACTTGACCTTGGATATTGGTATCATAATATGTACTTATATATTTATGTTATGCAGATAAATGCAGTCATTCTGTATCTGTCTCTCTCCTTCTGGCTAATTTCGCTCAACATAATCTTCTCCATGTCCATCCATTTGTAGGCAAATTTTATAACTTCATTTTTCCTAACAGCTGCATAGTATTCCATTGTGTAGATGTACCAAAGCTTTTTTATCCAGTCATCGATTTTCGGGCACTCTGGTTGCTTCCAGATTCTGGCTATTGTGAATAATGCTGCTATGAACATAAAAGTAGGGATGGTGTTTCCGGCCAGTAATTTTGGCTTCCCAGAGTAGATTCCCAGGAGTGGTATGGCTGGGTCAAATGGGAGTTCAATTTCTAGTCTTTGGAGGAAAGTCCATATTGTTTTCCAGAAAGGCTGTACCAGACGACATTCCCACCAACAATGGATGAGTGTCCCCTTTTCCCCACATCCACGCCAGCACTTGTTGTTCTTGTTCTTTTGAATATGTGCCAGTCTCTGTGGTATAAAGTGGTATCTCATTGTTGTTTTGATTTGCATCTCTCTGATGATTAGTGATGATGAGCATTTTTTCATATGTTTTTTTGCCATTCGAATTTCTTCCTTTGCTGAAGTTTCTGTTCATTTCTTCTCCCCATTTTTTGATGGAGTTGTTTGTTTTCTTCTTGTAAAGTTCTACCAGTGCCTGATATATCCTGGATATTAACCCCTTATCAGATCATAGCAGAATAATAGCTACTGAAGAAAGAATTAGTGATCTCGAAGACGCCGCTCCAAAGATTCCTCTACACAACACCAGAAGATAGAAAAAAGACTCACAATTACCGAACAGACAACAAGAGATAATCGGGATGAAGCCAGAAGAAACAACATACGGATCATTGGGGTCCCAGAAGGGCAAGAAGAAAACCCTGATGAAGAAGAAACTGTCAAAGCCATCATTGCTGAGAAGTTCCGGAACTAAAAACATAGTAATACATGCTTACATGTATTACATAGTAATATGTATGCTTACATGTATTACATAGTAATACATGCTTACAGCATGCTGTTAAAGAATGGAGACAGTTGTTTGTGGTCAGAGATAGGAGAAAGAAATTTAGGCAAAAAGAGTAGGCTAGTGTAATTACATTCATCAAATTGGAAACAGAAATAGAAATAAGAATTCACAAATTTTAATACACTTACAGGCAGCGAGCAACAGAAATAAATATAGATGTTCAATGCATGCTTTGATAAACTTGCATGTATACCTAGCTTTGTGTAATGAGAGAGCCTAAAAGCATGGATGTCAAGTACATGCCCAAATAGCACATCTTAATATCTATATACTATTTCCCAATGAAAGGATCAAGCATTCCTTCAAAAAATTGCTAATATCAGTCCTAAGGAAGGAAAACTATAATTTGAATCGAGCATAACTTCCAGTGACAAAAAATATGACCAAAACTAAGTGGATGGGGACTGGAGCAATAATACAGTAGGTAGGGCATTTGCTTTGCATGCAGTTGACCTTGGTTCGATCCTGGGCATCCCATGTTACCCCACGTAGTTCCAGGAGTAATTCCCAAGTACAGAGCCAGTAGTTACCCCTGAGCCATCATATGGCCGAGTACGGCCCAAAATACCAAAATAGTAAAAAAAAAAAAGGTGGGGGACCATTGTCAGTTTTCAGCTGTGCTGGTGATTAACAGAGTTCAGAGCCTCTGGACTGGTTCTGTACCTAATACTGTCAGTCAGCCACACAGCCGAAAACTGAGAGACCATATCAGCAGTAAACTAGAAAGAACTCTTGATATTACATCTGAAAAAAATGTAAACAATAAAATATAAAATGATCACTGTATCACTGTCTTCCCGTTGTTCATCAATTTGCTTGAGTAAGCACTATTAACATCTTCATTAGTCCTGTCACTAGCAAGTGCAAACCCAAGGGCATCTACTTGCTACAGGGACAGGAGGAGCCCGAAACCATTCTTCAGGTTATGGAACTGAAGTCCATAATAGTTACTAGTCTTTGGCATAAAAGTAAATAAAACATGGTAGCTTGCCAGTCTTTACCATGTAGGTAATATAGTCTCAGTAGAAGCCTGTCAACTGGAGCATTTACTGATGAAACTTAAAGGGGGAAGATCAGGTTTTCTCTTGGATGGAGCTCTGAGGAACTATGGAGTCTGGATGTTGAGAATGACTAACTCCATGATGTGTGGCTTGTTCTGGCTTCTTGCCAGGCTTACTGGTATCAGTTAAAACATGTCTATAACTGTTTACTATGTATAAACGTGAAGGAAATTGGGAAGAACCTTATGCAAAGCGGCTTGGCGCGCCAAGGGACATGTAGGTCTGGCATGGGGTGGGTCTCTCTCTCTTCCGGGGCAACTGGCATGGAAGCAGAGAAAATACTCTTTCCTTCGCCTCCATAGAATGATAACAGAGGTTTATAAGCCATTGAGTACAATAAATAGTAACTATTTAATTAAGTAGTCAAATGAATAATAAGTAATCAAAATTGAAAATAAAAGGAAAGTGCATCCAGGATAAGGCTCAAGTAGTAAAGCAGATGCCTGACATGTGGGAGACCTTGAGTTTGATCTCTAGCAACCTTATCAGTGGCCCTATAAATGAATTCATTAGAGGGAGAAAACAGGAAATGTATTATGAGTGTAGGGGAAATGATAGAAGTACAAAAATCACAATATACTAATAATGGTTACAGTGGGAATTATTGGTAGTAGCTAAAATCAGTAGAACACTTACATAAAATATCTTCATATATTCCAAATATATCGCTATAAGATGCTTAGTCATGAGAAAAATAGAAATTATACATCAGAGAACATAGAAAACTGACATTTAACTAAATGCTCATAATTAACATCACCAGTTAAGCCATCACTAAAAAAATCACTAGAACACCAACTCTGTACCCTCTGAAATGATGAATAAGGAAGGAACCAATAATAATGAGGTTTTCCCCAAATCTCAAGGCAATAAAATTTTTAAAAAGCACACAAATATAAATTATGTAAAGTCCCAATCCAAAAAATATCTCATGCATTTCTTCAAATATATTAAGTTCTTAAAGAAGAAAAGAGATTGAGGAACTGTAAATCACTAGAGGAGATTAACTAGAGACGACAATAAAATATAGAGCAGCATTTTTACTGATTTTGCTTTTGTTAGCTTCTCAAAAGTTACTGACACTAGAGCATAGGACAAACCTAGTGATAATTTTGCCTGCTCATCACAGGGGCCCCACGTATCTCAAGAAGTGGTCTGCAAACCAGGAATGACACCAAAACTAACAGAAAAACTCAATGATATTAAAATATCTTTTCAATCATTGTAACAATTCTTTCAAGCTTTCTAATTGTCCATAGCTATGAAACGTATGAAATATGAAAATCTAAGATAAAAAGTAAGAATGTTTCCAGTAAAATGATCAGTTTCTTCCCTTTATGATTCCTATTGTCTAGTGAATTCTTTTTTGTTAAAGTTATCTGTTGTTGTTTTTATTTCCATTAAAATGAATTCTTAGGCTGCATAGCTTTTATAGCTTTAGATAATGGTAGATTCCTTCTAGTTTCAAAATTATTATATTGTCCAGAGTCTTCAAAAGAATTTTAAATAGCAATGCTTTTTATTCCTTTTTTAAATTTTACTAATTTCTGTTATATAAGATATTACAGTATTTATTACTCCAGTTCCTCTAGGAGCATTTGCCATAAAACTATGTGCAATGCTCTACATTTTCCCAGAATATATTAAATTATAATCACTAATTCTATCAGGTTTATTATTATGGTGCAACGTTTTTCTTCAAGTTTTCTTTTTTTAAAAATATCATCACAAATCAAGATTTATTGACCTGTGGTGATCAAGTTTTTTCAATATTAAATTGTTTCAACAATTTTGAATACATTTTATTTGACCATATAATTTAAAGATATTTAAATTTTATTTTAAAATAGCTTTTGCTATAATTATGTTAACTAATAAACAGAGCCCCCACATAGTATTATTCAGATTCTAAAATGTAATATCACAAAGAACCATAATACAATTATTAAAAGCAAAAATTTAACAATAATAAAATTAAAATTAGTTAACAAAATAAGAATCTGTTTTATATTGCTGGACTCTCTTTTCACTTACAAATATAGCAATAAAAATGTTTTAAAATAAAATAAATACCAAATTCCTTCACTTGCATCACTTGTCTTCCGTTAATCATTGATTTGCTCAAGCGGGAACCAAATGTTACTGGTGCCTGCTTGAGCAAACCAAATTCCTAGTGATTTGAATTTCCAGAACTGTGGGACACAGCGAAAGCAGTGTTAAGAGCAAAATTCATAGCTCTGCAAGCTTCCATCAGGAGGGAAGAAAGAGCTCACATAAATATTTTGACTTTTCAGCTTAAGATCCTAGAAAATGACCAACAGAAGGAGCCCAACCCAGGCAGAAGGAAGGAATAATAAAATATAGAGCAGAAATCAATGACCTGGAATCCCAAAGACCAATCCAAAAGATCAATGTAATCAAGAGTTGATTCCCTTGAAAAAAATAAACAGGATTGTTAAACACTTGCAAGAGTCACAAAAGAAATGAAGCGAGGAAACCCTAATAAACTGAATCAGAAATGAAAAGTGGGACATAACAATAGAAACCACAGAAATTCAAAAGAACATCAGAGATTGCTTTGAGAATCTGTATGCCACAAGAGAACTTAGAGAAAATGGATAGATATCTAGATTCCTATAATATCCCAAGGCTGAAGCAAGAATATTTGGGATCCGTGAATAAGCCCATCACATTTGAGGAAATTGAAACAGTAATCAAAAAAGAAAAACCCAGGTCTAGATGGATTTACTAATGAATTCCTCCAAATCTTTAAAGAGGAATTATTACTAGTCCTCTTCAAACTTTTCCAGGAAACTTAAGAAACAGAAACACTCTCTAATAGCCTCTACAAGACACATATTGCGCTGATACCCAAAGCAGACAGTGATATCACAAAAAAAGAAATTACAGATCAATATCCCAGATGAACATGGATGCAAAGATCTTCAACAAAATGCTGGTAAACATAATACAAAAACTCTTCTAAAAGGTCATACATCATGGCCAAACAGGATTCATCCTGGGAATGCAAGGATGGTTTAATATTCACAAGTCAATCAGCATCACGCGTCATATCAATAAAAAAGAAAATATAAAAACCATATGATCTTTATATATATATGCATAAAAAGCATTTGACAAGATCCAGCACCCGCTCATGATAAAAAACTCTACCAAATGGGAATTGAAGGAACTTTCCTCAACATAGTCAAAGCCATCTACCACAAGCCACAACAAGCATTATTCTCAATGGGGGAAAACTAAAATACGCCCCCTAAGATTGGGGACAAGACAAGATTGCCCACTATCACCACTTCTATTCAACAGAGTAAAAGGTCATTAAGGGCATCTGTGCAGATAGGAAAAGAAGAAGCCAAGTTATCACTATTTGCAGATGACATGATACTATACCTAGAGAACCCCAGAGTCTCTATCAAATGCTCCTAGACATAATAGATCTGTATAGTAGAGTATCAAATTACAAAATCAACACCCAAAATTGCATGGCTTTCCAATTTGCAAACAACAAAAGAGAAGAAAGTGACATTAATATTTACCATTCACAATTGTGACTCAGAAAATCAATACCTCAGAATCAGCTTAACTAAGAAGGTAATGGACCCATTTAGAGGAAACTACAAATGCTGCTTCAAGAAGTAAGAGGACATAAAAGAAATGGAAACACAGTCACTGCTCATGGATTGGGAGAATCAACACTGTCAAAAATGGCAATACTCCTAAAACATTATACAGATTCTATGCATACCTTGCATAGAATCTGTATAATGAATCCATTATAAAGAATCCATGGGTATCTAGGATACCCATGACATTTTTCAAAGAAATCGACTAAAAACTAATTCATATGAGACAATAAACCCCCACAAATAGCTAAAGCAATCCTTGGGGAAAAGCTGGTAAGCAGCACCTGTCCTAACGTCAAACTTTACTGCAGAGCAGTAGTAATCAAATGAGCATGGTATCAGAGTGAAAATAGATCTGTGAACTTACATAATAGAGTCAAATATCCTGACACACATCTCAAATAAATGATCATTTGATCTTTGATAAAGGAGCAAAAAGGTATGAATTGAAGAAGAACCTCTTCAATAAGTGGTGCTGGGAAAACTGGACAGCTACATGTAAAACATTGAACACAGACCTCTAAAACCATGCTCAAAAGTCAGATCAAAATGAATTAAGGATCTGAGTCCATAAAGAACATTGAGGAAAACATAGGAAAAAATCTTCCACGATATTGAAGCTAAAGGCATCATCTAAGAAGAAACACCACTGACAAAGCAAATAGAAGCAAAAAAAGAACATATGGGGCTACAAGAAAGTAGACAGCTTCTGCACTTCAAAAGAAATTGTGACCAAGATACAAAACAGCCCACAGACTGGAAAGAATATTCACCCAATGCCCATCTGATAAGCGATTAATTTACAAGTATATAAGGCCCTGGTCAATCTTTATAAGAAAAAAAAACAGCCAACCCCATCAAAAAATGGGAGAAGAAATGAACAGAAACTTTGACAAAGAAAAAAAATTCCCCAGGTGAAAAGGCATATGAAAAAATGTTCTTCAATAATATCATCAGAGAAATGTAAAGTAAAATGACAATGAGATATCATCTCACAGCACAGAGAATGGAACACACACTCAAAATGGCAAGAACAACACTGCTGGCATGGATGTGGAGAAAAAGGGACTCCTATTCATTGTTGGTGGGAATGTCGACTGGTCCAGCCCTTTCGGAAAACAATATGGACAGTCCTCCACAAACTAGAAAGAGAGCTCTCCTTTGATCCAGCAATACCAATTTGGGAATTTACCCTGGGGGCTCAATAACTCAGCAGAAATACCATCAATTCTTCTGTGTACTAGCAGCACTATTCACAATAGCCAGAATCTGGAAACAACCTGAGTGCCCGAAAATAGATGAACAGTTAAAAAACTGTGTTGCATGCACACAATGGAATACTATACAGGTGTTAGAAAAATGAAGTTATGAAATATGCTTACAAATGGATGCGCATGGAGAATATCATGATGAATGAAATTAGAAGGAAAAGGAAAGATATAGAATGACTGCACTCATTTCTGAATACAAAAACATAGTACGAGACCATAGTATGACACAGACGCAGATACACCTGGCAGAGCAGATACCATCTTTTCCGTTGACCACAAGAGCGACTTCCAGCCTAAGTCCACCATCCAGATAGAGCCTCAGAAGAACCCAGAGGTACCCCCCCCACATGCTGGCAGTGATCTTCATCATCCACACTCCACAGCTCGTAAGATCTTCAACCAAGAGATTAAGCCAATCTCCAGCCTGGCTTGTCAGAAACCCAGCCTACAAGGATCCACCCTTCCGAGACCCGCCTTTCAGAGGAGCGTATTTCAAGTCCAGGAATGCTTGAGCCAGATACCATCTTTTCCCTCTTGCACGATGGCTGCTGCGCAGCCGCATGATTTACCTCCAAATTACAATGAATATTATACCCACCCCTATGAAAGAGCCCCACAAGCTACTGAGAATATACCGCCCACAAGGCAGAGCCCGGCAAGCTGTCCAATGCGTATTCGATATGTCAAAACAAGCAATAAAAATGTTTATCTTCCTGATTCTGAAAGAGCCCTTAAAAAATGAACTAGTTCCAGAGGCCCCATTCATTCTCAATGGACAAACATCCCTGAATGCAGCAGTTATGTGTACTTAGGTCAAGAAGTCAACATAGTGAATGACATAAAACCTGAGCTGCACAGGAGGAAGAGAGCAGCATGGAATGCCTTCAAAAACATTGAAGAAATAGCAAAAAGGAAAAGGAAACTCCGGCCGGGCACATCTCTTTGACTCCACTCATTCTCCCTGCTTTAACATATGCCTCAGAGACCTGGGCCCTATGAAAGCAGGATGAGAACACAATTTGGGTTTCCCAAAAAAGGAATCGAAAAAAAAAGAAAGAATGAAAGAAAGAGAGGAAAAGAAAGAAAGAGAGAGAAAGAAAAGAAAGAAAGGAAGGAAGAAAGATAGGAGAAGAAGAAGAAGAAGAAGAAGAAGAAGAAGAAGAAGAAGAAGAAGAAGAAGAAGAAGAAGAAGAAGAAGAAGAAGAAGAAGAAGAAGAAGAAGAAGAAGAAGAAGAAGAAGAAGAAGAAGAAGAAGAAGAAGAAGAAGAAGAAGAAGAAGAAGAAGAAGAAAAAAAGCCTGCCATAGAGTCAGACTGGGGAAGGAGGAGGGAATTTGGGGATATTAGAAGGATGGTGCAGGGCTGGAACTGGAATACTGTGTGGCTGAGGCCCAATCATTAAAAGCTTTGTAATTGTATATCTCACAGTGGTATAAAAATTAAAAAATAATACTAAAAAATAAAAATTCCACAAAATAGAATTTTTATGAGAGAAGCATTTGTTTGTGTTAAATATTAAAACACATATTCGATTAATCAAAACAGTGTGGACTGGTAAATATCTGATTTGAGAGAAATGCAACAAACTAGAGAAACTAAAATAAGCTAACTAAATAAAGAAGGAATACTGCAGGCCAGTTGGGGGCAGGGGGACATAAATATAGAAGTTGCGTTATGCTAGTTATAATCATAGTCTGTGGACCAAAATTGCTTGGGTATTAAACCTAATTTCAAACTTCAATATCCTGGATAACTTAGTTACTATTTGGTGCTTCCATTTCCTTATCAGTAAAGTGGGAGGTGAGTAGTAAGATCAACTTCATAAAATTTTGGTGCTAATACATTCCAAAAAACTACAAAAGAGCTTGGAATATAGAAAGCGCTCAATAAACATTTAGTATCTAACACGATTTTACAGAAAGTGCATAAAACAATGTGAACAAATAAAAACACGGACTAAAGCCAATATTTTTATGCATCAATACAACTTCTTTACAGTTGTTACATCAATATAAATTCTTTATAGTTTAAATATAATACACAAAACTGTAACCATAAAAGATAAAAAGGCCCAGAAGAAGAGCATAGTATCTTTCAGCAATAGCCTTGCAAATGTATGAACATGAGTTTAAATCCTTAGTATCTTACATCCACTGAGCAGTTCTGTGATTTTAACCTGGTAGCAAAATCTGGCTGCACCATAATTAAGTGTGTTTAAGTACCATACAAATGGTATAAACAAACCAATTCACACCTGCCCTCATCCCTCACCAAGTGAGCACTGCATGTAAAACAAAAATTTACATGGGTGCAGGGATATAGCTCTAAGTTTGAGAGAAGCTTTGATCTGGAGCCCAGATCTATCTCTGACACTATACAGACTCCTAAACACTGCTAGGACTGATCATCAAACACTGAGTCAGGAGTAGCTCCAACTTCATCTGGATATGACCACCAGCAAATAAAAGATGTGTGAGTGACATGGCCAGGACATGCCATCCATAGCAAGAATGTATGTGAGCAATACAGTTATCCATACTCCATGAACTCGTGTCTCAACTTAGAGTGTAACCCCCAGTACATGTGCAAGCACCACATCTCAAGTAGTGCAAAGATTGGGGAGCCCTGGGGATGAGAGTGCAGGTATAACCATCAGCAAATACTGCAGATAAGAACATGTGTGATCTGCTCATTGCAGCATTAACAGCAACAACAATGAAAGGAATAGATGAGGAGGGGTACTTTAAAAAGACTAAAATACGTGTAAATGTCATTATGTTAAAGATGATGAAGAAATTTCTATATACAGGACAGTGCAATAAATATGGGAGAAATGCCATTTGACTCAAGAGCAAAAACATGTTCTTGGGTTTTGTGCTCAATGTGGACAATACAAGAGAAAACTAGGAAAAACTCTTGGCAAGTAGTGATTAATATCACTAACATAAGAAATATTGAAAGAGTAGCATGATGATTTACAAAGTTTAACTCAGGAAAATTTATACAAAATCATGAAATTATGTATTTTTTTAAAAGTCCTAATACAGGAGCTAGAGTAATAATATGGAGGGTATGGATTTGCTTTACACACAGCTCACTTGGGATCAATCTCAGCATCTAGTATGGCTTCCATAAAAGTAATTCCCTTGAGGTTTACAGTCGGAAGTAATTCCTACGTGCAGAGCCAGGAGTAACCTCTGAGCACTGCTGGGTGTGATCTCCCCAAAACAAACAAAAAAGGACATAATATAGTATTTAGAAATCAATTAGCATACTGAATTACTTTGTAAAATCTTTACTGTAAATGGTATATGTATGGATATTTTAGATCCGTTTTTCCTTATGTACTTTATTCTCCAATTTTTCTACTATAATTACAAAAATAAGTTCAAGTGTGCAAAAAGGTAAATTCCAGATGACTGTAGCTGATGACACAGACACTTAGGTAGAATATAAAATTTCGTGTCGCTTCCATGGTTAGTAGCATTTACTGTAATTGACTACAACATTTATATTTGAGACTGTAATAGGTACATTTAAAATTTTACTGACATTTTGTGATCTCTTTAAGCAATGTGTAAAGCATATTAAGTATTGTGACAAATTAGGCAGGTCCTTCTACAAAGGGGCTACAGCATAATGGTACTTCTAAAAAAGGGGCTACAGTACAATGGTTTTATTTGGGTCATTTTTACCAGAACCTGGTCGGTCAAGTCTATTTGGAGGCAGAATAACATATTTTTAGATCATATCTTGGTTTTCATAGTCTCTTAAAAATCATCTCCATGTGAATTTCTACTTCCTAGGGATTTCTTAATATAATGATAAATAGTTCTTGTAATTTATGTCAAACATTGGCCAGCAAAGCTGGTCTTATTCACTCAGACCACAACATACAGCAAAATGACAAGTCACCGATGGCTGGGTTGTGGCAAAAGAAACACCAGGCTAGAACGGCTATTCAAGAGAAGAGAAAGTGCACTTAATCAAACACCATGTGGCCTGGAAAGTCAAGAGCGGTGGGCATAGATAATGACTATATTGAGCCACGGTAAGCTCACAGGAAGATAGGTTCTATATAATTTTGATGAAAGGAATAAACAAATCAAAGTCAAATTTTCCTCTACTAGCTCTCTATGCCATTACACACAAACACACATACACACCTGCACATGTTTCTCTACATATTTACTCATTTTTCAAACAGGAAATACTGAATCATAGTAACAAAAATCATTAAATCACTATCATTTTTCAGATAGTAAACACTTGTCTATATTACCTTCTTCCTGATTTTAGCACCGCAGAGTTTCTGTGGTGAGCATAGGAATTAAAAAATTCAGGGAGTCTTTAACAGGTTCTGATAGAGGTTACCTAAGAATTAAACTAACAATATCTTTGTGTATTTATAAAACAGGAAGAGTTTGTGTGTAATTTGCTCATAAGCCTATGTTTATGAGTGTCAAAGATAGAAATAAAAAAATAGGTTTCTTGGGCTTGAACACTAGTACAGTGGGTAGAGTACTTGCGCTGCAAGTTGTAGACCTAGGTTCAATCCCTGTTATTCTATATAGTTCCCCGAGTCTGGCCAGGTAATAACTAAGTGAAAGACCAGGAGTAAGTCACGAGTAGAGCATGGTTTCCCCACCAAGACAGCCATCTCACACAATAGCTGGCGCCCAACGTGGCAAAAAGTTATTTCTCCCAGAAGCCAATGAAGATATAGAAGGAGGGGAAAGAAGGCCAATATTCCTCCGCTTGCTTCACTGAGAGAGCAGAAATTCCACACTCGGGGAGTGGGGGGTCTGGGGAAGAGCAATCAATGGGGGAGGAATAGGTGGAGATTTAGGTATCTCATCCTGTGTATCAGGATGACTATAATGGAGTTAAATCCATGGAACCAAGAGCACAGCAAAACTTGTACCAACTTTTTCTGCAGTTTTAAGTTGAACTGATCTCTACCACTGGGCTCAAACCAATAGCAATGCTTATGAACCTTCTTGAGGAGGCACGGTAAAAGGCATACAAGGAATTAACTATAGCAGAAAGTTAATTTAAACTCCGGCTTCTGAGAGGCTTTTCACCCCATGCACCATTTTTTCCCCTCCCAGTTCTACCAATATTCTCCAGGTCTTACCTTGGGGCTCCACGTTTGGGCACCAGAGGTTGTGTGATCTTTCTCTCGGTTGGAGGCGCAGAGGCAAGAATCTGTATGCATCCTTGGGGCTTGAGCAATAGTACAGTGGATAGAGCACTTGTCCTGCATGTAGTAACCTAGGTTCAATCCCTGGTATTCTCTTTGGTTCCTGAGCCCGATCATGGATGATAATTAAGTGACAAACCAGGAGTAAGCCATGAGCAGAGCAAGGTGTTGCCCACAAACCAAACCAAATCAACAACAACCACAAAACAAATAGGCCCCAAATGGAGTTGCTCCTTTGGGGGTTCATACCCAAACATAAGACCAATATAATTAAACTTTAAGGGTATTCTTTAAAAAAAATTAACCTGGAGTTTCCAGACCAGTTCCCAGGGGAGAATGTACATACAATATCCTCATTCTATCTCTTGCCTTAAGGAGGATGGTATTATCTAGAATGCACATTTCTTTTACTAAGTGTTGCAGGTGTGGCTGTGGTGCCCTGTTAGGCAGACAGGAGACAGGCTTGTCTACACCTAGGGCTCTGCCCCTTCATGGGTCATGGATGGTTGATGGTCTGACATAGAAAAAGATTGGGACCCCTGGGATGAACCCAGAGCCACGGCAGAGCCTGGCAAGCTACCAGTGGTGTATTGGATATGCCAAAAAACAGTAACAATAATAGACCTCATTCCCACTGAATGAAGACATTACTGTTACCTGCTCAAACAAATCAGTGAACACATACACGTTTTTGTGGTATCAGGGATTTAATTTAGGGTATCACATATCAGAGTCTTGTGCTCTACCACTGAACTGCATGCCTCATCACATATACCAGTCCTGTTGGGAAAGCCAACAGAACTGTATTCAGTGTCTACTCCTGGCTTAACCCTCAGGGATCACTCCTAGAAGGTTCAGGGAACCATATGGGGTTAAAGAAATTGAACAAGTGTCAGACACATACAAGGTAAGCACCTTACTAGCTGTGATATATTACTCTCTCTCTGCCCATCCTGTCCCATGCAGCATCTCCGCCACCCCACCCCCATGCAGCATCTATTTATTTGGTAGAACTAGATGTTGCCTAACTCATTCATTGTTTAAATAAAGCTGAATAGAGCTCTAAATTTGTGAATGCATTCTTTTTTTTTTGTAAACCAGAGACAGAATTTAATTGACTAAAGTAGAGTTGCAAAAGAAATCAGGAGTTCAGAGACTCACTAATTAATATTTCATTTGGGTCACATTTGTACTCATGGGAGGGAAGTTGGTATTTCAGACCGAGAAGACTTGGCAGTTTCTCTTTTGATAGGGTTAATCAAAAGGAATCAAGTTTCTAGCTTCAGAGATTCTAAATTAATGAAGACTTGAGCAAGACAAGGTATAGCAGCAATTTCAAAGTAAGTCAGAACAGTTAATTTAGATTAGTCATAAACTAAATTGGCTAACTTAATGCATGAATGGAATTCCCAATCTTGGTAGACTAAAGATGTTCACAGCGACTGAGCCACACGAAGAAGAAAGTATCCCAGAAAACATCTAAAATAAGGGATATGTTAACCATGAATTAAAAATCCTTAACCAGAATGTAATCATATTTCTTATATGCCACTAACAGGCTTTTTATTCAGAAAGTAGATTAAAGAAAGCTATTGGTCTACTTTTTGTAAAACGATTCTTCATACTGATAATGAATTTCAGATAGGGAGGAATATTGATATTCTAAAGCAGCACAACACTTTTACTTTACAGTGGAACTGCTATCAGAGATCTTGGCAATGCTCATTCTTTTTTCTCCTGAAAACTCAAAACTCTCAGGGTTTAGGAAAAGGTAAAACACAGTGACCAGAGACCCATAATTTGGAGAGTGTGACCGACTCTCCCTGGGAGAAAACATTTTTTTTTATATTCTCTTGACTTTAATTTGGCTCAGAAACAAGTTTAAGAGCAATGGGGCAGAGGCAGACTTGGGTTCTAACCACAAGCCACATGTGGTTCCCCAGGCATTTCAGGAGAGATCCCTTAGCATATCTAGGAGTAAGACCTAAGTACAAATAAGCATATTTCCTATCCCACCCTGCAACACACACACACACACACACACACACATTTTCCTAAGAACCCAGGCCTTCAACCCCACAGTACCAGTCAGTATAAACTCCACTGTGGAGCTTTCCTGACCTCCAGCTACCATTCTTGTCCTTAGACTGAAAAAAAAGCACATGGTGATATCCTCTGCCATTTTCAATAAATGTGATATGTGTCTGTTGCATGTGCTTCAGATGTGACTGGTTTGCATTTCCCCATCATGAATATGTATGATTTTCCTGAAACTACTAGAATGTTATAAGTTATAATGCTGCTGTCACCATAACTACACTGGGCATAAAACTAGACACTATTTTGCTCTTTTTGAAGCTTATTTTCATGGCTGTGGTAGTGGACATCCATCTTAACTCCTGTTTTCAGGTCAGTCGTGACCCTCTTTTCTAGTTGTTTCTCTTTTTTTTTTTAAGACATATCCATAGAGGTTCAGAATCTTGCCTGGACTATTATGCAGTTAGTTACAAACAACAATAAGTTAGTTAAGATATAAATTTCAGGCTCCTGAGATATTAGCTATGCAGTTTTGTAAAAGTCTCTAGTGTAATTTTCAGAGAGTCCCAGACCTTTTGTCTACGTCTAGTCCATTATTCATAGTTCAGCTCTCAACTATCATATCAAAGCACCGCTATAAAACCTTTGATAGCACTGATATCCTTATAATCTTACATGGCTCTTAGAGCTGAAATTTCCAAGATAATTTCTGATCTTTGACTAATATTCTCCAG
Source organism: Cryptotis parvus (assembly GCA_021461705.1). Classification (NCBI taxonomy): domain Eukaryota; kingdom Metazoa; phylum Chordata; class Mammalia; order Eulipotyphla; family Soricidae; genus Cryptotis; species Cryptotis parvus. The sequence goes on from JAJIBD010002379.1 coordinate 33,414, forward strand.
TGAAAATTCTCTCCTTCAGCCTATTGTTTTAAAACAGGTTTCATTCCTGAGCCTGTTTTATTACATACACAAGCACAAAAAACACAAGTCTTTATACTCATGATTTTCCATTAATAAATATGCTTCCGGCCATCCTCTTTGTGTAATGCAAACCTTCATCTTTGCACCCTTATACCCAACCATCTAAATATTTTTATCTTCGCCATAATATAACGCTTTTCCCAAACACACAATCCCTCACACTTCTCCACTCCATTTCCCCCTCCAATCTTATTCCCCTACCCATACTTGCCTCTTACACTTCTAATTACATACTTTGGACAAGTTCTGTGAAAATTGTGAAAACTAAAATAAGATTTGAAGTCATGTTGGTTCAGATCAATACACCATATGTTAATGGGACATAAAAATTGCTATATTATTTTCAAGTTTCAGTGATCAGTAAATTAACTGAAATGTCCTCTTATAACGCCTAATCTCATTAATGGAGGTCTCATGATAAAATAAGCTACATATGGTACATATGTAGCACTTAGTCAAAGCTAGAAACCCAAAGCTGAGAGATAGTGCAAAGTGGTGCATAAGCTTTGCACAGAAGAGTCCTGGTTTGGTTCTTGGCGCCACGTGGGAGTAGCTCTTGAGAAACTGGATATAGCCCCCAAACCAAACTAACAAACAGCAAAGCTTGGAAACCTATGTCATTTCTGTGCTCTTACAAATTGGCAAAATTATTGTAAAATATTAATATAATAGTCTATATGTATAGAAATTATTTCGTTGAAATATGTTTGGCCCAAATTTATCCTGGCAATATAAAAGTTTGTGAAGGGACCATATTTATCCTTACTTTTATGTTATTAGAGATGTGGAAAGATTTTACAGCATTCTAAACATAAAATAAGAGTTTTGATTCCATCAATTAATTATTTCCATGTGTAACATGTGTTTGTATATATAAACAAAGATATGCATATATGTTTGGTTAGAATTTCAGTCATTTATTCAATATCTTCAATACAGATAAATACAGTAAATTGAACTGAAAGAAAAAAGTATAACTATAAAAATAAAATGGCAAGCCAAATATTAGAAAGACATCATGGCTTGCCTATAAATAATTAAGTGAGAATAGGTATGTTTAACTTTGGGATTCAGTCCACTAAGTAGTAAAGGGAATGTCTACCTCAATTATTTCAAAGCATGCTTTTGAGGATTAAGAAAAAATGTGATATGAAGACAGTTTGTAAACCAAAGATTCCCCAAAGATTAATTCATTATTACTTTTAATTAAATTTAGAAATTTAATCACCACGAGATATATACTTACAAAGTTGTTCATAACTGGGTTTCGTCATACAATGTTCCAACACCTCTGTTCACCAGTATACATTTCCTACCTAAAGTCTTCAGTTTCCCCTCCCAAAGATACTATTTATCAGTGTGTGGTATTTTTAAATACATTAAATTATCCCAGAATCTTATCTGATATTTTAAAACTGACAAGTAAATTG
>JAJIBD010002380.1:0-179248 GCA_021461705.1 Cryptotis parvus
GGAAAGAATTCTTGGTGATGGTTTCATTTCATTGAGTCTTTTCACGATATCCCACCATTGTCGTCTGTCTCCAGAGAGTTTCAGATGAAAAAAAATCTGATGTGAATCTTAGGGATGTTCCTTTGTATGTTATTTCCTTCTCTGTTCTTGCTGCTTTCAGTATTCTATCACTATATTAGGTTCTTGTCATTCTGATTAGGATGTGTCTTGGAGTATTCTTATTAGATTTATTTTAGCTGGTACTCTTCGGCCTCCTGAATCTGGGAGAAAGTGCTCTTTAGTTCCGGGAACTTCTCAGCAATGATGACTTTGATAGTTGCTTTTCATCAGGGTTTTTCTCCTGTCCTTCTGAGACTCCAATGATCCTTATGTTATTCCTTTTGGCTTCATCTCGGTTATCTCTTGATGTCTGTTCATTTATTGTGAGTCTTTTTTCTGTCTTCTGTTGTTGTCTAGAAAGTGTCTGCACCTCGTCTTGGAGCTCACAATTTCTGTCCACAGCAGTTATTACCTCTGCTGCGGAGGCCTTCCAATGAGTTTTTCATTTCACCCACCACATTTTTAATATCTGTTATTTCTGCTTGCATTTTCATTTCCATTTTCCTCACTTCCACTCTCTCATGTCCTCTTGCATTTTATTGGCTCTGTGTTCATTGCTATTTTTGAGCTCCTTATGCATCTTTCACAGTTCCCCTTAGAAATTCCTTATCAGAGAGGTTATACAGATGAACATTATTGCTTGACTCACCTTGTCATGTGGCGTGGATCGCTGAGCTTGGTAGAATTCTGTGCTGCTTTACCATTAAGACCTTTACAAGTTGCAAATTGTATGCTCTGTGTGGATAGGTAGTACAATAAGGGTTGTCAATGTCTGTTCCTCGAGTTTTGTGAGATTTAGGGAATATTGAAACTAATGTAGCCTTGTACTTCTATGTAGGATATACACTAACTAAATGCTTTGCAAGGACGCTCTAACATTTTTTGCTGTCTTGAGTTTTGGGATATGAAACCTGAAAGAGTCCCAATACCTTTGTGCTCTCACCCTGGGGTTAGGGTTGGGTCTGGGTGTTGGGAAATTCAGGATGCACCTGGGATGGGGTAGTGGAGTCAGCTGGCGGGTTGACGTGGAGAGAATGCCGGGTCTCAGCAGCGGAATTTGGGAGCTTCAGGCTGGTGGGCTTCTTTGTGCACATGCCTAGGGTTGGATTTGGGTCTGGGCATCGGGAAATTCAGGACGCACCTGGGATGGGGGTAGTGGAGTCAGCTGGCAGGTTGGCATGGAGAGAGTGCCAGGTCCCAGCAGTGGAACTTCAATAATAGAAAATTTTAATTCTCATTCTTTAATCACCGTAGTCAATGTTCAAAATTGTTATAGTATCAGTGCAAAACAACATTTCCAGCTTTAACTCTGTAGCATGTACACAGGATACATCCTTAAAATGAAACACATAAAGATTTCTATGTTTATCAAACCCTGTGTGTTCCAACCCAGTGCCACAGAGACTGCTGGTGAGGAGACAAGGTCTGAGGTACAAGAAGGAGCTCATCCCAAGTAACGTTCCTCCATCATCTAGGATGGCTCAAGATCAAAACCAGATCAAAATTGTTCTGAATTTTTAGAGTACCAGATCCTATTTATTGCACTTTTCCTGGGACATTTTTCTATTTACCCCTTCTCCATAATGACTCCTTTTCAATTTCTCATCCCTAAATTTCCCTCCTTGCCACACTTAAACTCTTCCTGAATAAAATACCTATATTCTCAGATCTATAATATATTGTGATTTTTTTCCCTCAGATATATCATCCCCTCACCATATATGCCTTCTGTACTTCAGAAACTTTTATTTTTGCTTTTTTGGGTCACACCCAGCAATGCTCAGGGGCCACTCCTGACTATGCATTCAGAAAATACTCCTGGCAGTGCAAGGGGGACCATATAGTATGCCAGGGATTGATGCCAGTTCAGCCACATGCAAGGCAAATTCCCTACTGTTGTGCTATTGCTTTGGCCCCAGAAACGTCTGCCTAAGTATTGATCACTATATTACAATGGACACCTCAAAAGCAGGACATTGCAAATGAAACTTTACATCCCGCCCCCAAACTCTTGCACTGTGCATGTTTCTCTCTTGGTTATTAATTTAACTATTTTTCAGTTGTCTGGTCTTGGAAACTAGATAAACTCTGTATCTGTACTGTTCTCCATATTTTCATCACACTTAATCTATTAAAGTAAATTTCACTGTATCACTGTATCACTGTCTTCCCATTCATCATCGATTGGCTTGAGCGGGCACCAGTGACATTTCCATATGTCCTGTCTCATGCTAGTAGAGCCCAAGGGCGCCTGCTTGCTCCATGAACATACAGAAACTCAAACCACTCCATCAGGTCATAGGAATGAGGCCTAAAATTGTTACTGGTATTTGGCATATCAAATACAACAAGGGTAGCTTGCCAGGCTCTGCTGTTCCATAGGACAATGTAGAATATATTTGCCCTATTCTGCTTCCTCAGATAATCAACAATTAAAACATATCAAAGTCACAAAAGAAGCTTGCGATAAATACTAAGTGTTCCTCTATAAAAGGCAAAGAAACCCACTTTGAAATAGTATGATATTTAAAAACATAAAACGTAAGCAAAGGGCCTGAAGTGACAGTACAGTGGGGAGAGTGTTTGCCTTGCATGTGGCCAACCCAGGTTGGATCCCCAGCTTCCCAAACTGTACTCTGAGCACCACCAGGAGTAATTCCTAAGTGCAGAGTCAGAAGCAAGCCCGAGCATTGCCAGACGGGGGGTGGGGGGGTGTATAGGAGGGGAAGGGTAGAAGTCGCAAATGAAGCACCATGTCACTCCCCTACTCAGACACCTCCACCCTCTCCATTCTGTGGCATCAATTATGACATTTTGTTGCTTAAAAAGAGTTGGCACACACTATGGGATAGGCAACTAAAGAAAGCTTAGTTTATGTAGTACATCTACATAATGGAATACTATGCAGCTGTTAGGAAAAAACAAAGTTATAAAATTTGCCTATAAATGGATAGACATGGAGAGGATCATCACTATCACTATCACTATCACTACTATCACTATCCTCCCGTTGATCATCTATTTGCTAGAGCGGGCACCAGTAATATCTCCATATGTCCTGTCTCATGCTAGTAGAGCCCAAGGGCATCTATTCACTCCAGGAATATAAAGAGCCTCAAACCATTATATTAGGTCATGGGAATGAACTAATATAATTGTTACTGGTATTTGGCATACAAATAAAACAGGGCAGCTTGCCAAGTTTGCCATGCAGGTGGCATACCCTTGTAGTCACTTCGATCATGCTGAGTGAAACTAGCCAGAGGGTAAAGGACATATATAGAATGACTGCATTTATTTGTGGGATATAAAAATATAGCATGATACCAATATTCAAGGCCAGACAAAACATAGATCAGGAGGTCTTGTCGGGTGGGTAGAACCTACTGCAAATGTATGGGAGTCAGAGGTTATGTAAGACAGAGAAAGGAACAGAGTACTAATAATTATTGTAAATGATAACACCAGCATAGAACTGAGCATTGAAAGTAGGCCAAAGGATATACATGATAACCTCTAAATGTATGCATTGCAAGCTACAATGTGTAAGAGAAGGAAGAGAGAGCGAGAGATAGAGAGAGAGAGAGAAGTGAAAATTGCCTGCCATAGACGCAGACTGGGAGGGGGAATCAGGGGACATTGGTGGAGGGAAATGGGCACTGGTGGAGGGATGGGTGCTGGAACACTGCATGACTGAAACCCAAATATGAACACTTCTGTAACTGTATAGCTCACAGTGGTATTAAAAAATTTTTTTTAAAGAAAGCTTGGTTTATTGACAGATGAGGCAGAAGACAAAAAGAATTCTCTTAGAGTAGGGCTCGAGAAAAGTATAGCAGGCAAGACACTTGCCTTGCATATTGCTGTCCCAAGTTCAATTCCCAGCATCGCCATTTGATCCCCTAACCCCTCCAGGAGTAATCCCTGAATGCAGAGCTATAATTGAATGAGTCAGTCACCATCCTGTGGCAATCCAGGTGGTCCGGTGCTTTTGGGGCCAATTACTATCTCCCAATCTATGAATGAAGAAACGGGGCCAAGGGCTGGTGATCAGTGGTGGTTTATTCAAAATTAACCCAATAATTATAGAGAAATTGATGCAGGCAGGTAGACAGGGAAGGGACCCATGGCAACAAACTTTCCAGGAATAAAACTACCAACTCTAAGACTGTCCAGAACCACCTTTTAGAATCGGGAACCAAGTCCTAATAAGACCATCAACACCCTGGGACTGGTGTGATAGTTCAGCAGTAGGGTGTAAGCCATTTGCCTTGCATCCGGCTGACTCAGGTTTGATTCACCAGCATCCCATATGGTCCCCAAGCACTGCCAGGAGTAAATACTAAGTGCAGAGCCAGGAATAAATAACTCCTGAGCACTGCTTGGTGTGACCCAAAAAAGAAAAAAAAGACCTCCAACAACAACAGACCCTGAGGAAGCTGGATCAACCTTCTCTCCCCAGGCCTTAATCCAATTAACTTCCAGTGGCCCAGCCTGCAGAATACTCCAGAGTATTCCAGGATAAAGAACTGATCCAGCAAGTGCATAGGTCAAATAAAGGAGTTTTCAAAGAAGACCACTCCCAATGCTACCCCCTTGGCAACTGTCCCAGCAAAGGACCTTTAACCTAGATAGAAGTCCCATGTGGGAGCAGCTTGGGAAAAACCTGTAAAAGTGACCTTGAACAAAGGAAGAGTTTTACTTCACTGCTGTCTCCTCATGAAATTCTTCTTCAGAGAGGAAAAGACAAGGACCTACAAGGCCTGGGTGGGAACTTGCCTGCCCAGTGGGTCTAGGGTGTCAGAGGCAGATCAGGAGACTGGTTCCTCCCTCCACCCCCATATAAGCCATCCATGGGAGCCCATCTACATCAAAATCATAAAGGGTTAGGGGGTAGAAATTACACATAGGTGTGGCCGAACATTAACATAAACAATGAACAGATTTAAAACTGTTCATCTTTACTTTTTTTTTTTTTTTTTTTTTTTTGCTTTTTTGGGTCACACCTGGCAATGCTCAGGGGTTTCTCCTGGATCTGCACTCAGGAATTACTCCTGGCGTTGCTCGGGGACCATATGGATGCGGAGGATCGAACCCGGGCTGGCATGGGCCGCCAAGGCAAGACAAACGCCCTACCCGCTGGACTATCGCTCCCGCCCCCATCTTTACATTTTTTAAGATGTAAAGATCCCCCCCACCCCCTGTGAGGAAATTCTTCTTTAAGAGATTCATGCAAGGACAGTCTTGGAGCTTCAGTTCTACAGATACCTTCTAGGTCTTCCCAAGAACAAAATTCCATCTATGGGCATATTGCTTTTATTCCTTTTCTTTAGTGATAATTCGTTCAAACAATCATACTAAATTTACTTAATAATATTTCTGGTCATTATTTATATAAACACAGTAAGAAATATAGTTTTATATATGAGGGGCTGCCATTTTCCACATCTGGACTGCACAGCTCATCAGGGCTCCACCCAACAGAAGAGCTGATCACAAGCCTGGCTCATCAGAGTCCCACACTGCAGCAGTCTTTTTTCAAGCCCAGCCAGTTATGCCTGATCTAGAGACTCACATACATGGGGCAGAGCTTCCACCGGCTATCCCTGTGCCCAGCTGATCACAAGGCACCTGGGAGGGAAGGCGGGTTCTAGCCCTGGCCCGCCATCCCAGCAGAGCCTCACAAGAAGCCAGAGGAACCCCCACACCATGAGGGCAGCCATTTTCCACATCTGGACTCCCCAGCTCATCAGAGCTCCTACCCAGCAGAAGAACTGATCACAAGCCTGGCTCATGCTGCTACTTCATCAATAAATGCACTAGATGAAAGGGAACTACAAGAGTATACCACCCACATGGCAGAGCCTGGCAAGTTACCCATGTTGTTGATATGCCAAATACCAGTAACAATTATAGATCTCATTCCCATGACATGATGGAATGGTTTGAGGTTCTTTATGTTACTGGAGAGAGCAGATGCCCTTGGGCTACACTAGCATGTGACAAGACATATGGAGATGTTACTGGTGCCCACTCAAGCAAATTGATGAGCAATGGGAAGACAAGTGATACAAGTGACAAGTGATATATATAAGTATATATACACCTAGATTAAGTTTTAAGTGGTCTCTCTAGTCTCATGGCTGGCTTTTCCTGGGGACTACCCACCATATTTTCCAAACTACAGTTCTCAGGCCAAGTTAGTTTTCCTAAACCCAACAGGATCTTATTCAGTTACTTCTTTTGGATCATTTCATAGTTTTTTTTCCATGACCATACTATTAATTTATTAAACTTCTTTTAGCTCCTAGGCTGTCCCATTCAAAAGCCAAGGTAACTTAAGACCTGGCCCAGGTCCATGCAAGTCCTGTAGTGGGTCCCACCTTTTGGGGTTTAAGAAACTAAGGGCAATCTAAGGGCAACTGAGACATAAGTAAAATATGGTGGATGCTCCAAAGTAAATACTTTTCTGAGTCAATTTAACTGTTTTCCTGTTTCTATGCAAAAAAAAAATATTGCTCTAACATAAAAATGTTCAAAGGACATGAAAGAGAGAGAAAAGCAGTATTTCACTTACACATACAAAATCCAGAGAAAGTTTGACTTTATAAGTTACTGTGTCTGATTTGTAGAGATCTATGACTAACAGATAGGGTAAGAGCACAAAGGAGAGGTTAAAGATCACTTGTATCACTTGTCTTGTCTTCCCATTGTTCATCAATTTGCTCGAGTGGGCACCAATAATGTCTCCATTCGATGGGAATGAGGTCCATTACTGTTACTGTTTTTGGCATATCGAATACACCACGGGTAGTTTGCCAGGCTCTGCTGTGGCTCTGGGTTCACCCAAGGGGGCCCAGTCCTTTTCTATGTCAGACCATCAACCATCCAGGGCCCGTGGGACAGAACAGAGAATTGGGAGTGTCTGGGTGCAATTGGGTGAGCCCCCAGGAGACTACAGTGGGTGTGCTCAATTAACCTAAGCTCCCTGCAGGAAGAGAAAGTGATGTAGGTGGGCCCTGTGGGTAGCTTATGTGAGACAGGAAAAGGAGAGGGGATGTTTGCTTTCTCCCCAGCTGCCTCTGCCATACAGGACCCGCTGGGTAGACTAAGGACTGATAAAAGGCATGTCAGTCCTAGGCCTTACCCAGGGTTTCCTCAGGGTTCTTGTCTTCATCACAGAAAAAGAATTTTCAGGAGTAGACGAGCAGTGAAGTAGAACAGATTTTATTAAGGAGGTTTCAGGATGGGGAAGGAGGAAGGAAAGTGAGAGAGAATACACATCTCAAGAGGGGAGATCAGGCGACACACGTGCTCGGGCACCACATGCGCTCGGCCACCACATGTGCTCGACCACGTGGTCTCCAGCAGCACATGGACTCAGGCAGCACATACACGCTGTCCTTTGGGAAAGTTTGGGAAAAGTCTACTTTTCCCAAAAAGCCATTGGGAAGGAAGTAGAAAAGCAGACTTTGGGAAAAGGAGATTTTCAAAGATCTCCTTTCTTGACCTCTGTTCCTGCTGGATCTTCTGTCCTGGAATGTAGCGGGATTAAGGGCTAGGCAGAGAAAGGTTGATCCAGCTCACTCAGGGTTTGTTGTTGGTTAATGAGTCTCATCAAGTCTTGGTTCCTGGTTCCAAAAGGTAATTCTGAACAGCCTTAGGGCAAGAATTCACTGCCATATGGGTCACCACCCCCTCTCCGGTTTGCCTGCATACATCAATAAGACAACTCAATGCTAAACCTGAATTCTAAAACTGTAATCCCAACACAGAGCCATGAGTAAACTGAGCACCTGCTACAGCAAAAAAAAATTGTCAGACATCATCTCCCTGTATCCCTCCCCGTTTTGGGGTTCCTTTATTAGCAAGAGAGAAAGAAAAAAGGTTAAAGATATTGTGGGGAGGCTTCTATTTGGAAGAAATTAATTTTGGCCAGTTATCACAACAAGATTGTTGGATGACAGACTTAGCTAACTTGGGAGCTTTGTTCACAGCTTTATCTATTTACATGTTCTTTTTTTCCTTTTTGAGTCACACCCGGCAATGCTCAGGGCTACTCCTGGCTCTGCACTCAGGAATTACTCCTGGCGGTGCTCGGGGACCATATGGGATGCCGGGGATCGAACCCAGGCCGGCACAGGCCAGCCACGCGCAAGGCAAACGCCCTACCCGCTGGGCTATTGGCCCCTATTTACATGTTCTTAAGCCAAGGTTCATTTTAATGAGATCTCTCTTCTATGTAAACACTGATAGAGGGTGTGGCAGTTAGAGTCACTTGACTCTGAATAACTTCTGGCTTATTATACATCTACTAAGACTTCATGTTATCTAGATTGGGCACAGCTCCTCTTTATATCCACTACACCCAGGGTGGTACAGTTAGAATTTACCAGGAGACTGCCACCCTGGCTACGTTGAGACTATCTTTAAGGTTATAGGAAGGACCATGCTAGTTTGCCCTCAAACAGGCGAGTGTGACTCTTTCAGTATACAGAGAGCAAGATACTCAGAATCACCCTGGTGCAGATAATAAATAAGAAAGACCTTGTAGGTACTATCTAGATTACATGAACCTCATGAAATTAAGATTTATTACTTTATACCAGCTCTCTCTCTCTCTATCTCTCTCTCTCTCCAGTGTTTTACACAAGAGATAATCTCTGAAGAAGGGATTGGTCCTTGGCATACTCCTTTAAGCCAGAGGAACCCCCACACCATGAGGGCCACCATTTTCCACATCAGGACTCCCCTCACCTTAGAGAGCTCCACCCAGCAGAAGAGCTGATCATAAGCCTGGCTTGCATGACTGCTCTATGGCCATGCAGTTCATCAATAAATGCTCGAGATTAGAGGTGACTACAAGAGTATCCCACCCACATGGCAGAGCCTGGCAAGCTACCGATGTCGTATTTGATATGCCAAATATCAGTAACAATTATAGACCTCATTCCCATGACCTGATGAATGATTTGAGGCTCTTTATGTTCCTGGGTGAGTAGATGCCCTTGGGCTACACTAGAGATGTTACTGGTGCCCGCTTAAGCAAATTGATGATCAATGGGAAGACAAGTGATACAAGTGATACATACTCCTTTGTTTATACCTATAATGGAGTGTGCACCACCCTTCTACACTCTTCTACTATCTAGAAGCTGTTTAGGGTTCTTTGTTGACAGGACCCTCCCTGTCAACAGGATTACTTTGGTGTATATAAGGGGACTGACTTGGCACTTACCCCTTTTTTCCTTCTTTTGGTAGGACTCCTCTAGGGTGAGATCCTCTCTCTCTTTGGTGGGAGACTTGGGCTCTCTTGTATGGTAATTTCTGACCAGACCTAGAGTTCTTTCATTATATTGGATTGCAGTATTAGAGCTTTTGTACTATTAAAGGCCTTTTTGGAACTGCACCGTGCTGGTGAGTTTTCATGTGCTCCCCCGGCAGCCTCGGAGGTAGAAGAGAACTTCTGTCCTGATTCTGTTGGGGATCCCAGCAGCTGCCCGATACAAGAGGGTCCTAGAAGTCATCTTTCATCTCTACATCTTTATGATAATATTTTCACATACATAGGAGGGTCCCTGGATAAATAGGATGAAGAGTTTCCGACCATCTGGTGATGATGTTTTTTCCACTTATTCGTTTCTGAAACATTTTACTGGACAATTTGAGAGTTGAGAATCAAACCACAAATTGCAAAAAAAAAATAACAATAATAATAATTATAATTATACTTGTTATCATTTGTTGGTGTGACAGATTAGCTTTGTTTTTAAGTATTTTATTATACCACCGTGAGATATACAAATAAAAAGATATACAATTAAAAAGTTCATGTTTGGGTTTTGGTCATACAGTGTTTCAGCACCCGTCCCTCCACCAGTGCCCATCTCCCACCACCAACATCCCCGGTTCCCTCCCCCTTCCAGATTAGCTTTTTTTCTGAAAAGGAGATTCCCATGTCCAACGTTTCACTTCAGCCTTCTGAAACTGTGAGTTCCCATGAATAGTCTTGGTGGACATGATGAACTCAGATAGTCTCTCACCCTGTTCGTTCCATTCTAGGCCATGGGTCCCGATGTGGAGTTCTTCAGCTGATCTTCTCGGTCCTATCTTGGCATTAAAATCACCGAAAGAGCTATGCTTGGAATATCACGCCTCACTCAAGTGAGTGAAGGAATCCGGAGTTCTGACCTCCGTCTCTATTCCAGAATCAGGGACGCTGTCTCGTTTGCCAAGGCATCGAAAATCAGATGGGCTGGACATGTAATGCGATTTGGAGACAACCGCTGGACTAGAGCCGTTACCGACTGGATCCCACGGGATGTTAAAAGATCACGTGGCCACCCACCTACAAGATGGTCAGACTTCCTTGTTAAGACCCTGAAGGAACGGTTTGAGGCTCTTCATATTCCTGAATCAACCAGATGCCATTGGGCTACATTGGCACGTGATAGGGTCCAATGGAAATGTTACTGGCGCCGCTCCGAGCAAATCGATGAGTAACGGGATTCAAGTGATCAAGTGATCTGAAAAGAAGAACCTTAGGGAAACAGGAGTAAGGAAAACTCTGGGAAAGATCTGTTAATTTCAATTTAGTAGAGATTGAATATCCTGGAAAACTTCAAGAACATAATATTTATCTTTAATGAAAAGTGAATGTGAGTACTTTCACTTGGAGAAGTCTTTCCCAGAGTGGGTGATGCTCTCTCACTTTCTCTGAGAGGGTTTCGAACAATCAGAGGTGGCTGGTAGTATTCTAGGGTACAGCTAGAAAGTACTTTCTATTTGTCAACGTAAGGCACATTTCCAGTGGGGTGCTGAATAATTTTCTTTTCAACAATATTTTTTTTGGAAAAGTAGGTAGTAAGTCAGATAAATTTGGGAGCTCTGACTTAGAACATGGAGTTCCTCAGGAAGAATGACCAGAGACACAACTACTACAACTTCTTCCTATGGCGTTCTGCAAAGTGGCCACACGCCATGTTAACAAAAGCACACAGTTGAAGTCTATGCCAGGACCTTTCCCATATATATGTTGCAATGATCAATGTGGTTGCAGCCAGCTATGGGAGCTGGTGTGAGGCTAGGGAGTGGGTAGGGGGAAGTAACATTTGGTGGCAGTAGGGGCACACTGGTGGTGGGACTGGTGTTAAACAATGAATGCTGTGACAACTTTACTGCGACGAAATCTGTAAAACACTGTGTTTCATTAAAAAAAAAAGAATATGGAGTTCCATTCCTACACAACCAGAATCTTTCCTAACTCCAGTTTTCTGAAGAGTTTTTGTACAGTTGGCCTAGAAGGAAAGATTAAGCCCTCTTACTGTCCAAGGCCAGACTAATGAGGATCAGCCACCAGATGATTCTTTCATTGTTATGTTAGTAACTGGTTACTATGTTATGTTACGTTAGTAACTGGTTAATACGTTAGTAACTGTTATGTCCTTTTTATTGTTCTTTCATTATTCTTTCATTTTTATGTTAGTAACTGGTTACTATGCACGGCAGAGCCTGGCAAGCTACCCGTTGTATTTGATATGCCAAGTACCAGTACCAGTACCAGTAACTGGTTACTATGTTATATTAGTAACTGGTTAATATGTTGGTAATGGTGGGCTAATGTGTCCCAAGTGACACATTTGCCTCTCTGTTGTCATTGTATACACCCTACTTAAAAACTTTTTTCTGCATCTTCTAAATCCAATGGATTAATTATTCAAGCATTGATTCATATGATACTTCTTTCTGAAACCTTTCTGAAACCTGCTCCAGTAATAACAGATTGTTCCTTCCCACGGTCTGAAAGCATTTGGTTGGTGCCTTTCCATTTGGCTGTACTGTTGTTGCTAATGGTCTCTCCCAGCTCTCTCCCAAATGTGTGAGGGGCAATTGTACTCCATTGTGTGTTTCTCCCATCAGGGGACCTTGCAGGGAGGAAGTGCCTAATGACTGTTTGGACAACAACCCCTCAAGACCACAGGGTCATATCTCAAACCTCAGGCTGTCTGTGCCAACAAATATAAGCACACTCTAGGGGGTCTGAGAAAGAAGGTTTGGAAATGGAACGATGACCCCAGGCTCCAACTATACCAGAGACACAGACAGATCACACAACTGAGTGGGACAAGTTATTTAGTAACCAGGATCCCAGCTCTGATAAATTTCAGTAAATGTGTAACTTGCCTGTGTACCAGCTCATTCTGTTTAGCTGGGAAAGAAGCATTGATTTTCTTCTCTTCCTGGAAGAAGTCCCAGGCTGAGAGTGACTCCATTCCAGCACTGCCTTTTGGCTCACTCCCCACAGGCAGGTCAAATGATGCAAGTCTCCACCCCCTTAGTAGAATGCTCTGGGAACAGTTCCATCCCCACCCCTCAGGCATAAATAGGGCCTCTGAAGAGGCCAAAGGAAGAAGCCGTCCTAGTCTTAGAAACTAAAGGAGAAGGTAAGTGAAGCAGAACCTCTCTTCAGATCCCATCCTCTCTAAATTCTTCCTCATACCTTCCTTAGAAGACTGGAGGGGCTCCTTGGGAAGTAGGTATTTAGCTCATTGCAAGCTGAGGGCTAAATGGCACCAGGAGTCAGTAGCCAGAGGTCATGGGTGACATAAATACTGAAAAATCAGACAATTCTTCCCCTCCTGTGATGTGGGCTGTCCTTCCCTTCAGCCCCACTGTGGATATCACCAAAGAGGTTGTGGTTTCTCAGCAGTGAGACAGGAGAGTCAGATTCTCCTTGATCCAACCCAACAAGGTTGGATCCCTTGGAGCTTGACTTACTAGTAGAGTCCGGGTGGTCAAGAGTCCAATGATTCATTTCCTAGCCAGGGAAAGAAGCTCAGCTTGTTTTGCAGACAGGAGAAGAAGGGGTGGGGATTGGGGTGGGGTAGTTGGAAGACACAGCTGCTTCAGTCCACTGCTGGATAACCTAAGGGTTCAGGGAAGTAATCTAGGTTTTCCTGCTCCTCTGAGGCAATCATGTCTCTGGTTTTGAGCTCAATGTCTATATCTGTGCAGCAATCAAGCTCATCAGCTAGAACTAGCTAGTCCTTTAGTTGCTCACCCATAGAGTGAAATTAACCAGTCTCTGGCTTCCCAGGCACATACCCATAGACTATGGTATAAAGTTCAGAAACCTAATATGGTATCAAAGCTTTCTCTAAACTTTAAGATAAACTGTATGGTCAAGTTCTTATAATTTGTTAACTATTTTAAGAGAAACTATAAATTGGAGGTTAAATATGGGCACAATAGTGTCAGGTTTCCTGGTTTAATTTCTAGTTTTGTTTCTAACTGCAGACTTTAGAAAAATCTCTGAATTCTCTACTTCTGCAGAACAAAACTGATAAAATTATTTTAACAATTAGGTTTTTGTGGGGGCAGCAGGGGGGGAGCACACCCAGTGGTTGTCAGACCTTATTCCTGGCCCTGAGCTGAGGCATCACTCCTGGCGAGCTCAAGGAACCGTATGAGATGCTGGGAATCAATCCTGAGTTAGTTGCATGCAAGGCAAGCATCCCAGCCTCTGTGCAATTGCTCCAGTCCCTTAACAACTAGTTTTTACTCCTTAAAAGTAGTTACTTAATTATGAACCTCCTATGTTCAATGCCCATTCGAGGGTATGTAGTACAAAAGAGTTAACAAAACAGTCCCAGAATTCTGTTCTCATGGCATTTGCATTCACGTGAAAGTGAGAAGAAATCAATAGAAGAGTAATGACTAGAGAGATACTTAGTACAGCATTACAAGGTCACGAGTAGATGGCAAAAGTAGAGCAGGGTAAGTGCCTTAGAGTGAAAGTTGTGTCGGGGATAATTACATGGAGAAATATAGTGTTACTGTAGTCTCAGCGTGCCTGGAGCACGGCTTTATCCTCAGGACTGCTGCCTATTGGCAAAGAACTGGGACTACAGCAGCAGATGACAGCTGAAAGTAAAGAGAAGAATGAGCCCCGAAATTGCTTGACCTGCAACCATGAAGAGCTGTAAAGCAAAGCTGCATTACGCAGCATGGCTCCAACTAAGGATATATTGGTGCCTGTTACTGCAGAATTTCTCTAGCACATTGAGTTTCCCATATTATTATAGTGACTTTACTTGCACTGATCTTTTCATATGTCATGAAATGGCAATTTAAGGCACAATAGAAGGGGGAGCATTTTGTATTCGATTTCTCCATTTTGCATTGCTTTTGTGTAGATTTAGTCCAACATACGAAGAAATGGGTGAGATGTTAGGTGAGGTTAGAAGTCAAAGTTTGGAAATTTAATGACAAACATAGATCAAAACACATAATTCATTTCAGACAAATGCCTTATGTTTCTGGGCACAGTGGGTTTCCAGACAAGGAGTAAGAGAGCAAAGTGGTAATCTAAGGTAAGATGACTCAGCATAGAGGAACAAGAAAGAGCAAGGCATTAAGGTGACCTTGAATCAGTGGTGACATACTGCAGCTCCAAAAAGAGATATTCTAGTTCTGGGACGGCAGAAAGATTAGTATAAAGAGTCAAGAAAGTTAAGGAAAACCTGATATTACAGTATATCTTCACAAGAAACCAGTGAAATATAAACAAATTCCTAGAACTGAATGAAGCCATTCATCCTCTCAGCTGAGAAGAGTTAGGGAATACAATCAGTTACAGAGACAGCTTCAGTCCTGATCTTACAGGATCTCAGCATCTGGGGGTGTTTCCACATACTTTTTGATACCATAGTGAGCAATAGTAGAATCACCAGGTTCTAGTACAGTGTTTTTCAAAGTGGGTGATACAGCCCCCACACCCTCCCAAACCCAGGGAGTGCATGAATGGTCCAGAGAAATTAGGGCAATTTATAGGCAATTTCTGCTTGTTCCTTAAGTAAGATAAGTTTTCAAATTACTACTTAACAGTTTGTTCTGAAAGTAGGCCAAGTAAGTTTGCTATAGAGAGACAGGGTGCTGGAGATCACCCCATCCCTCAAACTATGTCTAAGGTGAAAACGAAAATAATGGTTGCACATCAGAGTCACATGAAAAATTTTACTCATTCCCAATATAGGCCAATAAAAGGAGGCTATTGGTGAGTGGGGCTGGGAAGGGATCATCAAAGTCAAATAAAGCTGCTACTCTACAGTTATCTGTAAGTTGGTTTGGTGTTTCCCAATGAAAAATACCTAGAATCTGGTAATTAGGAAACTAAAAGCCCCATTCCCAGGACACACTCCAAAGTCACTTAACCAGCATCTCTAGTGTTGAGACCCAGGCCTTCATTGTTTTATAAGCTTTTTTGGGACTCTTCTGAACCTAGGAACTCAGTATTTTGAGGTACAAATCACATCTCTCATAAAATTTTATTTACGACCTCTGCAGAGAGGTATAACACTATATTTTTTAATTTTTGCATAAAAATTAGGATAATGGATGAAAAGGGGTTTTTGTAACTAGTCATATACACAACGCTGAGATCTCTACTTTCAAATGATGAAGCATAGCTGGAAAATAAGATGAGCATTTTCTGGTTGCAGCTACACAGCAAAATCATTTTTTGCCAAGCCATTAGTGCAAACTAATATTACACAGATTTACAACTCTCTGTATGTTATTTTTTTATTCCAGACTGAATTATCACCATAAAAACCTGGTGAGCCACCATAAAAACCTGCTGTTGGAACCACAAATGGTTGTCTAGGAGAAAACTCGTAGTGATAGGCATGTGCGCATGTGTTTACTTGGCATCCTTAACAAGTATCCTGGACTGGGTGACTGAATCCGTATATTTTCACAGCTGGGGGAGGGAGGAAGTTCAGGGTTAAACTATGGGTGAGATGATTTCTCAAGTCATCTGTGTTTGACCTACAGAGGACTATTTTTCTTCCTCTGCCTCCACTTGGTTGTCCCTCTGCATTTTGTGTCCTTGTCTCTGGTTCTAGCATTTCCCCTCGTATAAGATATTGGCTATAGGCCAGTACTGCCAGCCCTACTTAGCCTAAAGATTTCTTTAAGTATTCTATCTCCCAATGGGAAAATGATACAGGGGATAAGGCACTTGTCTTGATTGTAACCAATACCACTTTGATCCTTGGCACCATATATGGTCCCCTAAGCACTATCACGAGTGATCCCTGAGAAAGGAGCCAGGAGGAAGCCCTGAGCATTGCCAGGTGTGCCCCAAGACAAAATATCAATGATAATAATATAACTATCTCGAGGTCCAAACAATTAATATAGGAATAAGGCATATTGCATGCATGTAGCTAAGTTCAGGATCACCAGCCCAGCTGACCAAATATCCCCATGTCTCCTGAGCTCTGGCAGCACCATTTTCTGGGGGAGCACCACCCTCCCCACAAAAGAGGATTATTTCCAAATACAGTTACATTTTAAGATTCCAGGAAGTTAGGGCTTTAACATAGGCATTTTTTCATAAATACTGATATCATTGCTCTGTTTCTTTGAACTTAAGTCAAAGCACACTGCATTTTGGAATTGCCTGCTTCCCAGCTCAGAGTGTGTAATTTTTCTCACCTTTTCTCTCATATTTTATAGAAAACTATTTTTGCTTAAAATAAATAAATCAAAGTGTTTCTGTATTAGTCTCTATTAAACATGTTATTATTGAATAAATCATGCCCATGATTAACATAGATAATATCATTTGTTACCTGTATTCTTGAAGAAATATTTAAAATATCTTATGAAAAGTTTTGCTTATAATCAAGTTTTACTTGATTTCATGAGAAATTATATATTTTAGCTCTGAAAATATCTTAACAGTAAGATGTTTACATTATTAAAAATCTCATTAAGGGGCCTGAGAGACAATACAGAGGGTTGGAATTTTGCCTTGTACCACGGCCCACCAGGGTTCGATCCCTGCATCTCATATGGTTCCCTGAGCACTGCCAGGAGTAATTCCTGAGTACAGAGCCATGAGTAACCCCTGAGCATCACTGGGTGTACCTAAAAAAAACAAACAAAATCTCATTAAAAAATAAAATGTGCTCTCTTCAGCAGCACATATACTAAAACTGGAATGATACAGAGAAGCTTGTCCTGGCCTCCATAAAATTATGACTTGGAAAAAGATAAAACAAAACCAATCCCCAAAATTGACCCACAAAAAGTATACACATAACAGTATACTTCTATCTGCATATTTTCTATTGAGCACTGGATGGATTTGTCCTAGGTTAGTTAAATGATCACAGGAAATATCGGATTAACTAAAAGTTTGCCTGGCAGAGCCTTAATAATAATAATCTTTTACTTGTGCCAAATGATATTTCAGGTTACACAAAATCAAGTGCTCCTTTTAAAAATGACTTCGGCTGACATAAAACTAAGGGCCACTGTGCTTTGCCTCTTGGCCCTGACTGAACTTGCTGCTGGTGATCGGGTGTACATACACCCCTTCCACCTCCTCGTCTACAGCAAGAGCAGCTGTGATCAGATGGAGAATTCCAATACAGACAAGCCCAAAGAACCGACCTTCACACCTGCCCCAATTCAGGCCAAGACATCTCCTGTGGATGAGGAAGCCCTTCGAGAGCAGCTGGTGTTGGCCACTAAGAAACTAGATGCAGAAGACAAAATGAGAGCTGTGGAAGTGGGGATGCTTCTCAACTTCATGGGTCTCCGCATGTATAGAATGCTGAGTGAGAGACTGAGCTCTGGCAGTGGGGCTATCCTTTCCCCTGTGACAGTCTTTGGCACACTAGCATCTTTCTACCTGGGAGCTTTGGACCCTACAGCCAACAGACTTCAGGCATTTCTGGGTGTCCCTGGGGAGGGTCAGGACTGTATGTCCCGACTGGATGGTCACAAGGTCCTCTCTGCTCTGCAAGCCATTCAAGGCCTTCTGGTTGCCCAGGGTGATACTAGCAACCAGAACAAGCTACCCTAACCACAGTGGTGGGTCTGTTTGTAGCCCCTGGCCTGCACCTGAAGCAGCCATTTATGCAGGGCCTGGCACTCTTTGCCCCAGCCACTCTCCCACGCTCTCTAGACTTGTCTACAGACCCAGATTTTGCAGCTGAGAAGATCAATAGGTTCATGCAGGCTGTGACAGGATGGAAAATGAACTCCCTAACAGGAGTTGCCTCAGACAGCACCCTGATTTTCAACACTTATGTCCACTTCCAAGGTAAGGAAAACCAAAGGTGAGTCTTGTCCCTAAACTGTGCCAAAGGGTGAAAGTTCTTTTTCTTTATAGTCTCAATGGCCACTGGGTTAGCTGAGTTGAGCAGAAACAGGTCTATGAAATAGATGGTCAGTGTGAAATTTTCCTCAGAAGGATGGAAGTGACTTTCCCATTGGGGCTCTTCAGATCAACATTTTGAGCATCTACTTATACACCTGCTACCTAACTGCGTACCAGAAACTACAGTTCTTCCTCTTACTTTCTTCAATTAATCTCCTCATTAAGTTAAATGAAGAAAGAGATTTTGCTGACTTTTTATTTCTGGCGAAGAAAATTAAGACTCAGAAAAATAAAAGCCACTTGTCTCTTACGCAAGAGTGGTGCAGCCTCTGCAGAAGGTCTTCTGAGGAAAGTCCTGAGAGCCAGGAATCCAGTCTATACTTCCTGCCCTGAGACTATGTTAGTCTGTCCATTTGATAGATCAAATTTTCCTGTCTCTTATAATGTCACCATACCATGCAAGATAATAAATTTGTTTGTTTAAATTACTTTAATATTAGGAGAGGTAAATATCCTCCAAAAGTATCCTCCTGTATCTTTCTATACAGAATTATTCAATAGTAATTAAGGATTTACTTGTAAGATTCTGAGCTGAATGTCTCAAAAGGTATGAATAGAAAAGATAAATATACCCTTATACTCCAGCTTACTTATTCAATGTCAGAAATGGAGCTTGTGAACAATAATGGCCACAAAACTGCAGTTCTCACATGGTGCTCTGGGACGCAGTCCTCAGAGAAGGGAAGGAAATTGAAAAGAAGATGAAAGAGCTAAGGTCAGCTGGGAGAACAGGGCTGTGGTGAATAGGAAGAGCAAAGATATGAGCAAAAAATGCCATGCTCAAGGTGAGGAGCAAAACCAGGAACAGTGTAACCAGAATTTAGAATTAGAGAATAAGACCAGAGCAGGAAGAGATAGAAAGACATGTCAGGACCTGAGACTGAATGTGACAGTGGGACAATTGGAGTTTATTGATGCATAGGTGTTTGAGTAGACAAGTCTTCTGCCCAGAGGTTATTCAAGAAGCCTTTTCTGTATGGATTGGAGGCAGGGAAGGTCATTAGAAGATTATGCAACTGAACAGACAAACGGAAACAAAGGCTAAAGTACTGAATGGCTTAGGACTGGGAAGGGGAGCATATGAGGGACATAGGTGAGATCAAATTTCAACCTGTGTGGGACAGAGTCAGGAAAGCAAACAGTGACAAAGAGCTGGAGAGATAGGACTCAGATGCCTCATTATATTATCACATTCTTGGGGTGCAGAAGAAGATGATGACCCTATGATTGCTCAGCTCCCAAAATGGGTGGTATACAAGAGTGGAGACCAGTTCAGGGATTACTCAAATTGGGGGACCAGACCTTGGATATGACAAAGAGGGGATATGTGGGCTCCCAATAGAGCTCACTGGAAAATTTGTGCCCCAAAAAATACAAAGGGAGAGTCACAGGTATCAAAATCAGGATTCATTTTAGGAAAGTGCCTGCTCACATGACTCATTTGTTAAAGCTGACCAAGAATGAGGAAAGACATATGGAAAAACAAACAATACCAAGAGTAAAGTGTCCCCACTATTTTTAGCCCACTTATCTTGCTTCTTAATCTTTCCTTGCTTCAGTTTCCATCAGAAGTGCATATCACCTACCTGCCACCAAAATGTGTCCACATTTGAGATTGATAGTCTATCTCAGAATGCCTAAACTTTGTTAGCACTAGTGACCCTGAGCAAAGGTGTGTGTTTCTATGTAGAAAAGACTGGAGTGTTGAGGAGCCAATGATTCTCAGGTTGCCCTTTACTGCACTTGCTGTCACCTGAATCGAGCATTGGCTCTGGCAGTTTCCAGGACACTAGTTGACTTTACCTTAATGGTTTACCTAACCTCTGGTTGAGGACAAAAAGTGTAATCAGATGGGCAGAGAGGGGAAGACAGTCACCTCTGTCCAGATCCTAGTGTCTTTCTGTAGGTAGATCCTGTTCTATTTAATGGTGGTAGAAAGCCTTCTCTGACCAGTTGGCTTTCCTGACCCATTGGTGGGTAGAAAGGCTTCTCTGACCACAGTCTTAATAGCCTCTGCCAGATCCATGGGCCCACCTGAAAATCCTCAGGCAGATGTTCAAGCTTCTCCCTCAGACATCCTCTGGGAAATATGGTTGTCAACCGCTGAAAGTGTAGATACAAGGATAAAGAAGCCATTGGTCTACCATGTACCTCTTCCCACAGAGCACTGAGAGAGTACAGTCATTTCAACTCCTTCACATCAGAAGTACTGTCATCCTTGCTCTTTGGAGGTTACTGGATCAGTAAAACAGGAACCCTAATTTTTCTTTGGTGGGCAGGACTATTCTACAGTTAGTGATTCTTGTAGGTGAAGGTGATAGATTTGGTGGATTTGTGTCCAATACAGAATGTGCAGTGGCAAGAGAGAAAACTGCCATTGGCTATGAATTCTTGGTGATGATCATATGTTAGTGTAGGGTCCTCAGCTGTCACAGGTCCAACACTCTGGTAGAGCCTGCTGATGGTGGAGGAGTGTGGATGTTGTGCCTGGAAAGTAGAACATAAGTGGGAGATATCTGTACCTTCCGCTTAATTTTGTTTAAAAGTGGTACAGAAACAAAGTAAATAAAAGGTATAATCCTGGATAGTCACAGGCTTCCAGCTAGGGCAGATCGGGTTTGAGTGACTGATCAGTGCAGTGGGTTCATTAAGCTCTCTGGCCTGAGAAAAATTACTTGATCACTTGACATCCCGTTATTCATTGATTTGCTCGAGAGGGCGCTAGCAACATTTCCATTTGACCCTATCACGTGCCAGTGAAGCCCAATGGCATCTGGTTGCTTCAGGAATAAGAATAGCCTCAAACCATTGGTTCAGGGTCTTGACAAGGAAGTCTGACCATCTTGTAGGTGGGCAGCCACGTGATCCTTTGACATCCCATGGGATCCAGTCGGTAACGGCTCTAGTCCAGCGGTCGTCTCCAAATTGCAATATATGTCCAACTCATCTGATTTTCGATGCCTTGGCAAATGAGACAGTGTCCCTGACTCTGGAACTGCGATGGAGGTCAGACTCGGATTCCTTCTCTCACTTGAGTGAGGCATGATATTCCAATCATAGCTCTTTCGATTCCTCTTTGGGAGACCGGAAAGCATTCTCATCCTGCTTTAGTAGGGCCCAGGTCTCTGAGGCGTATGTTAATGCAGGGAGAACAGTGGAATCGAACAGATGTGCCCAGAGCCAGAGGTTCTTTGTTTTTTTAGCTATTTCTTCTATGCCTTTGAAGGCATTCAAAACTAAATGAGCTAAATAAACTAAAACTAAAACTAAATGAACTAAAATGGTTGAACTGTGCAGGAGAAGACTTGGACTCAGTGTTCTGGGGATGGTGAAGTGTTAGTACCTGAAAATTAGATAGTATTCTGGGAAGAGAAGTGGTACAGGTACCAGTTTTTGGGTTGGAAAAGATGTATTTTGCTCTATGCTGGCACTCTCAGCCCAGTTTTTGTTCTCTGCTCTTCAGTGTCCCTGTCCTGAGCCCACATATACCCCAGCCTCTGCTGACTTTTCTCTGCTTATCTCCTTTCTGTCCCCTAGGAAAGATGAAGGGGGTTCTCCTTGTTGGATGGACTGCAGGATTTCTGGGTAGACAACACTACCTCGGTGTCAGTCCCCATGCTCTCAGGCACAGGCACTTTTGAGCACTGGGATGATGCTCAGAACAACCTGTCCATGACCCGTGTGCCTCTCAGTGAGAATGCCTGCCTGCTGCTGATCCAACCACACTGTCCCTCTGACCTGCGGAAAGTGGAGGCACTCACCTTCCAGCATGACTTCCTGACAGGGACAAAAGAACTTGACTCCTCGGTATGCCTTCCAAGAAACAACTTGACCCCTTAGGATGCTCCCCTGCAAAGTGTGAGCTGTGCAGATTCTTCTGCCCAGGGAGGAAGAGGGCCCTGATGCATACAGGTGTGTCCTGGACCCAGCTCAAGGAATGACATGGTGGCACCCATTAGCCAGGGCACTCCTGTTCCAGACAAGAGGCCTGAGTACCCACTCATCATCTCTCCATTTATCTTTTGCTCACTTTGATCTATGGTTTCTGCATTCAGGAGAGATACATGAGAGGAGGAAATGTGCTTTTCCTGTGCTTATGTTTTCTAGTAGTTTGAAGACCAAAGGCACAGCCTTTATTTCCTTTTTAAAACATTGAAATTCAATTAAATAACCATGATTCACAACATTATACACTATTTCAACATAAATCCCACCACAAGTGTCAACTTCCCTCCAGCAAAGTTCCCATGCTCACTCCTCTCCCCTCCACTTTAACCACCCCACCCTCTATCTGCCATACACACACACACAAACACACACACACATATTTGCTTTTTGGGTCACACCCGGCAATACTCAGGGGTTACTCCTAGGTCTGCACTCAGGAATTCCTCCTGGCAGGGCTTCGGGAACTATATGGGATGCCAGGGATTAAACCTGGGTTGACCACGTGCAAGGCAAACGCCCTACCCACTGTGCTATCACTCCGGTCCCCCATCTGCTATATTGACAGGTGCATTCCAAAGTTTGGTGGCTGTAGTTTAGATCTCATGTTTTCAGTGTTGCTGAAGCTATGATTAGGATATATAGCTATACCACTCCCCCACATCACTAGTATACCCAAGGCTCCTGACCCATTACTTTTCTTTTCCATCTTCTTGCTTCCCCCTCAATTTCTTTTTCTTCTTCATCCTACTTTTCCTTATACTCTGTGGTCAACAGTGATGTAAGCATCCCCCTTTACTGCATCACATTTTGTCACCCAGTTATTCTATATACCACAGATAAGTGAGATCATCCTGTGTTTGTCCTTCTTCTGGCTTACTTCACTCAACACGATATCCTTCATTTCCAACCAGGTTGATCAAATTAGCATACTTCATCTGTTTCATCATTCCTTGCAGCTGCGTACTATTCCATTTTGCATATGTACCATATATTCATCTAGGTATCCAAATTGACAGCCCAACCAACTATTAATTTGGATACCTATGTCGATTCCATATATTAGCTTTGTACTAAAGTTCTGCAATGAATAATGATATGCTTATGTCCTTTTGAATGAAAAAATTTTTATCCTGGATATAGATGTCTAAAAGTGAAATTGCTGAATCATATGGCATCTTGATTCTGTTTACTGAGAATCTCCATACTGTTGTCCACAGAGATTGAACTAGACAACATGTCCACCAACATGAGATGAAAGTTCCTTTATTACCACATCCCACCAACACTTGTTTTCCCGCTATTTTTTATATGTGTCGTTCTCTTTGGTGTGAGATATCTCACTGTCATGTTGATTTGGATTTCCCTGATTATATGTGATACTGAGCACTTTTTAAATGACTTTTGGCCATACTCCTGTTTTACTCTGAGAAGTGGAAGTCTGCTCATTCCTCTCCCCATTTTTATAGGGTTTTCAGATTTTTCATTGATATTTGTAAGTACTTTATTTATCTTGGATATCAAGCCTTTGTCTGATATGTTGAATGTGAATTTTTTTTCATTCAGTTATCTATCTTTTATTTTTAGGCCATGTTTCTTTTGTCAGGCAGAAACTCTTTGATATATTCTTATTTATTTTTTATTCTCTTGAAAAGGAAAATTTCATTATCCTCCTCTGAGAGGATCCTTTCTTACACTACTCCCACCATACACTATCCACAGCATTGGGGGGCAATTTCTCAAGACTGTGAGTCCCTCACTCCTGTGAGTCTTAGGAGCCAGAGTGATAGTACAGCTGGTAGAGCATTTGCTTTCTGTGTAACCGACCCAGGGTTTGATCCCTAGCATCCCATATTGTCCCCTGAGTACCACAAGGAGTAATTCCTGAGTCAGGAATAACCCCTGCGCATTGCCAGATGCGACCAGAACAAAAAGAGAGGTGTCTCTCAAAGGGATAGAAGTTTCTTAAAATGCTTTGCTAGACTGTAGAACTCCCTAGTCTTCAAAAAACCTTTTGCTAATCTTTCCTACTATGGTGGGAATAAACCACTTTATCTGCTCTGAGTCACTAGATTTGACCTATGGATTAGACCTAAAGCATAGGGCCACAAATTTCTTCTGAGGATGTCAGTAAGAAGAGAAGTGATTAATGGAGTCAATTTTTTTTCTTTTTGGGTCACACCTGGCAATGCTCAGGGGGTTATTTCTGGCTCTGCACTCAGGAATTACTCTGGTGGTGCTCGGGGACCATATGGGCAGCCTGGGATTGAACCCAGGTCAGCCGCATGCAGGACAAACACTCTACCTGCTGTGCAATCCCTCTGGTCCAAGGTCAAATATTTTTTAAACATTTTTATTGTGTTAAACATATAAAATACATTACAATTTACCATTTGGAGCATTTTTATGTGCATGCCTTGCCATTCATATTGTGGTGTTACTTACCATCACTACCATCCATCTCCAGAAACTTCACCTTTCCAAATAGAAACTCTTTCTACTTCAAACACTAAGACTGCTTTCTCTAAGCCCCCCACAGCCATGAATGTATGGCAGTTGTCCTTTCGTGACTGGCTTATTTCTTCTAAATAAATATTATCAGACCACCCATTTGCAGCATATTTCATAATTTCCTTCCTTTATAAGACTGAGCAACATTCCATTATATGTGTGTAACCTGTTCTGTTGCTCTGTTCATGTTTATTTGGGTGAATATTTCCTTTTTGAGTGATTGTGAATGATTCCTCTATGGACACAGGTATGTTTGTAACTCCCTAAAGGTTTGGTAGAAACACTAATGGACTCCCAAAGTGGTACAGAGGTTCTGCATCATCATTAGAGTTGACCAACATGCCCTGTATAGAGGCTGACATTTTACATTCCTCTTCCCCCAGCTTTCTCTCCTTTACCTCCTAGGGTCTGTCAAGAGCACCATTGAAAGATAGTAACACATAACAGCTTCATTTACAGTATAGAAGTTAAAATTATTTAAGTAGTATGTCTTCAATGCAGTTAACATAAGCACATAAAACAAAGAAAAGACAACTACTTAAGCTCAGTTTCCCAGAAAGCACTACTGTTAAGTGCTGTATATCCTCACTAGATTTCTAAGGACAGAAAGTATATTCGTTTTATTGGCTTGGATTTTGTTCTGGGGTCACACCAGAGAGGCTTGGGTGGCTTTATGTCACTCAAGTGACAGAAAACCATGACAGAAGTGATCAGAAAACCATGGATTACTGGAGATTAAACCTAGGAGGGGCCCTTTTTGCAATGAATGTTCTCTAGTCCATAGAGATTTGTTTTCACTGCATTTGCTGCCGAAAATTTCCCCAGGACTAATTGCGTAGGAGGCAGATATCCTCTTCTTCAAGAAAAATACTACCTGGCTTCATCTTTTGTTCCCCTTTCCTTGAGGTGTCCTGAGCAAGTGGCGAGATTCACCTACCCTGAACAGGTGACCCTGAACAGCCATTCCAACAAACCAACCTCTTCACTGTGTGTTATCTCTACAGGGTAATCCACCTGACCTTGCCACAGGTGGTGCTGAGAGGATCCTATGACTTGCAGGATCTGCTTTCCCAGGCCAAGTTGCATACCCTGCTGGGAGCCGAAGCAAACCTAGGCAAAATCAGTGATGCTGATCTCAGAGTCGGAAAGGTATACTGTTAGCTTGGGAAGGGGAGGGTTTGGGGGCTATGTCTGTGCCTGGCATGGTCTGTGTGTTCACTGGGAGAGACTCAGATAAAGCTTCAGGGAGTAGGAGGGATGGTAAAGGGGGAGCTGGGTGAGTGTCCAAGATGGGAGAGAAAGGTCAAAGTCTTTTTGACTCTCCAGAAACAAATGGAGAGAGCAAAGTTCTCCCACCATGTGTTTGGTAGCCCTGTCCAACATGGCCTAGCCTATTGGTTCTCCCCAGATCCTAAGCAGAATTGGGAGAACATCTGGAAAGTTAATCGTTCCAAGTTTCATGGTCTCAGTCCAACTTCAGTAGTAGCATTTGCCACTGTACCTCAACCCAGATGTTCTGAGAACTGTGTTGAATGCTGGAAAGAAAAAGAGGTGTCACATTGGAGTCACTTGGAGTCCCTGGAGTCACAGGAGCCCCTGGAGTCACTTGGGGGTGGGCATCCTTTGCTAAATTACCAAGATAAATTAAATTACCAGGATGATGTGGTAGACCACATCAGAGTGCTCAGTCTGCCTAAAAGAGCCAAGTGGGTTTTAAAGGGAATGGCCAGTGTGCAAATTTGGCCAAGTGAGAGAGGTTGAGGAACATGGGTATCTGTGAATATTGGGTATAAGTGCAGCGCACGCACGGTGTGTGTGTGTGTGTGTGTGTGTGTATCAATTAGCCATTACTGGTGGGAGGAATTTTCTCTTAGCAGGCATCCCAGCGGGCCATCCTGCATGCTCCTTGTGATCCAATATTTGTTCCCTTGCAGGTGCAGAATAGTATTCTTTTGAATTAAAAGAAGGGAAGAGTGAGCAACCCTCAGAGAATGACCAGAGTCTGGATGGGTCAGCATCTCTGGAGGTGACCCTGAACACCCGTTCTTGTTTGCCCTTTGTGAGAGAGAGTCTGCTGCCCTGCACTTTGTGGGCCGTGTGACCAACCCGCTGAGCACGGTGTGAAGTCCCTGCTGGATCGGCTAGGAGGCACTGCCAGGTGGTACAGTCAGGTGGATCTTTTGTCCCAGTGAGTCCTATGGAGCCTGAAAGAAGCCGTACTTTGTCTAGGAATGTGGAAATTAATATAATGTGCAGCAGAACTTGAGGTATCAACAGGTCCTCTTAGGGATCTGGGTAGGGGTGGAGGAGAGAACATGATCAGGTTTCTAAATCTATTTGAATCCCAAAAGGATTCAAATAGATGCAGATGATTGTGAGATTTAGAAGTGTTTTCTTTTAAATTGAGAACAGAAAAAGTTTTAAAAGGTTAATGCATGTTTTCCCTTGCCTTTGGATTTATATTTAGCGTATTGAACCTGCATGCAGTCTCCACAATGTCTAAGTTTTTCTTGGTTTCTCAGATTTTCCTTCCTGTAAACACAAGCTCCGACATTTATGCTAAAATGTATTATCCTGGCTGACTTCCCATTGTGATATAAATCAATATCTTATAACAGTAGGCAAAAAATTTGTAATTTTTCATTAGCAGCAAACAAACACAGCTAATCCTGACTGACCATATATCTTTAAAAACAAAGTGAAAACAAGTTGGTTGAAATTGTTTTTCTCTCATATCAAAATGGCATCATTCTACATTACTTACTCCAGGACCTTCTGTATCTGAAGTCTAGCAGACAAGCATAATGCTGAAGGAGCACAGACAACAGAGAAGGGAACAGGAAGCGTGAGGGTGGAAGTAAAGAATGGTTTGGGCATTAGTCAATATTTCTTCTGATGTGGGGTGACTCTAAGCACAACTGTATGTGTTTTACTTGCATTGAAATTGCCCTGCCCAGGCCATGTCCTCCCCTCCACTGGGCCATCTTAACCTCGCCTGGGGAGGCTGGTGTCAACCATATCTTGCTGTGTGGGTGGGGGTGGTGGAGGATCCTACTCCTCTGACATAGAATGGGCCCAAATAACTCGGTAACAACTGCCATCAGATCTCAGCTTCTCCCTCTCACATTCACAAGTGCCACTCTTTAGAATTGTAACTTAATGTCAAGGACGACAACAAGTCTTTCCTGGATCTATGGTTGTGACTGTTCTGGTGAGATTTTTGCTCTGCTATGCCAGGCATATGACAGGCAATAGGCATGGTGGGTGATTAGGCATATAGATTGCAGAGACTGACATGTTAGACTAAGTTTACTGCCAATGCTGAGTAATCCATAAAATAAAATAAAATAAAATCCATAAAATAAAACTATTTTATTTCTCCTGGCCTCTCTATCCTTTTTCATAAAATAGGAAAATGTTATTCATTTTATTAATTTCATTCATAAAATGGGCAAATGTTTTAAGGACAGAAGTGAATGGTCTTGGGCACTTTTGGTGGTGGTTGGGTACATTAAGTTCATATCATAAACATTAATACTATTGCACCATGGCACCTAAACTATAATAAAAATTATTTTAAAAATTAAAATAGAAAAGCTTGAGTAAATACATGATAATAAACACTATTATGTCAATGATATCAATCCATAAATATATAATGACCTCCATGCATTCATGATGTTCTATTTCATGAAAGCAAAAATGTAGACCTTTACCCATGTGCACAATAGTGACACAATAATGGTCCCTGAGTTAACCAGGTTCTAATTTGCAGAGTCATTAGTGTGATCTTATATGATATAGAGAACTTTGTAGATGTGATTAAAGACGCTTTTTTGTTTGTTTTGGAGACACAGCTGGAAGTACTCGGGGCTTTCTCCTCACCGTGCTCAGGAATCACTCCTGGTGGTATTAGGGATTGAATTGGGGCTGGCTGTTTGCAAGACAAGAATCTTAACTCCTGTACTATATCTCAGGTTTCTATTTGAAAAGATGATCCTGGATCCATGATGCTGAATTAAATCATGCGTGCTTATGAAGAGATTTGAAGATCAAAGGGGAAAACGTTAGGAAATGGGTCATAGGTGATGTGGGCCCAAGGGTCAAGAAATGAAGAAATCTGAAGAAACTGAAAAAGGATATGATTTTAAAGCTTTAGAGGCAACATTGCTTGCCAACATTGTGATTTTGGCCCAGTGAAATCCAGATTTTTCCTTGTGACCTGATAGCTGTAAGAGAATAAATCTGCTTAGTGTGTGTTAACTTGCTATAGCAGCAAAAGAAACATACAATAGCCCTGACAGCTCCGCTGAACTTCATCTCTTGGTGAGTGGCATTGTTGGACACTGGGTGGCATTGAAGGCTACCCCTTAATGTTCAAGGCCCTTCTCCTTAGTATTATTCCCAGAATAATGCTAAATGCTCTTGCTTAATTATTAAAGAGCACTGCTAACTGTATAAGAAGTAGACTAACACTTGGGAAGTATGGGAAGTGGGATATTCCAATGAAACTAGACCACCTTAGTTTGCTAGAGGACCTGAATTATAGGCAGCACCCAACCTGTCTGTAGAGCAGAGGGTGAAGATTTCTTCCTGGTAGTCTTTCAGTTTCTTGCAATACCTCTATCCCATTCCATTCCCCAGATCAATCTCCAATATCTGGGTGACATAAAGAGCCTCCAGAGACATGTCAGGTAGATAGTGATGATACTTCATGGTTGCATTTCATAGGCTCTGATACCTCCTTCCACAGAGAAAATGAACTTGAGCAAGTGCTGCACGTTCATGACCTCTGCTGATTGACACTTGCTTCCAGAGGCTTTGCTTTGGTACTCTGAATAGACTGCAAGTTTTCTATTATATATTGAATGCACTGCAAAAGTATATACTACACTGAAGTGTTCTGTATTAAATAGACTTCAATAGCTCTGAATAGTCTGAACAGACTCCCCAACCAGCAACAAGAGGTGCTGATGAGAGTCGTGCCATCTGGGGCTCTTGGGGATTTTGTTCTCTGGGGCAGTCTCTTCCTTATGGTCCTTCATGCTACCGATTTACTTGTGCCTATCACCAGTCTCAGTGTTCTCTGGAGCTTTTACCATGAAAGAGCCAGTGTTAGAGGCTGAAGAGATAGTACAGCAATCTGGGGGTCGATTCCAAGCACCTTTGTGTCCTGCCAATAGTGATCACTGGGTGCAGAGTCATGAGTAAGCCCCTGAGCACTGCTAGGTGTGGGTCCAATCAAAAAATTAGGCCACTGTGGAGTAGGTCCTGACACATGTGTCTCTCTAGTTTGGGTCCTTTTGCTTGGATGACAAATTGCTCAGGAGAAATGGTAGCTGAGGAAGCAAGTTATTTGATGCTTACTGTGAAGGAGTAGTAACCAGGTTCACCCAAACCTGTTGAGTTAGAATCACATTTTTATAGAAAGTTCAGAGTTTAGCAAACACTGCAATAAATGGTTTTTAGAATCTCCATCCCAAGCACAAGCTTCAGGAAGCCAGGCTCCACGATTTAGATTTATGGTCTTGGTAGGTGACCCATTAAATCAAAACTATAATTACTGCAATTTCTTTCACTTTCATTTTTAATTTAAAGAACAATGATTTATAAAGTTATTGATAGTTGAATTTTAGGGATACCACATTTTGACACCAATCCCACCATGAGTGTCAACTTTCCTCCACCAGTGTTCCTATGATCCCTGCCCCCACCTTCACCTTGACAGGCACATTAGACTATTGGCAGTAGTTTACCAGAGATGACGGCAATTTCTTTTTATAATTTCTAAAACTATTGCAAATGAGCCTAAATATGTGTTGACTATGAATTCAAATAAGCTTTTCCAGTTTCTCCCATTTTGTCTTCCTTCATTTGACAAAAATCTGTGGGGTGCCTATAGATAATCTGGTTTTGTGTTTGGTATGGGGACTCAGCAAGGAGCTGGAGTCACTAACAGTGATGTGAATTTGGATGTTTAACACTAATTTAAAAGCAACTCACAGGATTTCTTCTACATAGACTGCTTGGATCCAGCAGTTGCTAGGAGTGAAATGCTGCCAACCCCACTCTGCTTTGGAGCTTTTATAAATGGAAACAGGAACAGAACATCCCAAGCATACAAAATACCACTATTTTACAGAGCACTTAATAGTAGTGCTAAGACTTTATTTCCCTTAATATCCCTTTGGTATATTTTAAGTCTTCATGGCATTATGCTTATTCAGAGGAAGTAATTATTCAACATCTATAATCTCCTTCCGAAATTTTGCCTGGGTTAAAAATGACTGTGAACTTAGTTTTCATAGCCCAGTGAGGAGTTGCATCAGATTTCAGATCTTTTACTGCATTTAGAAAACTGAAATACTTTACTATTTTGTTACATGTCAGCAAATTCAACCAGAACAAACATGAGGCTGCTTAGGAACTGCACAGCATTGTTTACAAATTATTTACTTTTATGGATCATCATGTTACAAAGTTTTTCACTGCTGGGGCCAGAGTGATAGTCCAGCAGGTAGGGTATTTGCCTTGCACGTGGCCGGCCCATGCCAGCCCAGGTTCGATCCCCGGCATCCCATTTGGTCCCCGGAGCACCGCCAGGAGTAATTCCTGAGTGCAGAGTCAGGAGAAACCCCTGAGCATTGCCGGGTGTGAACCCCCCCAAAAAAAAAAAAAAAAAAAAAAGGTTTTCACTGCCACCAATGTTCCCAGATTTTGGAAGAGGGGTTCCCATAGGCATCCCTGGCCTGCCTCTATGACAGACCCTATTCCTCTCTCTCTCTCTCTCTCTCTCTCTCTGTGTGTGTGTGTGTGTCTGTCTCTGTGTATCTGTGTCTCTGTCTAACTCTCTCTAGCCCTCTATCTTTCTCTCTCTCCCCCTTCCCCATTTTTCCCTTTTTGGCATCGTGGTTTGCAATACTGTTACTGAAAGTGATCCACATCACTTTCCTTCCTTTCAGTACCCAGTTCTTGTTCCAGAGTGATCACTTCCAACCATCATAGTCATATTGGTCCCTTCTGTTTTAACTGCACTCCCAGCCCCACCTCCCCCTTTATGGCAAACTTCCTACCACAGCCTCGTCCACCTGATTCATTCCTATTGTCGTATGGGTATTGTTCTTATACTATGCTTTTTATATTCTGTAAATGAGTGTGACTATTCTATGTCTGTCCCTCTCCCTCTGACTCATTTCACTCCATGTCTATTCATGTATAGGCAAATTTCATGATTTCTTTTCTCCTAATGGCTGCTTAGTATTCCATTGTGTACCATAGGTTCTTTACCCACTCATCTATTCTTGGGCACTTGTTCCAGATGCTGGCTACTGTGAATAGTGTTGCAATAAAAATAAAAGTGGAGATGGTTCTCCTTAATTGTGTTTTTGGCCCCTAGATTGTATTTCCAGGAGCTGTATTGCTAGGTCAAATGGAAGTTCAATTTTTAGATTTTGGCAGAATACCCACATTTGGCAGAATTCCCAATATGCCCATATTGTTTCCCCCAAAATAAGCTAGACTAATCTGCATTCACAGTAGTAATGAATGAGAACCTCTTTCTCCTGGTAGCTTTGCCAGCACTGGCTGTTTTTATTTTTTTGAAGTGTGCCAGTCTCTGGCGTGGGATGATATTTCACTATTGTTTTGATTTGCATCTCCATGCTGATTAGTGATGCAGAACATTTAAAAATTTTTTTCTTTATCTGTTTTGCCTTTCTGGGTCACACCTGGCAAAGCTCAGGGGATATTCCTGGTTACACACTCAGGAATAACTCCTGGCAGTCCTCGGGTACCATATGGAATGCCGAGGATTGAACTCTGGTTGGCCACATGCAAGGCAAATGCCCTAAACGCTCTACTATCACTCCAGCTGCAGAGCATTTTTAATGTGCTTTTTTGGCCATCTGTATTTCTTCTTTGAAGAAGTTTCTATTCGTTTCTTCTTCCCATTTGTTGATGGGGTTAAATTTTTTTCTTGGAAAGTTCTACCAGTGCCTTATATATCTTGGATAGTTACTCCTTTTCAGATGAATATTGGGTAAATGTTCATGATTTTCACATATACGAAGAAAGAGAAAAAAAAGATATTAATTCTGTTCACCACAGTGCATTAGAAATCAAGTACCTCAGAATCACCTTAACTAAAGAGGTAAAAGACCTATTTAACGCAAAAGATCTACATAATCCCTAAAAGGATACCATGCCATTTTTTCTAAGAAATAGATCAAACACGCCTGTAATTCATACAATACCCTCTCCTACACCCTGACCCCTCCCACCAAATAGTTAAAGCAATCCTTTGGAAAAAGAAGACAGGAGGCACTACTTTCCCCACTTTCAAACTATACTAGAAGGTGGTCATAATTAAAACAGCACAGTATTGAAATCCTCAGTCCAATGGAATAGAGTTGAATATCCTGAGGCAGATCCTCATGATCAGGCAATCTTTGATAAAGGAACAAAACATATGAAGCGGAGGAAGGAAAGTCTCTTCACCAAGTGGTGGTTGGAAAACTGGTCAGCTACATGCTTCCCCCCAAAAAAAAAAAAAAGAAAAAACCTCAGAATTCTTTCTAATGCCAAGCACAA
The DNA here is from genome assembly GCA_021461705.1 of Cryptotis parvus. Classification (NCBI taxonomy): domain Eukaryota; kingdom Metazoa; phylum Chordata; class Mammalia; order Eulipotyphla; family Soricidae; genus Cryptotis; species Cryptotis parvus. Next base: position 33,380 of record JAJIBD010002380.1, read on the forward strand.
ATCAAAATGTTGATTAAAGGCCTTGATATCAGATCTACATCCATAAGATAAAGAGAAAAACATACACAGACCTCTCCACAACATTAATGCTAAAGGCATCTTTCAAGGATGAAATATCACTGACCAAACAAGTGGAAGCAAGATAAACAAAGGGGACAGGTGTGTGTGTGACCCCTGCATCTCCAGCGGACCCAAGTTGCCCCAGGGAAGAGCGGAAACACCATCAACGGGAACCAAGGCAAACTGCCTTGGTTTCAACGCTGACCCCTTGGGTGTGGCGCTCCCGGACCGGCTGCAAATCTCCCCACAGGTGTGTGTGTGACCCCTGCGTCTCCGCGGACCCAAGTTGCCCCAGGGAAGAGCGGAAACTCCATCAACGGGAACCAAGGCAAACTGCCTTGGTTTCAACGCAGACCCCTTGGGCCCTGCACTTCCTAGAACATCCCAAAACTCAAAACCTCGGGCCCGGGCGCATCCGCGCAACCCTCTTACTACCTATCTTGCATGAGGTACCAGTGAACCTTGGTTCCTACATCCTTGCTACCCACCCAAACTCTGCAAACAGACCAGACACCTACTAACTGTACTATCTAGTCACCCAAGACCCCACATTTGCAACCTACAATAGTCATAATGGTAAAGCAACGCAAAATTCCATCAAGCTCCGTGAGTGAAGTCACTAGTCCAGATGAGCCAAGCAATACCAATGAGTTGTATAACCTCTCTGATAAGGAATTTCGGAAAGAAATGTTAAGGATTCATAAGGAATTCAAAGAAGCAATGGAATGCAAACTCAATAAAATACAAGAGGACATGAGAGAAGAAGTGAGGAAAATGCAAATGGAAATGACAGATATTAAAAATGAGGTAAATGAAATAAAAAACACAGTGGAAAGCCATCATAGCAGAATAATAGCTACTGAAGAAAGAATTAGTGATCTCGAAGACAAGTTCCAAAGATTCTCTACACAACACCAGAAGATAGAAAAAAGACTCACAATTACCGAACAGACAACAAGAGATAATCTGGATGAAGCCAGAAGAAACAACATACGGATCATTGGGGTCCCAGAAGGGCAAGAAGAAAACCCTGATGAAGAAGAAACTGTCAAAGCCATCATTGCTGAGAAGTTCCCGGAACTAAAGAACGCTTGCCTCAAGATCCAGGAGGCCCGTAGGATACCTGCTAAAAGAAACCCCAACAAGAATACTCCAAGACACATCTTAATTAAAATGACAAAAACTATAGATAGAGATAGAATACTGAAAGCAGCAAGATCAAAGAAGGAAATCACATACAAAGGAACATCTCTAAGATTTACAGCAGACTTCTCTGATGAAACACTCCGAGCCCAAAAACAATGGTGGGATATTGTGAAAAGGCTCAATGAACTGCAGGCCTCACCAAGAATTCTTTACCCTGCCAGACTCACATTCAGATATGAAGGAAAGATACACAACTTCATGGATAAGCAACAACTCAGGAACTTCATGGACTCAAAACCAACTTTAAAAGAAGGACTGAAGGGTCTGCTGTAATACGACCAAACCCATAAGCACAACAAGCACAAACAGAAAGATGACACAAAATCCGATGACAATAATCTCTCTCAATGTCAATGGTCTAAATGCACCAATTAAGAGACACAGAGTAACAAAATGGATTAAAAAATTGAACCCAACATTCTGCTGTCTACAAGAAACACATCTGAATAATCAGAACAAACACAGACTCAAAGTCAAAGGTTGGAAGACCATTCTCCATGCAAACAACTCCTCCAAAAAGGCTGGTGTGGCCATATTAGTATCAGATAGTATAGACTTCAGGCTGAAAAAGGTTAGAAGGGACAATGAAGGCCATTTCTTATTACTTAAGGGGTATGTACACCAGGAAGAAATTACACTACTAAACATATATGCACCCAACGAGGGGCCAGCAAAATACATAAAACAACTGCTAAGAGACCTCAAAGAAGACATTAACAGTAGCACAATAATAGTTGGAGACTTCAACACTGCTCTATCAACGATGGATAGATCAACAAGACTGAAACTCACCAAGGAAATATTGGCCCTCAAGGAAGAAATGGAAAAAAGAGAGCTAGTGGATATATACAGGGCTCTTCATGCCAAAAAAGCTGAATACACATTTTTCTCTAGTTGACATGGAACATTCTCCAAGATAGACCATATGCTGAGCCACAAAGCATACCTCAATAAAATAAAAAAGATAGAAATTGTGTCAGCTATCTTTTCAGACCATGATGCACTGAAAATGGAAGTTAACCGTACACAGAAACAGGGAGTCAAACCAAACACCTGGAAACTGAACAGCTCACTCCTGAACAACAAATGGGTCATAGAAGAAATCAAACAGGAAATCCAAAGATTTCTGGAAACAAATGAAAATGAAGACACCAACTATAAGAACTTGTGGGACACGGCAAAAGCCGTGTAAAGAGGGAAGTTTATAGCTCTGCAAGCATTCATCAGGAAACAAGAAAGGGCCCACATAAATAACCTGACTACACAGCTGAAGACATTAGAAAAAGACCAACAAAAAGGAGCCCAACCCAGGCAGAAAAAAAGGAAATAATAAAACTTAGAGAGGAAATCAATGAGTTGGAAACCAAAAAAACAATCCAAAAGATTAATGAAACCAAGAGCTGGTTTTTTGAAAAAATAAACAAGATTGACAAACCATTGGCAAGACTTGTAAGGACAGGGAAAGAGAGAACCCAAATAAACAGAATCAGAAATAAAAAGGGTGACATCACAACAGAAACCACAGAAATCCAAAAGATCATCAGAGATTACTTTGAGAGCCTGTATGCCGTGAAACATGAGAATCTAGAAGAAATGGATCAATTCCTGAAATCCTATAACCTCCCACGGCTGAAACAAGAAGACCTCCAATACCTGAATAAGCCTATCACCATTGAGGAAATAGAAACAGTAATTAAAAGACTTCCCAAACACAAAAGCCCAGGTCCAGACGGATTCCCTAGTGAACTCTACCAAACCTTTAAGGAGGACCTACTGCCAGTCCTTTTCAAGCTCTTCCAGGAAATAGAAGAAACAGAAACACTCCCAAACAGCTTCTACGAGGCACATATCACCCTGATACCCAAAGCAGGGAGAGACAACACAAAGAAAGAAAAATACAGACCAATATCCCTGATGAACACGGATGCTAAGATCTTCAACAAAATACTAGCAAACAGAATCCAAAGACTCATCAAGAAGATTATACATCATGACCAAGTAGGATTCATCCCAGGTATGCAAGGATGGTTCAACATTCGCAAGTCAATCAACATAATACATCATATCAATAAGAGAAAAATAAAAACCATATGATCCTATCAATAGACACAGAGAAAGCATTTGACAAGATCCAGCACCTGTTCATGATTAAAACCCTCCAGAAAATGGGAATTGAAGGGACTTTCCTCAAGATAGTTACAGCCATCTACCAAAAGCCCACAGCGAGCATCATTCTAAATGGGGAAAAGTTGAAAGCCTTCCCCGGAGATCAGGGACAAGACAAGGTTGCCCACTCTCACCTCTTTTATTCAATATAGTACTGGAAGTACTTGCCATAGCAATCAGAGAAGAAAAGGACATCAAGGGCATCCAGATAGGCAAGGAAGAAGTCAAGCTATCATTATTTGCAGATGACATGGTATTATACCTAGAGAACCCTAAACTCTCTACCAAAAAACTCCTAGAAACAATAGACACCTATAGTAGAGTGGCAGGATACAAAATCAACACCCAAAAGTCGGTGGCTTTCCTATATACAAATAACGAAAGAGAAGAAAGGGATATTAAGGAAACAATTCCATTCACAATTGTGCCACAGAAAATCAAATACCTAGGAATCAACCTACCCAAGTGTGTAAAGGACCTGTACAAAGAAAACTACAAGACATTGCTCCAAGAGATAAAAGAGGACACAAGGAAATGGAAACATATTCCCTGCTCATGGATGGGGAGAATCAACATTGTCAAAATGGTAATACTCCCTAGAGCTCTGTACAGATTCAATGCAGTCCCTATAAGGATACCCATGACATTCTTCAAAGAAATTGACCAAACACTCCTAAAATTTGTGTGGAACAATAAACCCCCAAGGATAGCTAAAGCAATCCTCGGGAAAAAGAAGATGGGAGGCATCACCTTTCCCAACTTCAAACTGTACTACAAGGCAGTAGTAATTAAAACAGCATGGTATTGGAATAAAAACAGACCTGTGGACCTAGGGAATAGAATTGAGTATTCTGACAACAACCAACCTCAAACACATGATCATTTAATCTTTGATAAAGGTGCAACGAGTCTAAAATGGAGTAAGGAAAGCCTCTTCAACAAGTGGTGCTGGGAAAACTGGGCAGCAACATGTAAAAAAATGAATTTGGACCTGTGTCTAACACCATGCACAAAAATCAGATCAAAATGGATTAAAGATCTCAACATCAGACTTGAATCCATAAAGTACATTGAAGAAAATATAGGAAAAACCCTCCACGACATTGAAGCTAAGGGCATCTTTAAAGGTGAAACATCACTAAAAAAGCAACTAGAAGAAAAGATAAACATATGGGACTACAAGAAACTAAAAAGCTTCTGCACCTCAAAAGAAACAGTGACTAAGATACAAAAGCAGTCCACAGAATGGGAAAGAATATTCACCCAATACCCATCTGATAAGGGGTTAATATCCAGGATATATCAGGCACTGGTAGAACTTTACAAGAAGAAAACAAACAACCCCATCAAAAAATGGGGAGAAAAAATGAACAGAAACTTCAGCAAGGAAGAAATTAAAATGGCCAAAAACATATGAAAAAATGCTCATCATCACTAATCATCAGAGAGATGCAAATCAAAACAACAATGAGATAACACTTTACACCACAGAGACTGGCACATATTCAAAAGAGCAAGAACAACAAGTGATGGCGTGGATGTGGAGAAAAGGGGACACTCACCCATTGTTGGTGGGAATGCCGGCTGGTACAGCCTTTTTGGAAAACAATATGGACATTCCTCCAAAGACTAGAAATTGAACTCCCATTTGACACAGCCATACCACTCCTGGGAATCTACTCTGGGAAACCAAAAATACGCAGCGGAAACATCATCCCTACTTTTATGTTCATAGCAGCATTATTCACAATAGCCAGAATCAGGTACACCCGGCAGAGCAGAAACCAGCTTTCCCCGTTGAACCCCCTGCATTCCATGGACCACGAGAGCAACTTCCGAACCCGAGTCCACCATCCTGATGGAGCCCCTCGGAGGAGCCCAAAGAAACCCCCACAACTTGCTGGCAGCGATCTGTGTCACAATCCACACTCTGCTGCTGGTAAGATCTCCCCCAGCATATTAATCCAGTCTCCAGCCCACAGATTAATCCAGTCTCCAGCCCAGCTTGTCAGAAACCCAGCCTACAAGGACCCGCCCTGCAGAGACCCGCCCTTCGAGGAGAGTATTTCAAGCCCAGAAATGCTTGAGCCTAAGACACAGGTACACCCAGCAGAGCAGAAACCAGCTTTCCCGTTGCGCGGCCGCTATGCGGCCACACGATTTACCTCCAAATTACCAGAAATATTCTACCCACCCTCTGAGAGAGCCCCACAAAATAATGAGAATATAGTGCCCGCATGGCAGAGCCTGGCAAGCTGTCCGATGCGTGTTCGATATGCCAAATCCAGTAACAAAAATATTTATTTTCCTGACCCCGAAAGAGCCCTTAATACGGCAGCAGTAAGAAAGGCAAACAAGCAGTGCCTGATAAAATTTCACGGCTGTCCTAGGCTGCCAAAATGAAGAAGGACTAAAATGACTGTCTGTACTTTCAATGCACGCACACTGGCATCAGAAGCATATATTGAGGATCTGATGCTGCAAGCAAGAAAGATCAAGTACGACATCATTGGTCTGACTGAGACGAGGAGGCGCCAGTCGCATCATGCTGTATTTGACACCGGAGAAGAATTGTTCCTTGGAACATGTGATAAAAAGAGGCGCCGGTGGCGTTGGTGTCCTTGTCAACACGAACATGGCTGTCAACATTGATTCATTTGAATGCCTAACAAACCGAATAGGATGATTACACTTGAGGAGATGTGGCCCACTGCAAGCAATTTCTATCTTCATTGTCTATGCACCAACATCCACATACAAAGAAGATGAAATTGAGAAATTCTACATGGAATTGGAGGAGTTCTATAAAAAAGATCACACCTTCTACAAGATCATAGTCGGTGATTTTAATGCCAAGATAGGACCGAGAAGATCGGGCTGAAGAACTCCACATCGGGACCCATGGCCTAGAATGGAACGAACAGGGTGAGAGACTATCTGAGTTCATCATGTCCACCAAGACTATTCATGAGAACTCACAGTTTCAGAAGGCTGAAGCGAAACGTTGAACATGGGAATCTCCTGGCGGACAGTTCCACAAATGAAATTGACCACATCATCTTCAATTGACGGTTTTGTCTGACCGATGTTGCTGTCGTCCCCAAATTCCAGACAGGATCGGACCACCGCCTCCTTCATGCAAAATTCTACTTCCCGCAACGGGGAGAAAAAGCTGCAAAGTTCAAGAAGAGAACTCCCAGAACGACCACCAACTGGGAACTCTTTGGCACCATTGAGGCAACATGGGAAGATACCATCATTGATGACATCGATGAAGAATACAACCGACTGGTTCAGCACCTCCATGATTGTGCGAAGAATGCCGAGAGAGAAAGACACAAAAAGGACGCTTTGTCTTCAGAAACTCTTGAGCTCATTCGCCAACGTGGCAAGGCGTGAGCCTCATGAGACCAAATGCTAACGCCCAAGCTTGCTAAACAGTGCAGAGAAGCGATAAAAAGCAGACCTCAAAGACAGAAGAGCAGAAATACTGGAAGATGCAGCAGAAGCCGGAAAAGTATTCGCACTGCCCGCCTGTCCTTCGCCAACTATAAGACCAAGATGACTGCCGTCCGACGCCCTGATGGATCTATCACATCTTCCAGAAAGGCAATGGAGAAGATTATCCATGACTTCTACTCAAATCTCTTTGATAGCCACATCCACCTGCCCACATACCAAATTCCACAGGATGGATATGTCATTCCCAACGTTCTCCCTTCTGAAATCCGACATGCCATCTCATCCGTAAAGAAGGGAACAGCACCAGGCCCAGATAAAGTCAGACCCGAACATCTGAAGAATCTGCCGTCGGTACTCATCAATACACTAGCTCGGCTCTTCACACGCTACCTGTCCGAATGCAAGGTGCCCTCCCAATGGAAAACCAGCAGGACAGTTCTACTGTTCAAGAAGGGAGACATTCACGACGTCGGCAACTATCGCCCCATCTGCCTGTTGTCTGTCATCTACAAGCTGTTTACATGAGTCATCCTGAACAGGATTAGCAGAACACTAGATGAAGGACAACCATGCGAGCAAGCAGGTTTCCGGAAAGGATTCAGCACAATCGACCATATCCACACAGTAACCAAGCTCATTGAGGTTTGTAGGGAGTACAAGATGCCACTCTGTCTCAACGTTCATTGATTTACAGAAAGCCTTTGATTCTGTGGAGACTGAAGCAGTCATCGAAGCCCTAGTCAAACAGGGTGTTCAAACCCAATACATCAAGATCCTTCGTGAGCTGTATTACGGATTCACCACCAGGATCTCACCATTCTACAAAGAAGTGATCATTGATGTCAAAAAGATGGGTTCTACAGGGTGATACCATCTCACCAAAACTCTTCAGTGCCACCCTCGAGAACATCATGAGACAATTAGAATGGGAAGGAATGGGAGTGAAGATAGATGGTCGGCAACTACACCACCTCCGCTTCGCTGATGACATCGTTCTAATAACACCAAACATTAGCCAAGCGGCACAAATGCTGGCTGACTTTGAACGAGAATGTGGAAAGGTAGGTCTACAGCTGAATCTGAAGAAAACTATGTTCATGAGAAATGAACTTGTTCCAGAGGCCCCATTCACTCTCAATGGAACAAACATCTCTGAATGCAGCAGTTATGTGTACCTTGGTCGAGAAGTCAACATGATGAACGACCTAAAACCTGAGCTGCGCAGGAGGAAGAGAGAGCGGCATGGAATGCCTTCAAAGGCATCGAAGAAATAGCTAAAAGGACAAAGAACCTCCGGCTCCGGGCACATCTCTTCGACTCCACCGTTCTCCCTGCATTAACATACGCCTCAGAGACCTGGGCCCTATGAAAGCAGGATGAGAATGCTATTCGGGTCTCCCAGAGAGGCATCGAAAGAGCTATGCTTGGAATATCACGTCTCACTCAAGTGAGAGAAGGAATCCCGGAGTTCTGACCTCCGTCGCTATTCCAGAATCAGGGACGCTGTCTCGTTTGCCAAGGCATCGAAAATCAGATGGGTTGGACATGTAATGCGATTTGGAGACAACCACTGGACTAGAGCCGTTACCGACTGGATCCCACGGGATGTCAAAAGATCACGTGGCCGCCCACCTACAAGATGGTCAGACTTCCTTGTTAAGACCCTGAACGAATGACTTGAGGTTCTTTGTATTCCTGAATCAACCAGATGCCATTCGGCTACATTAGCACGTGATAGGGTCCAATGGAAATGTTACTGGCGCCCGCTCGAGCAAATCAATGAATAACGGGATTCAAGTGATCAAGTGATCAAGCCAGAATCTGGAAGCAAACCAGAGTGCCCGAAAATCGATGACTGGATAAAAAAGCTTTGGTACATCTACACAATGGAATACTATGCTGCTGTTAGGAAAAATGAAGTTATAAAATTTGCCTATAAATGGATGGACATGGAGAAGATTATGTTGAGTGAAATTAGCCAGAAGGAGAGAGACAGATACAGAATGACTGAATTTATCTGCATAACATAAATATATATGTACATATTATGATACCAATATCCAAGGTCAAGTGAACCATATATCGGGAGGTCTTGTCAAAGGTGGAAATTATCACAAACGTGTGGGAGTCAGAGGCTAGGTAAGACAGAGAATGGAACAATGTGCTAACAATTGTCGAGGTTACTAATGCCAACCTAGAACTGAGCATTAAATAGAGGCAAAAAGATACACATGACAACCCTTTAATGTAGGTTCTGTAATCCATACTCTGGAGGGAATGGAAAAGAGAAAGAGAGAGAAACGGTAAGAGATAAAGAACCTGTCATGGAGCAGGGCTGGGGGAGGGGAGGGAACCGGGGACGTTGGTGGTGGGAGATGGGCACTGGTGGCGGGATGGGTGCTGGAACACCATATGACCAAAACCCAAATATGAACTTTTTTAATTGTATATCTTTGTAATTGTAAAAATAAAAAATAATTAAAAAAAATAAACAAAGGGACTATATTAAATTAAACAAGCTCTACACCTCAAATGAAATGATGACCAAGATACAAAGAAAGCTCATGAAATGGGAGAAATTATTTAATAGGAGCTTCACATGATTGTATGTGGTTCAAAATTTGCTGCAAAAGATTTGTTTCATTACACAGCACTATTTTATAGCCCCTGCAACTATCTAATGTCACACAGGGTGGATACCACATATCTTTTCAATTATTTTCTCTTTTTTGCTTTTTTGGGGTCACACCCGTCGATGCTCAGGAATTAGTCCTGGTTGACTGTATCACTGTATCACTGTCTTTCCGTAGATCATTGATTTGCTCTAGCAGGCACCAGTAACATCTCAATACATCCTGTCAAATGCGAGATAGCCCAAGGGCATCTGCCCGCTCCAGGAGCATAAAGAGCCTCAACCATTCCATCGAGTCATGAGAATGAGGTCTATAATTGTTACTGGTATTTGGCATATCAAATATGACATGGGTAGCTTGCCAGGCTATGCCATGTGGTGGGATACTCTTGTATTCACATCAAACTTGAAGCATTTATTGAACTGTGTGGTCTGTGAACAGCTCTTCTGCTGGGTGGAGCTCTGAGGAGAAGGGAGTCCAGATGTGGGTGATTATCAAGCTATTCCTTTCAAGTTTCTGACCTCCCTAAATAGCCCCAGCGGGTAGGGCATTTGCCTTGCATGCGGCCGGCCTATGCCGGCCCAGGTTCAATCGCCAGCATCTCATATGGTCCCCGAGCACCGCCAGGAGTAATTCCTGAGTGCAGAGCCAGGAATAACCCCTGAGCGTCGCTGTGTGACCCAAAAAAGCAAAATAAATAAATAAATAAATAAATAGATACATAAATAAATAAATAGATAAATAAATAAGTAAATAAAAACAGGCTGTTTCAACGTATGGGCCCAACATCTACATATGTTCTGGCCTTGCTAGAGAACTTTGCTGAAGCTAATAGGACTCAGAAATTACTACTCGTGGTGCTTGGAAGACCATATGGAATGCCGGGGATCAAATCCGGGTCAGCAGTGTGCAAAGCAAAGACTCTACCCACTGTACTAACGCTCCAGACCCCATCAATAAAACTTTAGACAGTAGATTGTGGAATTGAATATCATCCCAATTAATTTTTTTTTGTGAAAGACACTTAAGTTTTTTAAGAGCATTTTGATCTTACAGCAAAACTGAACAGAAAACAGACTTCCTCCATATCCCGTGTCCCCACATGCACAGCCTCCCATCACCAAAAGCTGTCCCCATGAGATGGCATTTTGGATACAGCTGAAAAGCATATGTTGGCATCATTGTTTTCCAGAGCCCACAATTTGGATGAGGATTCCAGATGGTGCTATTTGTTCTACAAGTTTAAACAAATATATGTCATGAATCTGTTGGATTATAGTTCTAAGCAATTTAGGCATGTCCTGTTTAGGTTGTTCTCTCTCTTCCTGGCTGAGAGCTTACCTTAATTACATCCATTAAAGTGCTGGGGGGGAGGGGAGGGGCACACCCAATCCCACCAGACCACTCCCACTCCAGGTTTATCTTTAACCTCTTCTACATGTTATACTTCCCCTATTAGTCACAACTATTTCCAAATAAGACATGGTAGCTGGTAAAGTCAACCCTTCTGATGGCTCTGGATTTTGTATATGTAAGTGAAATATTTGCTTTTCTCTTTTCTTTATGACCTTTGCCCTTTTCTTATTTTAGAACAATGTACTTTTTGTATAGACAGAGGAAGACAGTCAATGTTATGCTTTTGTAATATGGGAGTTGACTCCGAAAAATGTTTACTCCTCGGCATCCATCATATTTGACTCAAGTGTCTGCTGCCCTTAAATTGATCTTAGCTCCTTACATCCTAAAAAGGTGGTATCCACTGAGGAACTTGCATGAATTCAGGGCAAGTCTTATGATACCCTGGCCCCGCAGGGAACAGTCTAAGCCATAGGAAATATAAGTTAAAAAGCATAGTGATTGAACAAACTCTGACATGACCCAAAAAGAAGTAACTGAATAAGGACCATATCAACCTTAGGAGAAACTAACCTGGCCTGAGGAATATGGTCTGGGAAATACAGTGGGATGTTCCCAGCAAAAGCTGCCATTCACCATGAGTCCTGAGAGACTATTTTAAGCTTAATTCAGGGTGTAGATAAAAGTATCCTTTCTGTGCTTATTTAAAATGACTAGAAATATTATTAAGAAGTAAATTTAGGGGCCGGAGCGATAGCCCAGTGGGTAGGGCGTTTGCCTTGCACGTGGCCGGCCCGTGCCGGCCCGGAGTTCGATCCCGGCATCCCCGAGCACCGCCAGGAGTAATTCCTGAGTGCAGAGCCAGGAGTAACCCCTGAGCATCGCTGGGTGTGACCCAAAAAAAGCAAAAATAAAATAAAATGCTTTAAAAAAAGAAGTAAATTTAATATGATTGAATGGATAACTGATAAAGGAAAGGAGAAAGCAATATGACCCTGAATGGAATTCCATCCTTAGGCATATCTCCTAGAAGGAATCTAGTGTACTGGAACCCTTAGATGGGTGTATCTCCTAGAATTTCCCCGAAGGAAGTGCTTTACATCTGTTCATGTTTATTTTAATGTTCAACCACATACAATGTAATTGCAGTCTTCCAACTCTTCATAATTTCTTTATAACCCTGATTGAATAAACTGATATGAATAAAGCGCCACTGGTTAACAGTCTGTAAACCTATTCTTTTGTCATCGATTGTAGAAATGGCCATCAGTCCTGAACACACCAGGGATTCTGATCACTGGAGGATAATGATTCAGACATGAATTTATCATTATAGTAACATCTTTTCACTGCCCTAAAATTCTTGTGTTCTACCTATTCATTCACAACTCTATGGCATCCTTGGTCTTTTTACTATCTTTATAGTTTTGCCTTTTCCACATTGTTATATATCAGACAGCAAATAGCCGTTTTTAGCGTAGATTCTTTCATTCAAGTAATATGCATTGAATTTGTCTGTCTTTTCATGACCTGATGGTTCCTTTCTTTCTAATGCTGAGTAATATTCTAATGTCTGATACATCTCTTCAGCTTAATTATCCATTCATTTACTAATTCCTTCTAATATTTTGGGAATTATGACTAAGGTAAGTATAAACATCTGTACAGTTTTTTCCACGAACACGTTTCCCCAGATGATCTTTTGAGACACCTCCTTGGGGCTCAGGGATTCTAGGGGACACTTCTGGCTGTATGGGTGTAAGGGTTCAGTGTTCAGCTAAGCTTTTGATATAACTCAAAGAGATTATATCATGCAGATGTCAAACTCAAAAATTGGAATGTAGCCTTTGAGCATCTTCTTGACCCACTTCTCATGTGATGTTTGAGAGTGAAAAATAAAGAGTTCTGTGTGTTTGTTGAAGGTCAAGTATTCCCTCACTTCAAGGAAATGGAGTCTGATAACCTATGTTACTCCTTCCAATTTATCTCATTTTCTGATTAACTGGATATAATTTGCCTCTCTGAAGATCGTTTGTTAGGTGGGTTCAAACCAGCTTTTAATCTAAGCAAATTTGGATATATTACTGAAGTCATATCCTTCCAAAGACTTTCCTTGTGGTCTATGTCACAATATTTACTTTTTTTCATTCTGGTTGATAGGCTGCTGCAGAATCTGCCAGCTCTGGTGCCTGCCACAGTGCTGTCACCACCATCTTGGGATTTCTAGTATTTTTTTAAAAACCCTATAATGCTATGTTTCTTTTAAATATAGGGTCCAAATCAGGAGTCTCGAAACTTATTTCCTGCTAGTGTAAAGTGATGCCAGGCGAATGCATTGAACTGTGGATGGGCAGACCCTGTGGACAGTAGTAGTGTGGACAGTAGTGACTTTAAGTCATCCATCTCCATCCAGGCTAACTGTAAGTTTACCAGCTCTGGCCTATGATTTCCAGTGCTTTGAAAAGCATCAGCAGCCTGAAGGTGCATTCAGGCTTCCAGAAACCCCAAAGTCACTGCTATGCCTCTGTCTGGACTCCAAAACTTGGGACCTGAGAAATTAAACTGCCAATATTTATGTACATGGAAACCACACCCACAAACCACCTCTGGCCCCACCATACAAGCTCAGTTATTGGTTTTGCTCCAGAGGCTTATGAATAACTCTCGAAAGAGATTAAAAATGAAAAAAGATGCAGTAAATCTCAACCCCCTCACATGGTTGAATAATCTGGGGTACACCAGAGGAAGCTTAGCAAAGTACCCACCCAAACAGAGCCCTAGGTAGTCACTTGCTCCCACAATCCAAAATCAGACCCCCACTGTCTCGAGATGGACTTTACCTATAAATTAGCCACTGAAAACCTGGGTATACAGGTTTTGTGACTAAAATCTCCAGGCTTTCTGAGTCGGGATGAGCTACCTCCCTCACCTCACTGCACTTCTGGAAGCCCTGGCAGTCATGTCCACACCCCAAAGCTGCAGTTAGAGAATACTCCAGCTGTACCTTCCCCCCAAAAAACACTGAACTCCCTGAACAAACGCAATGACCATTTAGCACCTATATTGCAAACCATAATGCAAAGGGGAAAAAGTGCCTGTCATAGAGGCAAGCTGGTGAGAGGGGGGCAGGTTCAAGGGGTGGTGGGAGGGAAATTGGGGACATTTGGTGGTAGAAAATGTACACACTGGTGGAGGGTTGAGTGTTGGAACATTGTATGATTGAAACCCAATCATGAGATTTCTATATGAAACACCTTTCTTTGGAAAGATCTATCTCAAGGAGATTCAATTGGGGGATGGGGGGAAGCACTGAATTTTTTCTTTCAACTTTGTTCAATGATTCTCCAAAGCAAGGCTAACAAATAAAACAGACATGAATTAAAGAGAGATAGTCTGGTAAAACCAAGGGCAAGTGTTCGAAACTTTTCGTTTTTAACCCTAAAGGTTGTTTCTAGACCTAGAAATCAATATAAGACACCAAGGATGTTATCACTGTGAAAACAAGTTTGAGAATGTTGCATTACTAAATCCAGGTTGAACCTGATGTTTGAAAGGTGTTGAAGAATTCTACAATTTCGATTCCTATTGGGGACCTCCCCGGGGCTCCCCCAACCAGATCAAGGAGTTGGTTCCCTTTTACCTCACAGCCAGCAGTGGGATAGAAGACTCACAAATCCAGCAAAATTCCAAAGGCTTTACTTAAATGTTATGGTTTACAATCTGAGGTCAGGAAAATCTCAAACTTCCCATTCCTTTCATAGCCAGACCCAAATCACATGCTCAGGTTTGTATCCTAGGCCAAGATGGCTGCTGGATCCGGAACCGTGTTTAGGCCAGAGAGTAGACACAGACAACAGGTAGGCAGGCAGAGATGAGCAGGCAGAGAGCGAGGGGCAGAGAGAGAGAGGGAGAGCTTCACTTGTATCACTTGTCTTCCCATTCATCGATTTGCTCGAGCGGGCACTAATAACATCTCCGTAAGTACTGTTGCATGCTAGTGTGCCACTCGCTCCAGGAACACGAAGAGCCTCAGACCATTCCTTCAGGTCATGGGAATGAGGTCTGTAATTATTACTGGTTTTTGGCATATCAAATACGACACGTGTAGCTTGCCAGGCTCTGCCGTGCAGGTGGTATACTATCAGTAGTAGGCTCTCATCTCGTGCATTTACTGATGAACCGCAAAGGGGAGATTGGCTTTTCTCTTGGGTGGAGCTCTGATGAGCTGTGGAGTCCAGATGTTGAAAATGGCAGCCCTCATGGTGTGGGGGATCCTCTGGCTTCTTACAAGGCTCTGTTAGGATGGCAGGCCAGGGCTAGAACTTCGCCTTCTTTCCCAGGTGCCTCCTGATCAACTGAACACAGGGAGAGCCAATAGCAGCTCTGCCCCGTGTGTTTTAGTCTCTGGATCAGGCATACCTGGGCTTGAAATAGTCTTTGCTGATGGGATGCTGATGAGCAGGGCTTGAGATCGGCTTTTCTCTTGGGTGGAGCTCTGACAAGCTGTGGAGTCTGGATGTTGAAAATGGCAGCCCTCATGGTGTGGGGGTTCCTCTGGCTTCTTGCAAGGCTCTGTTGGGATGGCAGATCACAGCTAGAACTCGCCTTCCCTCCCGGGAGCATCATGATCAGCTGAGCACAGGAAGAGCCAGTAGCAGCTCTGCCCCGTGTGACTGAGTGTGACCATTCCAGCATGGTGGCCAAAGTCAGTCAGGTACATGAACCTACCAAGGCCTTTCAAATCCTAACTCACCAGATCTTGCCTTTGGCTTTTCTGCAGGCATATTGTAGAAACAGGGATTAAAAAACCTCAGATAAGATGTAACCCAGGATTAAGTATACCAGGAAACATCTGTACCATGAATATCATACAGTCAAATATAATATTTCTCTAACAACCACAAGATCCTTGTATTCAGTTCAGGGTAGTTTTGGTTACTAGCCTTTAAAATGACTGAGTGTTATACTGCTTGCCAGGAGGCGAACAGTATCCCTCATTGATTTAGCAGGGCCATTTTATTTAAAAAAGAGGGTCCAACACAGCCAGATATAAACTGGTAAGATTTTCAAGACCACAGCGAAGATCCGCGGTAGTATGAAAGAAAATACTTTAACGAACTAACATAGAATTCATAGTAAGGATATTTCACCGCATAGAGTCACAGATTCAAACTGTTTTCCTGCCCTCTATATGCAATGTGACCCACAGGAGATAGCTCCAGGCAAGATGAAGAAGCTCTGGCCAGGGTGTGTACTCCGACAGATTCCAATGCAGGATTATGGGCCTCTTTCCTAAAGCTCTGGACTCTGTAGTTACCACTACCTGCTTTAAATGCCACCTGAGCAACCACGGAGATGGAACACTACTTAGAGTTTATGGAGGAGTCTATAGACCTTTGCCATGGTCCATGGAAGTAGCTTAGTCATGTGTACAAGGTAAACCTGGAGATTGAAGTGTGAGTCTGCATGTGTTTCTTTTGAGGCCATATCTGGCAGTATCAGGGTTTACTCCTGACTCTGTTCTGTTGATGCTTGAAGACCAAACCTTGGTTGAAGTCCAAGGCAAGTCTCTTACCCACTGGCCTATCTTTGTGGTCCTGTGTGTGATAATGAATGGGAGTGATACAACATGCTTATACCCAGCATTTGAGTGCTGGGTCAAATCATCTCTGTAGCTCTTCATTTCTTCTATCCAGAATTAGACTGATAGGAAGAGAAGAGACTTCAGATTCCACAAGAAGGGGCAGTTATTATCCTCCTATGGAATAAAGCACCCACATAATTATAGAAGGTGCTGTGAATAGACAGCACCTTGCCAAGAGTTAGGACATAGAAGCACTACCTCTAAGAACATGTGCCATTTCATCAAAGGTTGTTATAAATAAGAAGGAGTATTTAACCTGTGCCAAAGTCGCATACAAAAGGAACAGATTTTTGGGCAGACGCCTGTTATTTTTAATTTAGAAAATAAATCTTTCCAACTGGTTGTAGCTCCTGACAAAAAGGGCTGGGTGATGAACACAATCAGAACAGTTCTTAAATACCCACTGAGAGAACAGAGAACCACCATTTATAGCTCCGTGGAATATTACAGACATTTTCATCTCAGGTAAGGAAGTTTCCATAATACAAGCTACAGTTATTTGTTTCCAAGAATTAGATTAGGGATAAAGTCCTTATAGTCCATATATTTATATATAT
This sequence comes from Cryptotis parvus, assembly GCA_021461705.1. Lineage (NCBI taxonomy): Eukaryota > Metazoa > Chordata > Mammalia > Eulipotyphla > Soricidae > Cryptotis > Cryptotis parvus. Next base: position 50,464 of record JAJIBD010002380.1, read on the forward strand.
ATACTGATATATATATATTTACTTTAATCACATTTAGAAATCAGCTCTTTTCACTGAGATTTACAATAAAAATAAAATCATTTGTTTTGTAAACTATAGTAGAAAGCTTCAAATGTCTTAAAAACAATCTTCCATACAATGGAAAAAGGCCTTGTGTTTTTTGTTCCTGGGTGAAAGAGAAGAGCTGCATGGGCATATTGCTGGAAACACTTCTGCTGCAGAGACTTTCTAAGATGACCAACTTTCCTCTTCGTTTGGACTCTTCCAAGATGCCTACAGATGCTCTGCTGTTGCCTGGTTCTTGGCAGCAATAACAAGCTCTGCAAGGGCTGGAAAGCTTCTAATGTCTTTTGTTTGCAGTCCCATCTTTTGTATCTGCAAAGGTCAGGAGAGTAAATTTTTATTGCTCTCAACTGAACGTATTAAAGGAACCTTCATAAAATTAAAAAAAAATCGACACTACCATCTACTGAAGACAGTTGCCTTTTTTTTTTTTTTTTTGGCTTTCTGGGTCACACCCAGCAATGCTCAGGGGTTACTCCTGGCTCTGCACTCAGGAATTACTCCTGGCAGTGCTCAGGGGACCATATGGGATGCTGGGATCAAACCCGGGTGGGCTGTGTGCAAGGCAAATGCTCTACCTGCTGTGCTATCACTCAGGCCCAGTTCCCTAAATCTTTAGTGAAAATTATTAAAATATTGTAAATTTTTACTTTTGGAATAAAAAATCCTAATATTCTAAGAAATCAGTATGTTATCTCAGTCCATTAAATCAACTGTAAACAAAAGGGAAGAAAAATAAAATTTACAACAAAAGAAATAAATTGAGCCATTTTTAAATGCAGAATTAAAAAAAAAAGAACTGCCCTAAGCTCTTAATTTTTTTACTTGTCGAACTTTACCTTTACCTTCTTTTAGAATCTGATGAACAAAACAACCTTGGCAACGTAATTACTTTCAATGACTTGGATAACAATGACCTGGGTAACAACACGGCACATCATGTTTCCATGATGTTTAAAAAACAAAACAAAACTATATTCACACACTTACATAACAGGGCAACCTAGAAATATTTATACCAAAGAGTTCCTTAGAATACTGGGGTTAAGGCTCCTGTCCTGCTCTCAGTCAACCCTGTTTTAGTCACTAACACTCCTGGACTCCTGAGCACTGCTGGGTATGGCCACAACTGCTCACCTATCACAAAAATACATTGTTTCTCCTGGGAAAGAATGTCTCATATATCTCTAAATTCACTTCAGAGAGAAAATGATTCAACGATCCTGAGGATCTCAGTAAGGTAGATAACCAGGCATCTTCTGATGGAAACTATAAATTCACTTCTCTATATGTAGTAAAAGTTCTTGAGGTTTTTCTTCACTCCAGAAAACCCAAGGTTTGGAGTCAGTTTCTAAAAACTAAAACGTCACATATCTTGTGATTTAGGAAGGCCTTTCATATAATCCTTATCTACATTTAGGTTATAAAATGTGTGTGTGTGTGTGTGAGAGAGAGAGAGAGAGAGAGAGAGAGAGAGAGAGAGAGAGAGAGAGAGAGAGAGTATTCATCTATAAATGCTGACTGTAAAAAATCTGAAAACCCGCAAAACTAAGGCAGGGAAGCAGTAAAATTACACTTACTGATGACTTTAGATGTCACACTGACAATGCTTTCCTGGTTATTCTAAGAAAAACCAAAAGTCCCTAATTTGGTATCAATTATTTATCAGGCACATTCCAGGCAGAGAGACAGTGATTGGTTCTGACTCTGCTACATTCCAGCAAACTTCAGGAACATAAGCAGAGGGAACCAAGCAGATGTCAACTGCACCATAATTTTTGAACTTAAGTTACTTTTTTACTCTAAGTTAATCTTTAATTAAAGAAAAAAAATAAGTATTATTGTTTTCTCAAAATTCCTAGGTCTTTCCTTGCAAACAGTTTGGGAGCTGATCCTTTTTGTTCAAGTACTTGGAGAATGGACCGCATGTTTGATTTTATGCGAATTCTGAATTCTAGACTAGTAGGGCCACCAGCTCAGGGTCCTTTGCAAATCTTTTCCTTAGAAATAGTTTGGAAGTTGACCCTTTATGTTCAAGTACTTGGAGAATGGACTACATTTTTTGATTTATGTGAAACCTAGACTAGTAGGGCCACGAACTCAGGGTTCTGGTTCACCAGAATTTAGGACAGATCACAAAGTACCTGCTCTCCTAAGTACTCAACATCTAGGGCGAACTGCAGCCTAATTTTGTCGTCATCACTCATCCCACTACTACCGAACCAGTGGGGTTGGCAGAAGTGTTCTTTCTGGCTTGTTTTAGTCTTTTCAGGCTCTCTTCCATTTTCTTCACAGAGTTCAGAACGTCTGATACAGTTTCATAGTACCTTGAGGATAAGACATAGACTGGTGAGACATCTTTGTATAACACCAACCACACTAACTGCTAAATTGTCTAATCACCAAAACAAGAATTTTTTTTAAGGATAGTTATTTCCAATTGAAAAATTATTCATAATAAACATTTAATATTTTTTAAATTTTTTTTAAAAAATATTTTATTATACCACCGTGAGATATACAATTACAAAGATGTTCATGTTTGGCTTTCGGTCATACAGTGTTCCAGCGCCCATCCCTCCGCCAGTGCCCATTTCCCATCACCAATGTTCCCGATTCCCTGCCCCCTCCCTGAGCCTGCCTCTATGGCAGGTTCTTTCTCTTTTCTCTCTTTTACTTTAATTCTCTCTCTTTCTCTCTTCCTTCTCTGATACATTGTGGATTGTAATACATACATTTAGAGGTTATCATGTGTATCTTTTTGTCTGTATTTAGTACTCAGTTCTAGGTTGGTAGTAGAACTTTCAACAATTATTAGTACACTATTCCCTTCTCTGTCTTACTAACCTCTAACTCTCACATGTTTGTGGTAATTTCCACATTTGACGAGACCTCCTGATCCATGTTTCACCTAACCTTGGATATTGGTATCATAATACACACACACACACACACACACACACATACATACATATATATACATATATAGTATATATTTATGTCATGCAAATAAACACAGTCATTCTATATCGTCTTTTTCCTTCTGGCTAATTTCACTCAACATGATCTTCTCCATGTCCATCCTTTTAAAGGCAAATCACATTTAATACTTCTTTTTTTTTTTTTTTTTGCTTTTTTGGGCCACACCCGGCAATGCTCAGGGGTTACTCCTGGCTCTGCACTCAGGAATCACTCCTGGCGGTGCTCAGGGGACCATATGGGATGCCGGGATCGAACCGGGCCGGCATGGGCCGGCGCGCAAGGCAAACGCCCTACCCGCTGGGCTATCACTCCGCCCACATTTAATACTTCTTAAGACTATAAGAAAAACAGGCCATTGACTCCCTCAGAGTCAGGCCCTTATAATATTCAGATTTAAATTTTAGTCCTAAAAACTGAGAAAAGTATAAATCAAGATCTATAATAAGTATAAACCAAGATTTATAATAAGGATGAACATTCATTTGTAGTTCATAATTTGTAATCAGTTCTTTTAAGGGGTAAATACATTTCAAAAATTTAAATATAATTCTGCCTTTGGAGGTTGGAGATATAATACAGCAGCAAGGAGCTTGCCTTGCTTCAACCCAGAATGAATGTGACCAACCCAGACTCAATTTCCAGGTCCCCAGAGCCCTGCCAGGAGTGATCTAGGGGCAGGGCCAATAATAAGCCTTGAACAGTGCCAGGTGTAATACCAAAACAAACGAAAATTCTGTCTTCAAAACATTCCCAGTATAATTCCCAAAGTTTTACATCTTAAGTTTATTATTTGTTAATTATAAATATTTTAAAACCTTACATTCTAATTGGCATCTGTGATACTCACAAAATAGAACTCACTGTTATAAATATATTTTGGGGGTTTTTTTTGGGGGCTCACACCCAGCGACACTCAGGAGTTACTCCTGGCTCTTCACTCAGGAATTACTCCTGGCAGTGCTCAGGGGACCATATGGGATGGCAGGGATTGAACCCGGGTTGGCTGCATGCAAGGCAAACGCCCTACCCACTGTGCTATCATTCCGGCCCCCAATTTTATATTTTAAATGAACAAATTAGTACTGTTTCACTTGTAACTTTTAAAACAAAGTATTACAAAATTAGACAAATTTAAATAATAAAACTGAGTAATACTCCCATTTCCTCTTTTGGGGGACTTTGGGCCATACCTAGCCATGCTGAGACGCTGAACTAGTAATTACTCCTGGCAGTGCTCAGGGGACTCTAAGGGTGTCATGGATGAACCGTAGGTTGACCATGCCCAAGGCATGGCCCACCCACAGCACTCTCTCCAGTCCTTTGAATAACAGTTTTTAGTGTAACTTTTTGATGTGGGAGTTTGGAGGAAAGTATTGTATTAGAAAGGAAGACACTCAACAGATGGTTCTGAAGACTTTTTGGTGTCGCCAGGGTTTTAGACACTGATCTTTTATCACTTGCAGTTAACACTTCAAAATGTATGTTCTCTATTTCTTGATTACAATGGCGTCAGCAATATGGATTCTTTGAATGTCTGGCATGGTTGAGCCATTTTAAACAGATTATAAAAGCTGAAGAGAGAAAGAACTTTAAGGGAAAGACTGTCTCTGGACTTGGAGAATGACATCTGAATGAAGAAAGACAGGTATGTCCAGGGACCAATGAAATGTGCCTCAGTTCCCCAAGGTGTGTGACCTGTGTGGTCGCAGTCCAGGTAGAGGCAGGCAGTCTACAGTGTCTCAGGAGGGGGCAGGGCCTGGAAAACAGCTCAACCAAGAAAGAAGGGAAAAGACTAAGTGATTTCTACCTTTACTACCTTATCTATAAGTAACTTATGATCCTGTAATGCTCTGTGATCCTAGACTTGGAACTTTTGAAAGTCCTAAAGATTCTATTTCTAAGCAAAAACACTTACTTATGTGTGCTCTCGGAGAGAGCACTTTCCAACTCATTGCTGGATGATCCCCACTTGAGTTTATTCTTGTGCTCTGTCTGAAGCTGGTAAAATGGCTTCAGAGCATTGTCCACATAAGAGGAAGCTGTAGTTGGCACTTCCTGAGAAAATATTGATAGGGGTTAAAGATGCACAAGAAAAAAAGAGAAGTACTCAGATGACTTACTAATGTGCAGTTTGGAGAAATACACAGCCTCCATCCCTCCATCCCTATTAGACAGTAACTAATTTACCAACAGACACCTGGAAAACTGAAGAGAATCAAAGCAGACTGATAACCCAACTGGAGTCAGGTTTCTCTTTTTGGTAAGTTCATGTTTCACATCAAACATGGTAAGATCCTTCTGGGTCTGATTTAAGGTATTCAAATTGTAAGTTTTTAAAGTGCAATTTTCTAATAATCTTTCACTAGGTGATGCTAATGTGGACCTCCATTTAAGCAGCCAGGATACACAGTGAGTCATTTAACTTTCCCAGTTTACATTTCTTCAGCTACAAACAGGAACACAGTGTCAGAGTGTGTACGGTATTTGGTATAATATATGAACCACAACGAAATGGTCAGTATTTTCTTTCTTTAAAAAAATTACATTATCTTAAACAAAGTTGGTTAATTACTAAAGAAAGACAATGTATATGACAATATGAAATAGGTATTATTCTTCTTAAATTGAACTAAAATGAAAATTAAGTGACTAAGTATTATTTCTAGAAATCGTAATTCTACAGCACATCCTAGATTTTAAAAGGAATGGAACAGTCACACAAAGTTCACTCAGAGTCAGTCTGATGGTGAAAGTCACTGTATCAAGAATATCTGTTAGATGGGTAGAGCAAAACAGAGTAAGCAAGGCCCTCACTTTAGCAAATAATGGAAAGGTTGGCCCTCAAACAGCTCTGCTTGTAGAAACCCCAGGGATATTCTAAAAGTAGCACAATATCTTAAGAGATTATTTTTCATGTTCCTGAGAATACTTTGGTGATAAATTGCCTAAAAGTGCAATTTGACAACTACAGGGGAAATTTATAAAATTAAGCTGTAGCAAGAATGAACTGCGCAAAAAGTTCAACAGGGAAAACAACAATACTGGCTAAATACTCCAAACCACCATTCTTTAAAAATAAAATAATGGATAATTTGACCCAAAACCAGTGTGTAGTTAGAACATTTTCATCTTATAAAATGTCTTTATTATTAATTAATGCAGTTTCCCCAATGTTCTCTGGTTAAAGAACATGGAAAAAAAAGCAGATAATTCCAATATAACATGAAGGAAACAAAGTAAATGCAGAATTTTAAGACATAAAGTCCAAATAAAGTATTCTTTAAAAATATTTTATTAAAATGCACTCTTGAAAATACTATGTTTTCTTCTTTAAGGATAGAGAATTCAATAACCTCCATAATGTTCAGTGCAACTATCTTCAGTTCTGTTTGTCCAAAGGCAAGCTAGACAGACAGTACAGCAGGTAAGGTGCTTACTCTGCATGTAGCCAAGCCAGTTCAATCTAGGGCATCACACATGGTCTTGTGAGCACTGCCAGGAGTGATACTGTAACATAGCCCAGGAGTAAGGTCTGAATACAACCAGATCAGGTCCAAGCTCCCTTAAACTGTCCCCTCCCCCAAAAATATGAACCCTCCAAAACAACAAAATACCTTCCAAAGTCCCTGAGCATACTCCTGTGAGTACTCTTCTCAGATGTACCATTCCTTAAAGTGATACAATAAGGCCTCAGGGTACTCTGGGAACCTTTTTGTCAAAGGTATAACCACTGTTGGGCTTTCCTAGTTCCTCACTTCAAAATCATTTTCAATGCATGGTGCTAACCTTATTGGTTCTTCGGTAAAGCCGGGGAACCTCCAGAGCACTTTTTAGATAACTGAAGCAAGAATCACTTAAACCTTGGATGATCTTTGTACTCAGAGGAGGGATACAGGCTGACAAAGATATCTTGGAGTCCTCTATAGCTCCTGTTCAAACATAAAGATTGTCCTTAATCACTCCATTTAGGTCCACATATGCATTTTAGTTTAAATAATGAAACAAATCAAATCAGTACAAGTAAAATATATCATTTTAAAGAAGTTATAATCATAGAAAGGACCAAATCCTTTCAAGAGGATTTATAACTAGAGAAGATGGTAATCTAAAATTATATTTTAAATTATGTTTCGTTCAAAGATTTGCTGAGTCTAAATATTTTTTACCTGAGAGAGAAGAAAGATTCTTCAAGCCAATCATTTCAATTTTTGGCTTGATTATTTCCAAGAGTTCTGGAAGCTGAAACAAATATGCACTAAATACTCAGTTACTTTTTATAAAGCAAAGAGGCAATTCTGTTACACCTACCAACCTGAGAATACTGTTAAGTACTTAAACTCAGAACTTTCAGCAATTCTCGTCATTTAAAAAAAAAAATTCCTAATTAAGTTTTCAATATGTAAGAATATAATATTCCGGGAAACAGAATTTCATGGCTATTAATAGACTAAGAGACTAAACAAAAACATTTTTATTCTGTGGTTTTCCCTAGTATCAAAACAAAACAAACACTCAAAATGCAGATGTTTCTGCTCAAAACAACACTGTTCAACTACCTCAAAATATTGAAACTAAATAATACTCTATAGACAAACTTAAACACAAATCTATTCACAAAATTCTCTTAGTAAAAGCAAAAATATGGCAGCCAGAGACGGCACTTGACTTGCACATGGCCAACCCAGGTTGGATCCCTGGTACCACAATATGATCTCCTGAGCCCCATCAGGAATGTTCTCTCAGTGTAAGCCATTAGTAAGCCCCGAATACCCATGAGTGTGGCCCCAAAACAAGGAGGGAGTGGGAGGGGGTTTAAATTACAAATAATTAAAAATCCCACCCACTAGAGTTCATGCCTGCAGAGCACAGCATATACTGAACACTAAGGGAAGCAGCAAGGCTTGCATTGGGCCTGCAATATCATAACAAAAAAAGCAGAGGCTCCAGGTTAAAACAATACTAGGCAAGCCAAGGATGAGATGAAACGTGTCACTAAAAGCTGGAGAAATAGCTAAAGAGGAAATAATAAGATGTTCTCTCAAGGTAAATGGTTTTGTTCTAGTCTGTTTTGTGGCCACACCCAGCTGTGCTCAGGATTACCATGGCAATACTATTAGACCATGTACTACTAGGAAACAATCCCATGTTTCCTGCAGGCAAAGCATACACTCAACCCATTACGTTATCTTTGGTCCTCTCAAGATATCTTGGGCCCCACAATTCTAAGCCTTATGGGGCAAAATGCCATCATGTCTTTGCACAAATGACTTTTTATGAAAGCACTGTACTTCAAGTTCTTTTGGGACACACCTTACCTGCTCCTGAAGTCTATCCAGGTCCGCAACCACATAAACAAGTTGAGTGCTAGAAATGGAAACCACAGGCTTCGTTTCAGAAGGGCCATTCTCCTGGTCTTCACTATTTCCTTGGGTAATGAAAGGGTCTTTGTTACCAGTTACCAAAGACTTTTTAACATCCTTGGCATTTCCATTAGAGACAGGCCTGAGTAAAAGCTGAAAAGGGATTTCAATTGAATACTTTTTCTCTAACGAGCAAGATTCTTGAGCTTTTTTTTTAAATATATGTGGGACAACTTATAACATCAACACAAGTTTACGAAAAATGACAGACTACCACAACATTTCTCTCCAGACAGTATGAAGAACTGAGGAAAACAAGGACAAAGTAATACCCCACATATACACATACTCCCTGAACTTATATCTAATTATCGGTGCTAAAAATAAAAAAATTGGTACCTATTACAAAATTGAGAAAAAAACTTCACAAATACAACAGGTATTAAACATTAATTTTATCAGGTAAACAATTACTAACTTAATTACCATGATTCGGTAATGGTAACAAAAGCAAACACATTCTTTGAATAAACAAACAAGTGTTTATTAGCATCATTAGCATCAATAAAAGCATGGAATAATGCATCTTCAAAGCAAAGTAACTTACAAGAAATAAAAATTACTTGCTAGAAAGAACTGACTTAATAGGTGCAACTGTAACTGAAGAATCCTACCAACCCCTTTTACCCAGGAATTTCACTGATGTCTTCACAAATGGCTTGAAGGGCCATGGTAGCCTGCTAAGTCTCTTCTGAGCAGCAGGAAAACAAAAAGGGAAAGAGAAAACTAACTTCCTTTAAGCTTCCATTATCTGCTAGACATTTCAGTCAACAGTTCTTAGTCAATAAACATGACTTCCTCTTAACAACCACGAATCTGAGACTCGCAAATATCCATAGGCCACAATGTTTTAAAAAGTGGTAGTTGAGGCTTTGATTTAGGTGCTCTTTCCATTAAGACCTTGAGCTAAGACAAGTTGCTCCCCTCCTACTTAATACATTTCAACATATTTTTTCAATGAATATCTTTTTCATATTGTCTTTCCTTAGAATTTTCATACATTTCTGTTTTCATGACTGTCTAATAACCTGTCTGTCACTTGTGTTTACCAGGAATAAAGGGTTAGTTCAGGTCTGCTGAAAATCCAACCATACCAAAGCTTCTGTGGTCTTTATAACTTCCAAAAACTATCATAGGCACGTGGACATTTAATATATTCAACTACTCGATAAAGTGGTTTATTGGGGACACACACACAGGACACACACATACACACACACATACACACACAGGCACACACACACACACACACACACACACACACACACGGATCATTCCTAGTAGTGCTTGAAGGACCACATGAGGTATGGGATCAAATACGGTTCAATCATCTGCAAGGCAAGAGCCCTATCTGCTATACTATCACTCTGGCTCCTAAAAAGTTTTTTTTATTTTACTTAAAGTATTCTTAAATGAAAGATAACACATTTTACTACCTTTTAATCTCAATGATCATGATATTTAAGAAATTCCCAAATACTGCTAAAATATCCATATACTTAGCTATAAAATTAAGTCTGTTTAATTTGGAAATACATCATACATTCTGATTAGGAGAAGAGAAAATAAACATGTCAACGTAGCATTTTTTTTCAGTGAGACAGAAAAAAGAATGTGTAATAAGAAAGTTAACACCTGCAGAAGGAAAGCTCATGGAAGCAAAGAAAGCTTGTTACAGAACTGAGACACACTGTCTTTCAAGTCAACCTACACTGTCTTTCAAGTCAATCTCTCATGATAACATGGCCTTGGAAAGTCTCAGTGCAAGAACTTTCCAAAAAAAATTTTTTAGTTAAACCACCTTGAAGATACAAAGCTGTATATGACTGGGTTTTGATCATACAATGTTACAACACTCAAGCCTTCACCAGTGTACATTTCCCAGCATCAATGTCTCCCTTTCCCTCCCACAACCAGAGTAAGAATCCTTTGGGGAAGTATCTACTCATCAACTTGTCTATTTATGGATGAGAAAATTGGATTTTCGGTTATTTTGAGTTTTGTGAGTGTTTACTACTTCAAGGTGAGAAAGGAATTCATCCATTGCTGATAGCAATGTTGTCTAGTTCAACCTTTACAGACAACAATATGGAAATATATTCAAAAACTAGGAATAGAACTCCCATATGATTCAGCAATACCACTTCTTGGCACTTAACCCAAATACAAAATCACTGTGTTCACTGTGCACTTAATACAATAGCCAAAATACAGATAAAACAACCCAAATGCCCAACTTTAAAGCAATAGATCAAGAAGCTGTGGCACAAAATGGACTACTATGTAGCTAAGAAAGAACAAAATCATACAGTGATGGAAGCAGAGGATATCGTGCTGAGTGAAGTCAGACAGAAGGAAAGAGAACGATCTCTCTCATTAGGGACTTAAGGACTTAAAGGCAACATATGGGACAACTGATGCACAAAACTGAGTGCTGTGGCAGGGGGCATGAGAGGCAGGAGTCTTGGACTCTTGGGAGGAAGGGATACACTGGTGATGGGTGTGGTGCTAGAATTATGTGTAGGAGAAAACATTAATGGCATTGGCTTATTTTTGTTTTTGTTTCTTTGCTTTGTGTCACATCCAGCAATGCTCAGGGATTACTTCTGGCTCTGCACTCAGGAATTACTCTTTTGGCAGTGCTCAGGGAACCATATGGAATGCCAGGGATTGAACCCAGGTCAGCCGTGTACAAGGTAAATGCCCTACCCCTTAATACTGCTCCTGCCCCTTAACAGCATTGCTAACCATGAAATCGCAATACATTTCTTAACAAAGCATATTTAATTCTTACATTTAATTCTTATCATTCTTAACTATGGATGAACTACATAGCTATCTCTCACCTCATTGACAAACACAGAGTACCGAGCCAAAATTTGCAGTGTGAGTCTCCAGAGCGATGTGCGAGCAATGGTAAGAACAGCTCATCTGACCAACACCTCTGGAGGCTGTTCCATGTTCTATGAGAAGCCAAAAGGCAAAAGGAACTTCCAGCTAAAAAAAAAAATGCATGTGTTAAAAGAATTTCAATTAAGGGCTAAGGTTTAATATTTTTCCATGCAAAAGTATAGCAACATTCTGAAGAAATCTATATAGTCAGCCTTGTAGAGGCTCTATGAATGACCAAGTGGACTCAATCCATGCTCCCACACAGCAACTATAGGGCATTTCTCATGGCATCTCAAAGCAATGCATTTTAAAATTATACAGGATTCTATCTCATCTAAGTGGTTAAAAAAATTAAATACACACACACACACACACACACACACACACACACACATTTGGGTCTGGCGTGTCTTCCGGGGTTGGAGGTGGAGGTGGAGGAATGGGAGGAGGGGCCCAAATCACCACTCTAAGTCCGGCCAGCGAGGCCCTCCCCCGCACGTGTGAGCAAACCCTAGGAGCTATGTTGGACTCAGCCAGACTCCGTAGGCAAGCCCAGAAGAGAGATGATCCAGACCCAAACACTCCAGACCCACAGCTGCGCCACTCAGCCCCACATGGAAGCAACCCATGGAGCTCCAGTGGCGGTGAAGGACAGCCCCTGGCCGAGTCCAACATAGCTTCAAGGGTTTGCTCACAAGTATGGGGGAGAGGCCAGGCTGGCCGGATTTGGAGCGGGGATTTGGGCCCCTCCTCCCATTCCTCCACCTCCAACACCAGAAGAGACAAGCGCCAGACCCACAGCTCCGTCCCCGCGGCTGCTCTGTCTTAGATAGTACTAAATGTTAGGATCAGGTCCTTCCCAGGATCTTTCACATTTATACACTCTATATAGTTCTAGGCAGGTTCAAGCCATGGCCCATCATCCCAGTGAGCCTAGCAAGAAGCCACAGGAACCCCCCCACACCAATAGGTCAGTCATTCTCAATATTCAGACTCCACAGCTCCTCAGAGCTCCACCCAAGAGAAAACCTGACCTTTTCCCATTGAGTTTCATCAGTAAATGCTCGAGATGAGAGCCTTCAACTGAGAGTATGCCACCTACATGGCAGAGCCTGGCAAACTGCCTGTGTTTTATTTGATATGCCAAAAAACCAGTAACAATTATGGACCTCATAAGAAATGGTTTGAGGCTTTTCCTGTTCCTGGAGCAAACAGATGCCCTTGGGCTACACTTGCTTGCAACAGGACATATGGAGATGTTAGTGGTGCCCACTCGAGCAAATCGATGAGCAACGGGAAGACAAGTGAGATATATATATATATATATATATATATATATATATATATATGTATATATATATGTATGTATATATTGTCCAGATGAGTTTCCAACAATATTGGGGTCCATCAGGTTCCCTGGTCATGCTGGGGGCCGACAACTGATGAACAAAAGGCCAATAGTCCACTTTAGATAATCCAAAGCTTTTAACTTCTACCAACTTCACTCCACATCAAGTTACACACACTCTGCTACCACCACACTGGCCAACAGACTCACAGACCATGTGCTGCTAATCAAATGCCCTGACCATTCGTGCTGACCAAGAGCTCACCCTCACACGTGCATCTCTCTCCACCAGGTGCTCCCGACCACCAGTCTGCCAGAGCCAAAAGCCTCTGCCTCCCCTGGGGGCCAGGCCTAACCAAGTCAAAACCTGCTGCCCTTCTTTACCATACCCCTGTGGCTTAAGTTTAAGATCTGCTAATGTACAGTTCTGCTTTTCTCCGCCTAACCTAATAAACAATCATTATATCTAGTATTCTTAGATAAATATAGCAAGAGAGAGACAAGTATAATAACTGTTGGATGACAGTGGCTAGCTAGCTTGGGATCTTTGATGTTTAATCTACTTACAGTGTAAGCTGTTACCTGTTCTTAAGCCTGGGTTCATGCTAAAGAGATCTCTCCTGTGTAAACTGATTGAGGATGTGTAGTTCTGAAACATTATTATCATCTCTACTATGATTTCAATGTTATCTAGATTGGGCATAATTCCTCTTAATACCCACTGGTTCCAGCATGGGACAGTTAGAATTTACCAGGAGACCACCACCCTCGCTACATGAGACTACCATTTTAAATCAAAGGCTCATATTAGTTTGCCCCTAAAGCAGACAAGCATAACCCTTTCAGTAAACAGAGGACAAGATACTCAGACCACCTTGGTGAAGAATACAAAATAGTTGGACCTTATGAGTACCATCTAGATTGCATGAAACCCATGAAATTATGTTTTTCCCCATAAATATACATCCATTAAGATGTATTTCTTTATATTCTCTCTCTCTCTTTCTCTCTCTCCAGTGTTATCATAAGAGATAATCTCAAAGTAAAAGCATACTCATTGTTTTATTTAGCTGTGATGGCTAGTGGTTAAGGAGTTGGGCTCGAAAAGCATACTCATTTGTTTAGACCTAAAACAAGTGTGGCACCAAGTATGGCACCACTACATCTACATCTAGAAGCTGATTCGTTGATCTTTGTTGACACTACCTTCTCTGAATATAGGATTACTTTTGGATATGTAAGGGGACTGACTTGAGGTACTTCAATCCTCTTTGGTAGGAGAATTGGGCCCAAGTGCATGGTTGGAATTCTGACCAATAACTAGAGGTCTGGGGAATCTCATTATCTTGGATTGTAGCAGCAGAGCTTGTTTTAGTAAATGTCCTTTGGAATTGCACTGGACTCCTGGGTTTTCATCCATTCCCTGCTGGCCTAGGAGATAGAAGGAAACTCATTTCCTGATATTGTTGGGGACCCCAGCAGCCTCGACAAATAACTACACCTGAGATTAAATATATGGGTGAACTTTCATGGTGAGATCATGCCAAGTACCCAAACTATGTTTGCCATGCCAGACTGATAATCTCTTTCCAACTCCCTCAAGGTCCTGCCTCTGGTTACAGTCTTTGCTTTGCTCTAGGGTATTTTTTAAGTGTTCTTTCCACTGCAAAGCCATTCACAGCTTGTCAGGACAAAACTGATTCTGGCCTTGATGGTTCTTAACAGAAGTTCTAAAAGTTATCCAATTTCATAGCCAGGGTGGGTCTCTTCCTGGTACCATTCAGTCCCTCATAGAGAACTAGGGGTATGAAAAATTAGAACCAATCCAAATGGTACTGTGGCTTATAGTGAGAAAATATGTCAAGCTATCCAGGAGCAATCAATTTAGAGTCAAACTAAGTCACAAATGCCTGCCTCTCACTCCTTTTGTATTTACACAAGAAAGTAATCTCTTTGGCCTAAACATAAACAAGTGGCTTATATGAAGGAGACAAAAACAATCCCCCACCAGCAATGCAGGTGGGTTATATGAAGTGGGTCATATAAACAAGTGGCTTATATGAAGGAGAGAAAAGCAATCTCCCACCAGCAATGCAGCAATCCAGGGCTAATAGGTGGGGCATCACCCAACATATATAGGTTTTAGAAACAATTTGCTGAGCTGGGGAGAAACTACAGGTGCTAAGGCAACTGCCTTGACTGATATTGACCCTGGTAGATCCCTGGCAAGACATTTGGTCCTGTTAGCACCACCACAAGTGACCCCTGAGCACAGAGACAGGAGTAAGCCCTGAACACAGCTGAGTGTGGTCCCATAGGTACTCTGTACTAAATCAATAAACATGAAATGGAGTGGGAATTATTTGCAATGGATTTAAACTCTAAATTAGGTTTTTTCTTCATTGCATATTCTACCTATTTACTCTTATTCTGCCTGAATGACTATTCATGTTTAGGAAGTCAATTAAATTTACCACGTTTTGCCAAAGATAGATGAGAGCTTATTTTGAAGTCAAATTGGTGCAGTTCAGGTTGACTTAGCCATAAAGAAGAAATCTAGATGGATCAACCTAGAGATTCACACATGGCTATATAGACACACAGCACAGAGGTAGACTAGACAGTACAAATACTGACCATTATTACCAGCCTACTATCATAGCACTGACACCTGCTGAAGGCCTGAGCCCCACCTGTATGTCAACTCTCTAGAAACGCATTTTGATCTTGAAACTAAGCTTGAGAAGAAAGAAGACCATAGACCATTTGCTGAAAAAAAAAAGGTCCCTTATATCCTGGGAACATATAACATACCATTTGGTATGAAATACTAAGAAATGAAAATAAAGTCAGCTTTCTGTATTCGTTTTGGTCTGTGCCTACTCTGGCTTGTTGCTCAGAGGTCACATCTAACAATACTCCCAAGACTATGCAGTGCCAGGAATCAAACCCATTCCTCCTACACACAAAGCCTGTGCTCCAACCTGCTGAATTATCTCTTGGGCCCAATTCTCTATATTCTTAAGCATCCCTTTTCTCAGATTTATAAAACAAGTCGCATAAACCAAAGAGTTAAACTCCATTATAAGGTCTAACTTAATTAAGTAACACTAAAAGGCAACAAGTATTTAAAAGGGTATTAAGGTATCAATGACTTGACTTGGTGAGTTTAATTCATGTAGTGACTTCTTGGTCAGCCACCAATCAAGAACTTTACCTGGAGCGTCCTCTAACACATCTGTAAATGCTGCTTCTAAGGATCCTGCTATTTCTCTGAATCTGGAAGGGTGGGTAGGGGGGCAGAAAGTGCAAATTAGTATTTATGACTGTCAAGTACCTTTCTCTATTCATTCTCCTTTTTCCTAAGATAACTTCTTCTACTTAATTTGATAAGTTCAAATACTCACTCTCCCATTCCCTTTTTTTTTAACAGAGCAAGAAACAAGCTTATAATGCTTAAAGAACTGCTGATTAAAATTATTTCTGTTATGTGCAGCTGATCTGAATTACAACCAATCTTATTTTAAAAAAAAAGTGCCCATCTAAACTCCATAGTCATCTTTTCAAACTCAGATACAGAGAATATTAGTTATATTGTAGTTACCAGTGAGGAGTGTGTGTGTGTGTATGTGTGTGTGTGTGTGTGTGTGTGTTGGGGGGGGCAAGGTGTGTGGATGAATGAATGGGATGGGGGAATCAATTATTATCATTAAAAATTATTTTCCAAGTTTCACCTGGCTATAGTCATATAATCACTCAAGGTCATAAGACTAGTTTTTGCAATCCGAATGTACACTATCACAGGTAAAAGTTTCTAAACTAAGAAATATAAACTAAATTGTGTTCTGTATCGTTGACCTTAAAAAATAAAAATCACTGAAGGTGTTCAATTAGAAGTAAATAACTTGTTGCTGGGTGCTTCCAGTTACTGCTGCCCTTTTCATGCTCTCAGGCTACTGGCATGTTGGAACAGCTGTTCAGTTTTATCCCTGTTTCCAAGAGGAGTTACCTTTCTTGTTTGCTGACAACTGGCTCACCTGTATCTTAGATTTGAATGCTTTAGGTAATATAGAAACATTTGTTTTACTTTATAAAATAAGACTGTTTAGATATGTCTAACTTATTTGTACAAATATCTTAAACTTGTTTTTAATATAGCATTTTATTGCCCAACTCTCCATCTTCATCCTAGCACACTGTCATCTGATAGTTTCCTTTCTGGTAATACATTTTGATGCAAATTTAAAACCAAATTAAGGGCCAGGGAGATAACTCAAAGGGTTAGTGTGCATCGTTTGCATGCAGAAGGCTAATTTAACACAACCTCCAGTATTACATGGATCATGGAGCACTGAGAGCAACACCAGAGCAGTGTGTCAGAGTTAGCTCCTAAGCACTGCAGGGCATGGAACCCTTCCTCTCTCCCCCAAAAGCTAAAAACAATTTACCTGGTAACTTTTGTTTGATAGCACATATAGTCCTTTTAAAAGCAGTTTAAGTGCTCAAGAGACAGTACAGGGGATTGGGCAATAGCCATGCATGCAGTCAACCTGGGTGTGATCCCTAGCATTCCATACAGAGGATTACATCACCAGAAGTAATCCTGAGTGTACAGTAAGGAATAACCCCTGAGCATCACCAGGTATCACCCAACGACCAAAATAAAAGAAAGTTGAGGCCGGGCGATAGCACAGCGAATAGGGCATCTGTCTTGCATGTGGCCAACCAGGGTTTGATCCCGGCATCCCATATGGTCCCCAGAGCATCACCAGGAGTAACCCCTGAGCATCGCTGGGTGTGACCCAAAAAAGCAAGAAAAAAAAAAAGCAGTTCAGAGACTAAGCATAAAGATGTCTGCTGTCTGGAGGATAAAATGAATAACACTTCAGACAAAGAGTAGCGGGCTGTTGAGACTGTTTTGGTTATGCCTGCATTTCTCTTCCACCCTGTGAAAAAACTAACTCCTGAACCTATTTCCTAATACTTTTGTAAAATGGACACTGTGAAAACTGACACAGTGGGATAATAGGAATAGTGAGGGAACAGAAATGTTGACAGGTTGCTGGTAAGGACTGGAGGGATGGAGGCAGTTCTGAACATGGGACACAGAATGTGTGTGTGTGTGTGTGTGTGTGTGTGTGTGTGTGTCCAGGAGCATAAACTCTTTACCAAGAGTACAACATTAACATTCTCCTCATATATCAGAACATTATATATATCTGATATAACAGAAACATATCAAAACATTACCACCCCATGGGTTCAGAGAGATAGTACAGTGGGTAGAGCACTTGCCTTGCATGTGTCTGACCAGGGTTCGGTTCCTGACAATCCTATGACCCCTCTTGCACTGTCAGGAGTAATTCCTGAGTACAGAGCCAAGGAATAACCCCTGAGAATCATCAGGTGTGGTCAAAAAAAATTAAAAAAAAAACCCTCCCAAATATCTTTAAGGCTTACTCTTAAATGAGTCTAACGTTAATCAGATAACAATGCAACTCTGACCAAGTTTATTACATACCTAAAGCAAACTAACTCTAAATTGGGCAATGAAAGAAATAGTAAAATTGCAGCATATTTCTCTAATAAATTTTATACTATAAAACAATACTTTGCAATTTTAAATTCTGCTCATGGCTTCTTTAATTTTTGGCTTAATCTTATCACATAACAACTATTTCCAATTCAGTACGGGAATATCTTACATGAAAAATTCTTGATTTCCTACCAAAAGACAAGATATATTAACTCAATCTTGGAATACTATGTATAGAACAGCCCTGTATGTGAGCGGGAGCCTTAACATTCTGGACACTGTACCTCCATCACCAGAAATGTTTACATGTATTCTCAACCATCGCAAGCAATTATCATCAGTATAACAGATTCTATGTGTATTTCCTTCTCTGAAATTTTCCCTTAGACAGTAAAATCCATATTGTGGAGAAAACTTAACAATGACTTTATTCAAAAGTAGCTACAAAAATGGTTAATAACAGCTATTATTCTTTTTGAGGGGAGAAGGTTTAAACCTTCCTGGTGGTGCTTGGAGGACAATCTCAGATGTAGGAATCAAAGCTTGATTAACCACCGGAAAGGCAAGCACCCGACCCACTGTGCTACAGCTCTGGCCCTAATAATTATTATCCTAATGGAACAATGTTATTAAGGATTTATCCGAAATCTCTCCCCTCTCCATGAGGGCCTCCATTTTCCACATCCCGACTTCCCTCTCATCAGAACTCCACCCAGCAGACCAGCCTATCATAGCCAGGCTCGCGGGGTCGCATGG
Source organism: Cryptotis parvus (assembly GCA_021461705.1). Taxonomy (NCBI): domain Eukaryota; kingdom Metazoa; phylum Chordata; class Mammalia; order Eulipotyphla; family Soricidae; genus Cryptotis; species Cryptotis parvus. The sequence goes on from JAJIBD010002380.1 coordinate 69,461, forward strand.
TTCATCAATAAATTCTGGATTTAGAGATGACTACAAGAGTATGCTACCTGCACGGCAGAGCCTGGCAAGCTACCCGTGTGTCGTATTTGATATGCCAAATACCAGTAACAATTTTAGACCTCATTCCCATGACCTGATGGAATGGTTTGAGGCTCTTTATGTTCGTGGAGCAAGCAGGTGCCCTTGGGCTCTAGTAGCATGAGGCAGGACATATGGAGATGTTATTGGTGCCCGCTCGAGCCAATCGATGATGAACGGGAAGACAGTGATACAGTGACAGTGATCCGAAATCTCACTAAGTTGTTTAGAAAGACATTTATCGACAGGTAATATCATCATGCTAATCTGAGAGAAAAACATCACTATTTTTCAGACAAAGAACAATACCACATAATTACAAAGAAAGCCAAAGTGAATTATGAGAATTCATTAGAGAATTATTAGAATTTTTATACAGATCAATGAAATCAAAGAACACTAAAATGCTTAAATACTTAGGTCATCTGTAATATTACAGATGAGCAAAAATAGACAGGGAAAGGTTCATAATAGAAGGCAAGTGATGAAACAAAAAAAAGGGGAAAAAACTGCAATCTTTCCATGAAGAATGACACACAGAAATTGGGAATGGGTTTGTAGTAGAGCTTACTGAAAGCCTAAAGTTCGAGTTCTCTAATTATAAAACAATAAAAAAAACTCAACAAATAAAATTAGTATTTTGTTATGAAAGGTAGAACCTTAGTAATCATGATTTTCCATGTTTTTCTATCAAGGACAGGTAAAGTGAAGCCATTTTTCATTTTTTATTAGCCTTCAAATCCTCAGAAGAGTAGAGGTTGGGGTGAATAATTACTAACCTTATTTGAAAATAAACAGGCAAGTTCCATTTATTATTGAAGCTTTGATAGGCAGGATGTACTCTTAATCTTTTTACACTGGCCTGTGATCCACATTGCTGTTCAAATACTCTTACAAAATTCATACTTATGGTGTATTTCTAAAAACAAAAAAAACAAACAAGTGTAATCTCTCTCTCTCTCTCTCTCTCTCTCTCTCTCCCCCCTTCCTCCCTTCTTCTCTCCTCCCCCACCCCGCACTCCTGGCTGTGATCAGGGTTTACTCCTGGATTTGCCCTGAGGGATCACTCCTGGGAAACCATATGGGGTTCTGGGGATCACCTGCTTCACTATCTCTCCAGCCCCTAGACAAATAGCATTTTAATTGCAAACAATTTAATCAAATTAGTTATATATAATAAAACTGTAAATAAGGGGGAAAAAAGTGATCATGTAAAATCAGTTTCTAGTGATAAGAACTTCAGGGTTCTTCCAAAGTTCCCACAAAAAGATCAGATAGCAGTCAAAATTATTTCATGACATACTCAAGATCTCACAGGACAAGCTTATACAAAAGCCCAAAGTTTCAAAGTCCAGTGCTCTTTAAACAACAACTTCCATAGGGTACTCCTTACTCATCATATGGGTACTCCTTACTCATCATATGAAAGTGGAAGAGATGAAAGGTTAATTAATTAGAATAGTTTTTATGGCCTTTCCAGAAGTTAAAAATTTTACAACAGAAGTCAAATCATGTGAACAATCATTAATTTTCACAGGAGCAGGTAGTGTTTGCCTTGCATGCTGCTGACCTGGGTTCATCTCCAGCATATGGTTCCCCACGTGCCTCTAGGAGTAATTCCTGAGTACAGAGCCAGGAGTAACCCCTAGCATCACTGGGTGTGACCCCCAAAAAGAACAGAAACTGACGTTACTTATTTGACATTTATCATCTACACACTACGCTCAAAAAATTCTAATTCAACGTACTAAATTCACTGACTCAGTTTGGTAACTACTAATTTTATTATCTCCCCATTTGCAGACTATATTTTCTCTTTTTCAGGCACAGAAGAAATATGCCCCAAAGCACAAAACTTAAAACTGTAGAAAACAGAATCCACTGTCAGTCAGCAGAGTTGAAACAATAGATGATCCTCAGTCCAAGCTCTAAAGAACATTACCAGGCTTTAGTTACTATTGACAAACTTTTGGTTAGTCAGATTATTCACTTAAATATTAAGTCTGGATAAGAATATATTACATATGTGTATATATAGATATACACATATATTATATATGTGCAATATATATATATATGCACATATATCCTAAATGTATGTAGATATCTCCTATATAATTTAATTTGGGTGGCCAATTTATAACATACACAAAATTTTGGTTAGCCAAATTATTCACTTAAATATTGTCTAGGTTAAGAATCTATGTACATATATCTATATATACATATCCAGAATGTAGATATATCCTAAAACATACATATATATCATATTTTATTGGAGACACACTAGCAGTGCTCATGGCTTACTCTTGGTGGACCTGGGGACCACATCAGGTGCCAGAGATCAAATCTGAGTCCAGTGTATGCAAACCATTTGCTGTACTCTCTCCAGCCCCTCAATTTTGTTTTTCAACAATTTTTTTGGGGGGTCACACCCGGCAATGCTTACGTGTTACTCCTGGCTCTGCACTCAGGAATTACTCCTGGCAGTGCTCAGGGGACCATGTGGAATGCCAGATATTGAACCGGGTTCGGCCCCATGCAAGGCAAATGCCCTCTCCACTGTACTATAGCTCTGGTCCCCATCATTATTTTTAATTAATTAAACATTTTATTAAAAGTTCCATGATTTACAAAGGTGTTCACAATAGTTCCAGGCACCTAGTTTTCCAACACAATCTCACTGCCTGTGTCAACTTCCTCCAACAAGGTTTCCCAGGTTCCCTCCCATGCCCCATCATGTCTCTTTGACAGGCACATATTTAAGTTAGGATGTTGCAGTTCGGGTCTCACGCTTAGTTGTTGGCTCTCTGACCTTTATATATACATATACCTCAACTCTAAAGTATCCACATGCCTGAGAGTCCTGCCTGCTGCTTGTTACCTATTCCTACTCTCCACCTTCACTTCTTTCCTCCCTGTTCAGTTCACTTCCATAATACAGGGAAATCTAGGCATCCTCTACTGATAACTTGCATTGCGTTATTCTATATACCTCAGATAAGCAAAAGCATAAGCTATTTGTCCTTCACTTAACAGACCTTCCAGTTCCAGCCAAGTTGCAGCAACTGTATGATTTCATCCCAGAAGCCATATAGTGTTCCATTGTGTATACATACCACACCTTTATTTACCTCTCTCTTGTTGAGTTGATTCTCATCCTAGCTTCTGTACAGTATTGCAATTAGTACTGGTGTGCATTATGTCCTTTTGAAAGAATGTTTTTGTGTCTTGAGGGTTGATACCAAGAAGAGGGATTGCTGACTTACATGGCAGCTCCATTCTCATATTTCTCAGAAATCTCATACTGTTTTCCATAGGGATTGAACCAGAGAACATTCTCACAAGCAATGAATGAGAGTTCTTTTTTACCACAGTTCTGTCAACACTTAAAAAAGAAGTGCCATCTCACTTCTGTGAGAGATAATGTCACCCGGTTTCCCTGAAACTATGTGACAATAAACACTTTTTCATGTGTCTATCACTATCGGTTTCTCTTCTTCAGAAGTGCGGTTCATTTATATTCCCAATTTTTATAGTTTTGGATTTTTTAAAATCTTTTTGAGTGCTTTATCTGTTGGCTATTAACCCTATATGTGATGTGTTGAACCTGAATATTCTCTCCTATTATGATGTCTTTCTTTTTAGTTTTAGAGGAGTTTCTTTTTCAGAAACTCTTTCATCTAGATATAATCTCATTGGTTTTTGTGGTTTTGCTTCTATTGTCTTTACCAATGGAATTGTATCACTGAAAACACCTCTGAGGCCCAATATAGACAGAATACCTATTTTCTCCTCTATGTGTTTTACAGATTCTGGTCTGATGTCAAAATCTTGAACAACCTTGAATTAACTTTTTTTGTGGGAGACATAAATCCAACTTTATTTTTTTTTTACATATGTTCATCCAGTTTAACCAACACCATTTTCTGAAAAGAGTATCTCTACTCTTATGTATTGAACTACTTTGTCAAGAATCAATTGTCACTTGTCTTGCTGTTGTTCATCGAGTTGCTCGAATGGGCACCAGTAACATCTCCATACGTCCTGTCAAATGCTAGTGTAGCCCAAGGGCATCTGCTCACTCCAGGAACATGAAGAGCCTCAGACCATTCATTCAGGTCATGGGAATGAGGTCTATAATTGTTACGGGTATCTGGCATATCAAATACGACACGGGTAGCTTGCCAGGCTCTGCTGTTGGGGTGGTATGCTCTTGTAGTCGCCTCTCATCTCATGCATTTATTGATGAACTGGAAAATGGTGGCCCTCATGGTGTGGGGGGTTCCTCTGGCTTTTTGTGAGGTTCTGCTGGGATGGTGGGCCAGGGCTAGAACCCGCCTCACCTCCCAGGAGCTTCGTGATCAGCTGGGCACAGGGAGAGCCGGTAGCATCTCTGCCCGTGTATGTGAGTCTCTGTATCAGGCATACTTGGGCTGGGCTTGAAAAAGACTGCTGTAGAGTGGGATTCTGACAAGCTGGGCCTGTGATCAGCTCTTCTACTGGGTGGAAGTCTGACCTGATGAATTGGGGAGTCCAGATGTGGAAAGTGGCGGCCCTCATGGTGTGGGGGTTTCTCTGACTTCTTGCGAGGCTCTGCTTGGATGGCGAGCCAGGGCTAGAACCTGCCTCACCTCCCGGGCACCTCGCGATCAGACGGACACAGGGAGAGCCAGTAGCAGCTCTGCCCCATGTATGCAAGTCTTTGGATCAGGCATACCTGGGCTGGGCTTGAAAAAGACTGCTGTAGTAGGGTGGGACTCTGAGCCTTGTATATATCCAAAAGTAATAATCCTATCTTCAGGGAGGGTAGTGTTAACAAAGATAAATGAATCAGCTTCTAGAAGTAGATGCAGGATAATGCCACACTAGGATGGTGCCACACTTGTTTTAGGTATAAACAAATGATTATGCCAGGGACTAGTCCTTTTCTCTGAGATTATCTCTTATGTCAAAACACTGGAGAGAGAGGGCTGTATAAAGAAATACATCTTAATGAATGTATATTCATGGGAAGAAACACATCATAATTTCATGGGCTATTACAATCTAGATGGTTCCCACAGGGTCCTTATTTTTTATCCATGCCAGGGTGATTCTGAGTGTCTTGTCCTCTGTTATTGAAAGGGTCATGCTTGCCTGCTTGAGGGCAAACTAGCATGATCCTTCCTTTAAACTTAAACAGTAGTCTCAACATAGTCAGGGTGATGGTCTCCTGGTAAATTCTAACTGTGGGACCAGCGAGTATTAAGAGGAATTGTGTCTAATCTAGATAACATTGAAGTCATAGTAGAGATTATAATAATATTTCCAAGTTATTAAGCCAAATGACACCTGTAACTGCCACACACTGTCAGTGTTTACACAAGAGAGAGAAGCCATGAATCACAAGCCATGAATCTTGGCTTAAGGACATGTAAAAGGGTCCATTAGCATGAACCTTGGCTAAGGACATGTAAATAGCTTAAACTGTAAGTAGATTAAACAGCAAAGATCCCAAGCTAGCTAGGCCTCCTCATCCAATGCCTCTCTTTCAGAACAAGCATTCCTGAGACCCACCACTCTCTCCTTGGGACCTCCAGATCAGGTAGAGCTGGATGCACCAGGTCAGGGCTTAGTATAGGTGGGCATCTCAGGGGCAGACAAAGGGCAGAATCCAGACAGGGCTTGGGCGCCAGGAAGGGCTAAAGTGCTAGACCCAAGACTCTCACCCACACACATGTGACCAGGCCAGAGAGCAGGAAACCTGAGGCCAGGCAACAGAAAGAGCTGGGGTACAGCTGGAGGCCTAGCAACAGTATGAGCACAGGGATCTGGTCTACATGGCAGCCATGGCCGTCTCCAGGAAAGCACACACAAGGTAGAGAGCAGCACAGACAGGACCACTGACATCATTCACAGGAGGCAAGTAAACTGTATGGGACAGGACAGGGAAGTCATTTACAAAACCAGGTAGCATTAGGGAAGTCGTTCACAAGTAATGAAAGGCCTTGACATCTGCGGAGGGACCTGGAACCATGTGTACAATAAACTAACTTGCAATCTTCTGAGTTTTGTATGTAAATTTTTTCATACAATTCTCAAGAACCCACCAGCACATGAAAATCCACTTTCACATTAACAATAGGAACTATTAAAAGGATTCCTGCTATTTCATTATTCTGGAAGATATTAAGGAGTAAAGTTAGTAAGTCTTCCATAAAGGTTTGATAAAACTCATGATCAAACCATTTGGACCAGGGAGATTTGAAGAGATTCTTAATTATTGTTTCAATATTTTCACTTGTGATTGTCCTACTCATGTTTTCTATTTTTCCTCACTTGGTTTTGGGAGATTACATGATTCTTAAGAACTTGTTCATTTCTGTGTGGGAGTCAGAGTTTAGGTAAGACAGAAAATGGAACAGGGTGCTAATAATAGTCGAGGGTACTAATGCCAACCTAGAACTGAGCATTAAATAGAGGCAAAAGGATACACATGACAACCTTTTAATGTATGTTCTGTAATCCATAGTCTGGAAGGGAAGGAAAAGAGAAAGAGAGAGAAAGGGAAAGAAATAAAGAACCTGCCATGGAGCAGGGCTGGGGAAGGGGAGGGAACCGGGGATGTTGGTGGTGGAGATGGGCACTGGTGGAGGGACGGGTGCTGAAACACTGTATGACCAAAACCCAAACATGAACTTTTAATTGTTTATCTTTTTATTTGTATATCTCACGGTGGTATAATAAAAATACTTAAAAAAAATAAATAAATAAATAAAAACGAAACCCCTCAACCAAAAAAAAAAAAAAAAAAAAGAACTTGTTCATTTCTTCTAGGTTGTACACTATACCAACATAAAGTTTTTCACAGTAACCTTTCATAATATCTTGAATTTCTGAGGTGTCTGCTATAATTTATCACCTTTAATATCTGATCAGATAATTTAGGCATTTATCTTTTTTTTCCTTCTGAGTCTAGCTAAAGGTTTGTCTAGCTTGTATATTCTTTTTAAGAACCAGCTCCTGGTATCACTGGTTCTTCAAAAGATGGATCAAAAAGATGGAGGAAGGAGGTCCCCATAATATACATTCTAATTTCTCATTTAGGGCTTGTATATTTACAGATATGCTGTCTGGCTAGTCTGTGTAAAGGCAAAAGTGAAGTGCTGAAGAATCCCACTAGTATTGTGCTTCCATTGATGTGTTTCTCAGGTTTGTGAGTGGAAGTTTCCCCCGCCCCCTTTTTTTTCTTTTTTGGGTCACACCCGGCAATGTTCAGGGGTTACTCCTGGCTCTCCACTCAGGAATTACTCCTGGCGTGCTCAGGGGACCATCTGGGATGCCGGGATCAAACCCAGGTCGGCAGGGGACCGGCCGCGTGCAAAGGCAAACGCCCTACCCGCTGGACTATTGCTACGGCCCCTGTGAGTGGAAGTTTTATCAATGTTGCTACCTCTGCTTTTGGCATATATATTTTGGTAAGTTATTATTTTGTCGGATATCCCTATTTTTTTGGTCTACCTCCGATTTATTATCATTATCCATACTTTCACTCCATATTTATCCTGTGAATTTAGGTGCATTTCCTATAAGTAGCAAATAGTTGGAATGTTTTCTAGTTCATCTCGCTGCCCTGTGCCTTTTGATGGAAAATTTCAGTCCACAGACAGATAAATGACACAAATTAATTTTTCATTATTTTTGAGACAAATTTGGTTATTATTAACCTCAGATGCTTAATTTTCATGATGCTTGATTTTTATTTCAGTGTATGTTGCAGGGCTAGATAAGATATAACAATGTCTGAAGCTCTTATTTGTCTGTGAATGTTTTAATTCCTCCCTCAAATCTTTCATCTCCTGCAGTGGAAAATACTGGTTTTAATCACTATTTTGAACTGGTTCCAAACAACAATTATAAAATTCTACTGTGGTCTAGTTTAAAACTAAAGCAATTCTTAAAAAGAAACTAGCATACTGTCAGAAATGCACTCAACACTAAGTAGTGGGTCAGAATCTGAAAGTCAAAGTTTATAAAGTTTAATTTATGCACTGAAATATTTCCTGAGTTCAATATGATCAATCTGTTTCTATATAAAGCAAAATATAATGGACTTAAACTGTTAATGCTTAAACCATTATTCATAAAGCTTAAGGTATCTGTGCTTTAAAGTTCTCTGTGTTTCAGATGCTAAAATCTTCAACAAAATACTAGCAAACAGAATTCAAAAGATTATGTATCATGACTAGTAGAATTCATCCAAGGAATGCAAAGATGGATCAACATTCTCAAGCCAATCAACATAATACATCATATCAATAAGAGAAAAACAAAAATCACATGATCATATACGCAGAAGACGCAGAAGAGTATTTGACAAGATCCAATACCCATTCATGATAAAAACCCTCCATAAAATGGGAATTGAAGGAAGGGTCCTCAAATAGTCGAAGCCATCTACCACAAGCCACGGAAAATATCATTCTCAATGGGGAAAAACTGAAAGCCTTCCCCCTAAGATCAGAGACAAGAAAAAGGTTGCCCACTCTCACCACTTCTGTTCAATATAGTACTGGAAGTACTTGCCATAGCAATCAGAGAAGAAAAGGACAAGAAGATAGGCAAGGAAGAAATCAAGCTATCACTACTTGCAGATGACATGATATTATACCTAGAAAAGCCTAAACTCTCTACCAGAAAGCTCCTAGAAACAATAGATACCTATACATGAGTGGCAGGGTACAAAATCAATACCCAAAAGTCAATGGCTTTCCTGTATAAAAATAACAAAAGAGAAGGGATATTAAGAAAATGATTCCATTCACAATTGTGCCACAGAAAAACAAATACCTAGGATTTACTTTAACTATGAATTTAAAGGACTTATACAAAGAAAACTACAAAAGGCTGCTTCAAGAAATCAAAGAGGACATGAGGAAATGGAAACAATTCCCTGCTCATGGATAAGAAGAATTAACATTGTCAAAATGGTAATACTACCTAGAGTTTTATACAGATTCAATATGATCCCTATAAGGATACCCATGACATTATTCAAAGAAATTGACCAAATGCTCCTGAAATTAGTATGGAATAATAAACCCCCCATGAATAGCTAAAGCAATCCTTGGGAAAAGAAGATGGGAGGTATCATCCTTCCCAACCTCAAAGCAGTTTGTACTACAAAGCGATAGCAATTAAAACAGCATGGTATTGAAGTAAAAACAGACCTATGAACCTATGGAAGAGAGTTGAGTATCCTGACACACGCCTGCAAATACATGATCATGTAATCTTTGATAAAGGAGCAAAAAGTATGAAATGGAGCAAGGAAAGCCTCTTCAGCAAGTGGTGCTGGGGAAACTGGGCATCTACGTAAAAAAATGAATTTGGACCTCTGTCTAACACCTTACAGAAAAGTCAGACCAAATGGATCAAAGATTAAGAAACTGTGCTAAGTCTACACAACGGAATACTATGCAGCTGTTAGGAAAAATGAAGTCCTGAAATTTACCCATAAATGGATGGACATGAGAGTATCATGCAGAGTGAAATTAGCCAGAAGGAAAAGGACAGCTATAGAATGACTATTTATTTGTGGGTTATAAAAAATTGTATGATACCTATATCTGAGGCCAGGCAAAACACGGATCAGGAGGTCTTGTCAGTGGATGGAATCTACCGCAAGTGTGTGGGACCGGATCAGGAGGTCTTGTCAGTGGATGGAATCTACCGCAAGTGTGTGGGACTCAGAGGTTAGGTAAGACAGGGAAGGGAACAGTGTTCTAATAATCGTTGGAAATAATAATACCAGCGTAGAAGTGAGCATTGAATATAGGCAAAGGGATATACATGATAAGCTCTAAATGTGTATGTTGCAAGCCATAATGTGTAAGAGCAGGAAGAGAGATACAGAGAGAGGGGAAAGAGAGAGAGAGAGAGAGAGAGAGAGAGAGAGAAGAGAGAGAGAGAGAGAGAGAGAGAGAGAGAGAGAGAGAGAGAGAGAGAGGCAAAGTGCCTGCCATAGAGGCAGGCTGGGGAAGTGGGAGGGAAATCAGGGGACATTGGATATGGGAAGTGGGCACTGGTGGAGCGATGGGTTCTGGAACACTGGATGACTGAAACCCAAACATGAACATCTTTGTAACTGTATATATCAGAGTGGTATAATAAAAAATTTGTTTAAAAAAATAAAATTAACCATGTTTTTAAACATTTTTGTTCCATCACTGCACGGCAGAGCCTGGCAAGCTACCCATGTCATATTTGATATGCCAAATACCAGTAACTATTATAGACATCATTCCCATGACCTGATGGAATGGTTTGATCTCTTTATGTTCCTAGAGAGGGATGATGCCCTTGGGCTATCTCGCATGTGACAGGACGTATTGAGATGTTACTGGTGCCCGCTAGGGTAAATTGATGGTATACGGGAAGACAGTGATACATTAAAGTTCAACTCTCAATATCATTAACGCTGTCATCACAAAGCAGAAAAGAATAGTAAGACCATAATAAAAATGGAACAGCTGGAGTTAGACGATAGCACACCTAGCAGGGTCTTTGCCTTGCATATGGCCAACCCGGGTTTAATCCTGGCATCCCATGCGGTTCCCTGGGAACTTCCCAGGAGTAATTCCTGAATGCAGAGCAGGAATAGCCCCTGAGCATTGCCAGGTGTGACCAAAATGCAAAGAAAAAAAAAAGGAACAGCTCTGTGAGTACTCCTCTGGCATCAGCACAAAGAATGCATGAAAACTGAATGAAGCACCACACCCTGGAAGGGATTTCACTGAGAACATTCATTGGAAAACACAGCAACTGTCTCAGGGAGAGTCGACTCTGTGCAGCCCAGAAGAGAAAGCAGTCAGAAGCATTTATGCACGTGAAAAGGGGAGAACAAGAGACTGCAAGGGAAAAGGGGAAAAAAGTCCAGAATGCTGGTATCATACAGAAAATTTAAATTTGGGGTGGGAGGGTGCTGAAAATAAAGAATTTATAGAACATAATTTTTATGTCAGCACTAAGACTAAAAATAACCCCCAAAAAAGAAAAAAAACACCCTAAACCCCAGACATTGGGGTTTTGCAAATGCTATTTACATTTGTTTCCACATACCCCACCATTCCACGAGACACCACCTCATTCATTATAACTTCATTAGGGAATATAAATTGAAAAAACAATGAGGAAGTATCTCATACCAGTGAAACTGGCATAAACCATGAGGATTCCTTTTACACTATTGCCTTCGGCACTGTTTTTCTTTCTGTCTTTCTGATATGTGCCAGATTCACTGGTATGCGATACTTTCTCATTGGTTTTTCAATGAGAAAAATCACTGTCATTTCAGCACTGTTTGTCATTTCCAGGGTAGAAATGGCATCTGTAATCACTGCTGGTGGAAATGTCATTTCCTCTATGAAAAACAGTGTGGAGATTTCTTTAAAAATATAAGACTAGAGCTCTGATATGACCCAATGACCCCACTCCTGACATCTGCCTCCAAAACAAAAACAGGAATTTGAAAACATAAAAGCACACCTCTGCACTTAGGACAATTGCCAAGATATGTAAAATTCCAGAAGATCCATAAGAGATGAACGTTGCTGAATGAATGGGTAAAGAAGTTATGTTATATATACACAATAGGATACTACGCAGCTGTAAGAAAAGATGAAATCTGCTTTGCTGTAATTTGAATAGAAGTGGAGGTATCATATTAAGTGAAATATGTCAGAGGGAGAAGACTACCTGAGTCATCTTTAGTTTATGGTGGGGGAGAAAAAAGTCAAGCTAATAGACAGTAATGAAGGATGACGAATCCCTACTCATGGACTCAGGATTATAAACTAAGACTCCGAGGAGCAGAGGTAGCGGGGTGAGGGATGAGGAGGCAGACCAGAAGTAATATAAAGACATTAGTGCAAAGTCTTGGGGTGAGGTGCCATAGGGTATACATCAAGAACATGTTAAGGGCTGAGCAGGTGTGTGCTTTTAAGCGGACTACCTGGCTTCACTCCTTGGCATCCTATAGGTCCCCAAGCACTACCAAGAGTAATTCCTGACTACAGACTCAGAAGTAACATCAAAGCATTGCCAGGCACGGCCCCAAAGCAAACAACAAACAAACAAAAGAATACATTAAGGCTATTCTAAACATCTTAACCATAGAAAATTATTAAAAATTAAAGTAAAAAAAGTCCTGTGCATTTTCATGTTAAGCATGACTATCCAGATTCAAAATCCAGATTTCATGTTAAGCATAACTGTCCAGATTCAAAATCCATATACATAAATTCACAGAAAAAGAAATTAGTCCTAAGAAACTATTCATATTAGTAGAGATGACATAAACACAACAGATTACTTACTACACACGTATAAGAAAATAAACCTCAGTTCGCTGCAACTTGGATTGAACTGGACGGTAACATGCTAAGACAAATAAATCAGAGGGCAAAAGACAAATACCGGATGGCCTCACTCACCTATGGGTACGGAATGGGGGGTGGAGGGAGGAAAACTGGAAAGAACTGAAAGAAACAAAGCCTTAGCTGTGATTTGCAAACTAGGATTACTAAGCAGTGCGGGGAGTGTGGGAGGGAAAGAAGAGGGGTGAACTCTATTCAGATCAATAGTACTGGTGGATCTTGAGCACCAAGGTGCGTTAATCACAAAGTACATTAACTATAAGGCATGCAATTAACATTATTGTAACCATGTTACCCAAACCATTTACTTCAATCTTTCCACAGGACCTGGACTAGTCCATGGACTGCTGGTTGGAAACCACTGACATAAACTTGTAGATAATTTTTTAAAAAAGAACAGATGAGGGCATTTCTGGCCTAAATAACGGCATAAAGCTCTAAATTTGTTGTCTTCTATTCTGAAGTCCGCCTGGCCCCAGGTTAACCACATTTTATTTGCCCATTTCTACAACTAAATACTAATAAACAAATATGACCAGGAATTCAGAAAATGAAAATATAATGAAGTACATGTTTAGAAATGAAAATCATAACTGAAATAAGGAACTCAGTACACGTGAACAAAAGTTTAGCAATAATGTAAGTAGTGAAAGACAGGTCCCAAGAAGTTATTCAGAGTAGTAGAGATGACTAAAGTAAGAAAGAGAGAAAGACAGAGTCAGACCTGAAAGAGAAGTTACTTCAACTGTTCTATGTTTCCCATATATTGTGCAGAGGCTAAAGACAGCCAATGAGGAGCCGGAGCAATAGCACAGCAGGGAGGGCACTTGTCTTCCAGCAGCCCACCCAGGTTCACTCTCTGGCATCCTATATGATCCCCTGCGCACCACCAGGAGTAATTCCTGAGTGCAGAGCTAGGAGCAACCCCTGAGCATCGCTGGGTGTGACACGAAAAACAAACAAAAAAAACCCAGTGAATTTAGATTCTCCTACGTAACTACTAAAGTTATTTAATGCCCATAAAAATAAAGGACAGAAGTTCTGAATTAGCAAGAGGAAAAGAGAATAAAGAAGGAAAACAAACACTCAAACGTTCATATACAAAGGAGATGAAAAAGTCGAACAAGAAGGAACAGAGGAACAAACAGGAAGTGAGAATATAACAATATTTTAATCACTGCAAATTTAATCCATTACCTAATTGAAGGACAATAAAAGTCAGAATGAATTTCAAAAACTGAAAAGAAAAACCATCCAGGAATATAAGGAGGTGGAGAACAAGAACAACAGACCCACCTGGAGGGTTGTCTGGGCAGTGAGGCATGAGGGAGCACCTCATCATACTACATTACTTACCTGCAACAATAAAAACATGAATTTACTTAAGAAATATCAAATACAAGTGCATATAGAGCCTCTTAGTCTTTAAAGTTTTATAGAGTACTGATAATTTTAAAATCCAATCATGCCTTATAACACCCTTCAAAATTTATGCTAGAAATATATAATTTTTCATGTAAAACAATGTATCTTTTTAAGAGTATTCTAAAACTTTGAGTTAGCATCATCAAGAATGAAAACAATTAACAGATACCTCATGAAAAACATCAGGATTCCCAGGATTAAAAAGTGAAGGCAAATTCTCTTCTAATCCTCGTACTATTTCTGGCCAGACAGAATTCACCCAAAAATCATACCCAGGAACAGTATTGCCTTTTCACTGCAAGATAAGAGCATAATTTCAGTAAAATACACCATAAACTTCTATATACAACGAGGAAAACCGCCTGTAGCATTTTTACTAAAAGTTCTCTGTCCTAAAATTTATGTCTTTTCAAATAAAACTGTATTTGTTAATGTGTTCCCCAGACCCAAAGGCTCACATTTCAATTTCAGTCTCACATTTAATCTGACACATATACTATGGCCTGACTCTTACATCAACCAGATATTAGGGCAAATTAGTATCAAGTAAAATACAAAATTACTGTATCAAATCACCTTGATATAATTTTCTCCCTAAATTAAGTTATACTAGATCCCTATTGGCAAAGTAGTCTAATACCAAAATACTTAGGTGTTGCAGGACACCTAAGAGCCTCTGCATCTGTCCTGGATTGCCTCCTGCAGGTCACTTCATAGATAAGGGGTAGTTTAAATGTGGCAGTTTATCTGACCATGTATTCTGTACTGGCTGGTATAAATATTCTCTCATGCTACCACAATCATCGTGGGATTAGCTAGCTCTTACCAGCATATTTGCCTGGGCACGTTGGATCTCTAAGTAATTAGACCAGAGAGAAATGCTGTTTGCCCCCAACCAAGCAAGCAAGCATGGCTCCCTGATAACTCAAAGGCAACTAAAATACAAAACTAACGTGAAGTAAAGATGAGATTCTTGTGAAGTCTTGGAGAAATATTTAACTGGCATTAGTAGTCTTTGGTACAGAGGCTTGTCATCTCAGAAACTCCCTTCTCTACCCTATAAAGGCATTTCCTGGGCAGATCTTAGCTCAAGACATTAGCATCTAAAAGGGCCTAGGTGAGGTGCTGGGAGAAATTACCTGAGGGCATTTGACCCTGCATGCTTCCCATAAAAGTGGGAGGTCTGAGTTGCAGGGGGATAAAACTAGCCTGCTTCCTCTCTTGCCCTCTCTTTTTTGGGCTCACACTCTTCTTGGGTCGTTCTTCCCTTTCTGCTGGAGTTCTGTCTTTGTCTCTTCTCTACAGGACCTTAAGACATGGTGGCCACCATCTTGGCCTACACGTGGCTGGGGTTCCTAGCCAGGAATCCTAAGCACAAGGTTTATCCTATTGCTGATTTGTATGCCTGAACCTGTGATAAGTAAAGGTTTTTAAAACCTGCACCAGATTCCTGAGTTTTCATCCATTTCCCGCTGGCTCGCGCGGTAGAAGGGAACTCACTCCCTGGTATTGTTGGGGACCCCAGCGGCTCCCGACACAAAAGAAATCTGTACTCAACCTTAATATCACTGAATTCAAAAGCACTATAAATTATTTTAACTTACCAAATGCTAACAGCTTTGTTATAAAACTAGTTCTACAATTACTTTCAGTTCTACAACCCTATGATGATTTCACGGGGCTTGAACGATAGTATACCAAGTAGGGTGCTGGCCTTGGATGTGGCCAACCCAAGTTCAATCCCTGACACCTCATATGGTCATCTGAGCCCATTAAAAAAAAATCCCTGAGCAGATAGAGTGTCAGGAATAAGCTCTGAGTACAGCTTGGTGTGGCCCCCAAAACAAACAAAAAAATAAAAATAAATAAAATACATTTAAAAAATAAAATTAAAGACAACCAGCATGCAACACATGTTTTCCACTTTAGCAAAACTGGAGTTTTGTAACTAATTTGTTGATGTCATGTTGGGAAAATATTTGGTACACACTGTTGATCCATACATGAAGCTGCATTCTTCACAGCAACCAGAGCTCAATTAAATGCAACAACAATAGGTTACTGTAAGGTGTTTAAGACAGAGTTTCTTCTAGGTAGTTTTTCTCTTACTATAAGTGCCTGTCTGACTTTATTTTTTACCTGTTACTTTTGTTAGTGTATATGTTGCATTTAAAAAAGATAAGACCAAAAAAAAAAAAAAAAAAAAAAAAAAGATGACCAAAAAAATAAAAAAGTAAAAAAAGATAGACCGAGAAAAGCTCTAGACAATAGTACCACAAGTCCATGCCTTGCATGAAGCCAACAATGGTTTGATTTCCAGTACTGCATCACCAGGAGAGTCCCCTGAGCACAGAGCCAGGAGTAAACCAGGAGCACATGTGGGTGTGGCCACCCCCTCCCCCCAAAAAAAATCATACCAAACAAAAAGTTTCTTAGTTTTCATACTACACAAAAAAAAAAAAAAAAAAATCAAGAAAGGCAGTCTATCATCAAAGCTGTACTTGAAGCTGGAGAGATAATACAAGGATTGGGTGCTTGCCTTGCATGTGGTCAATCCAGGTTCAGCTGTACTCCTGGCACCATATATGGTCCCCTGAGAATGTAAGAAGTGATTCCTGAGCACAGAGCTAGGAGTACGCCCTGAGTACTCGAGGAAAAGGAGAAGCAGGAGGAAGCTGTGCTTTACTGTCCACAAAGAGGTATCAAATAATGCTTACACACTTAAGTATTAATAAGAAATTGCTAGTGGCACCTGAGAACCAGAGGCTAAAGAAGATGCCCAACCCCATACAGCAACTACCACACATTACATAATTTCATCAATTAACTTAAACTATCTCTATTAAATGTAACTGAGAAGAACAAAACTAGTTCTTTTTAAACCAGAGATAAACATAATATGAGCAATATTAGGTGCTAAGATCTCATGTGCCCAAAAGTAAATATCCATTAAAGTCCCACAAAGAAAAATCGTGGCGATTAGCAAATGAAACAGATAGCTAATCAGAAAGGCCAATTCACATCCTTTGGAAGATAAATCATGAAAGTTGTTGATATTCCCAGTTATAAAGGGCATTAATGATGATGCAGAAAAAAAGGTAAAGAGAGAAGAAAGGAACCAAGCATTTGGAAACCTGAAGGCGGGATTTGACCAAAGGAATCAAGATGCTAAGGCATTTCACTGTTAAGATGGAGCTTTGCTCTCTACATATAAAAGCAACATGCAATGAAATTCAGAGGACATGCTGAATATCAAAATCAAAGAAGAGGTATCTGAGTTGGAGTTTCAAGTAATAAGCCAACAAAATGAGAGCGAACGTAAAGAGCCGGGATGAATGAGGAAAATCAGAAGCATAAAGTACAAGGCGAGCAAAGGAAAGGCAAAGCGCTTCTATGTGGCCAGAGACCAAATGGTGCACAGAAGCCAAGTACGCAGTAGAGTGGAGAAATAGCTAGTGCTCAGACACAGCTCCAAAAAGCCAGGATTCTATAAACAATGAGAACCCACTACAGATAGATGAAAAAGACTGTTTGCATCTCAGAAATCTGGATAAATGTGATACTCCAAAACCTGATCTAAAGGGAAACAGAAGCAAAGAACCTAGCAGAAAGCCCTGTAATTCTGGAGTGCAGGCAAAGGCCCGGACTGGGACAATGCTAACATGAAGATAAGGGAAAAGTGAAGAGGACTTTAAGTATAAATATAAAATTTGTTGAATCAAGCTGAATTAATATTTATAGATAATGACATTAGAATAATCATGACTTCAAACTTGGTAAGTAAAGTCATTGTAAAGAAGTAAAAATAGTGGGCTTTGGATTCAGAGCTTTAATCTTGGCTTCATCTATTATAAATGGCATATATTATAAATGAGGCTAGTGATCCCCATCTTAGAACTTTGTAACAAGTGATAGTAAAGTACACATGTACACATTCACATAAGTCAGTCAATAACGTGTAGGGCACTACCAGTTAACCAGTGTAATTACCTAATTGATAGCGAATTGATAGTTCTAAGCACATCACCTTTCTTGTTGTTATTGTTGGTACTGAAGTTTTAACTGAATCACCATGAGACGGACCACTATAAAGCCGTTCGTGTTTGGGTTTCAGCTATACAATAATCCAACAGCCAGCCCTCCACCATTCTTCAGTGGGAAACTGTTGCAGGACTCCTAAGGGCCGCTGCATCTGCTCTGGATTGCCTCCCGAAAATCACTCCGTAGATAAGGGGGTAGTCTAAATGTGGCAGTTTATCCGACCATGTATGCTGTACTAGCTGGTATAAATATTCTCCCATGCTATCACAATCATCGTGGGACTAGCTAGATCTTACCAGCATATTAGCCTGGCCACGTAGGACACCTAAGTAATTAGACCAGAGAGAAATGCTGTTTGCTTCCAAGCAAACAAGCATGGCTCCCTGATATACTCAAAGGCAACTAAAATATAAAACTACAATGAAGTAGAGGAGACTTGTGAAGGCTTGGAGAAATATTTAACTGGCATTGGTGTTGGTCAAGGTACAGAAACATGCCATCTCAAAAACCCCCTTCTCTACACTACAAAAGCATTCCTAAGCAGATTTCGGCTCAAAACATTAGCACAGTAAAGGCCCTAGGTGAGGTGCAGGGAGGGATTACCTAAGGGCATTGGACCCTCCCTGCTTTCCATAACAGTGGGAGGAAGGTCTGAGTTACAGGGATATAAACTAGCTGGTTCCCGCTCTCGCTTCCTTCTTCTTCCTTGTGGGATCTCTCTCCTGGTGAGCGTTCATTCCCCTTGGAAGCTTTTACACGTGGTGGTCGCCATCTTGGCCTACACGTGGCTGGGGTTCTAGCCTGGAATCCTAAGCATCGGGTTTTCCTTTTGCTGATTTGTATGCCTGAACCTGTGAATAAGTAAAGCCTTTTAAAACTGCATCGGATTCCTGAGTTTTCATCCGTTCCTCGCCCGGCCGGAGGTAGAAGGGAACTTCGCTTCCGGGCACTGTCGGGGACCCGGCGGAGCGCCCGACAGGAAACACCACCACTGTCCCCAGTTTTCCTCCCACAATCCTCAAACCCCTATGTCCCCCTTACCCTGCCTCTATGCTTCTCTCTTCCCTCCCTTCATCCCCCTCCCATCTCCTTTTGTGCATTATGGTTTGCAATACAGGTGCCAAGAGGTCATTGTGTTTGTTCAGGTAGTCCAGTACTTTTATCTGGACAGTACAGCTGGAGTAGCTTTGTTAACTGTGTGGCAGCACTGGGCATATCGCTTGAAATACCTTGAGACAGCACCTCCTGTGACTTCTCGAAGAAGGTGGCAATGGTGAGGAATAAACTCCAGAAGTTTATCATACATGAGCTGAAGGCCGTTTGGGTAAGACTCAACAAACTGCTCTCCAATCACCTATTAAAGAAAATGCATTTCTTAAAAGCACGGAAAAGAAATATGAACTAGAAAAATGACAACAAAGATACTGTGCAAATATATTGTCCCATGTTTGCCTTTCTCTTCAACTGACATGTTTTTTATTTTTTTTAATTTTATTTATTTATTTATTTTTTATTTATTTTTTCTTTTTTGCTTTTTGGGTCACACCCAGCAATGCTCAGGGATTTCTCCTGGCTCTGCACTCAGTAATCACTCCTGGCAGTGCTCGGGGGACCATATGGGATGCCGGGGATGGAACCCGTGCCGGCACAGGCCGGCAGCATGCAAGGCAAATGCCCTACTCACTGGGCTATCGCTCCGGCCCCTGACATGTTTTTTAAACAGTAAATTGTAACTGCACCCAAAAGCTAGTTCCTAGGACTAAGCACACATAAGGAGGCAGGCAGTGTAGAGACTCACCTGAAGCCAAAATAGCAAGCACATTCACCTATTTCCATTAGAAAAATGACGAATCCTTAGGACAGCTATTTCTACTACCTTGACTTTGTCCTTCCTGCAATCATCATTCAGATTAGAGGAAGGTTTGAAACAAGGATAGAAAAAAAAATTTAAATACCAATTTAAATTTTAAAAAGTAGTCCTATAATGGGAAATTTACACTGGTAAAGGGACAGATATTAGAACACTGTATGATGAAACCCAATCATGAGCAACTTTGTAACTGTGTATCTCACGGTGATGCAATAAAAAATTAAATTAAAAAAATGGGACCGGAGAGATAGTCCAGTGGGAAGGGCATTTGCCTTGCACGCAATCGATCCGGATTCAATCCCCTGGACATCCCATATGGTCCCCCGAGCAATGCTCAGGGGTTACTGAGTGCAGAGCCAGGAGTAACCCCCTGAGCATCGCCAGGTGTGACCCAAAAAGCAAAAAAAAAAGATATAAAAGTAGCCCTGGGTCATTTAAAGTCACTGAAATCTCAAGTATTTAATTTAAATGTATTCAACTATATTCAGTTAAATAAAAAATATGTGACAATATATTTTTATCAGAAAAGAAATACATACCAAGTGTCTTTAGACTCCTACAGAGATAATTATGAAACACAATGGATAGAAGAAACATTTTAACAATATATATAAAACTTTTGTAATTAACCTTTAAATGTTTTTTTTATTATGATTCAATTTTTCCCTTTAAAAAAATTAAAGATTTTCATCCTGAAATAATAGTGAGGAGGAAGTTTATACTTACCAGACAGAAAGACACTAGAGGACAACCAAAGAAATTCTGCATAACTAAGAATGAGCTTTGAGGCATCTATGAACTTGAACTACGCGGATGTGTCACTGCTAAATAATAGCAGCTCAAAGAAAAGTTATACTTACCTCCAATTTTCTGTCTGTACTCGAAGAGGTGAAGTTATAGACTTAAAATACTACTTTGCAGGGCTAAAGGGATAATACAGGGGTTAAGGTGCTTACCCTGCACACATCTGACCCTAGTGATTTTTCAATTCTGCACATAGTCATTGGAGCACAAAGCAAGGAATTGCTCCCGAACACAGCCTGAGAACCACTATCAGGAGTGATGATCCCTGAGTCAGAAGTTCTGACACATCACTGGGAATGCCCCCTGCCAAATACGATGCCACTATTCTGCTTACAACATTCCCCATCATTGACTACTTCTCTCCTCTTCTGGATTCCTGGCCTAACAAACTCCATTATTTTGCAAGACCTCAGCTAAACACCATCTCTTCCTCGATCAGGCAAGCACACTGTAGTGCTGTCATCCATTAACTGGTTTTATTCTACCCAATCATTCAAAATCACTTAACTTTAACTGAAAAGTTACCTATTGTAAAAGTAAACTCAAAAACATTCTAACATACCATCTTCTAAAATAACTCCCATAACTATCTGAAGATAACACCTGCCTTACAGCATTACTAGAAAATACTAGAGAGCATTCTCAACACCTATCATGCAAATTACAACCAAGTGGGGTCAAGTTTTCCATACAAAAGACATTGGAATAACTATCAGGAAGTTTACAGAAAGATCTATTTTCTTTGATTCTTTGCACCCCATAAGTATCAAAGACAGAGAAGAAGCTCTATGAATATGTGCTGAATAAACAAACCTCATCTATGTATGGTTTCACTAGTATTTGACCAACTAATGCCTCTGCATCCCGTGTCTTGTCAATTGTGGCATAGGTTCTTAAGCAGTGTCGTATTATATCAACATTGGATGTCTGAAGACCTTCTAAGAGAAGACTTTCCAGTGACTGTTGTAACATAGCAGTAATGCCAGCTATACGCTGCAATTACATAAACAAGGAAAGAAACAAGTTAGAACAATTAAATAAAACTAAGTTTTTCAATGTATATTTACTACACATACATAAAACAAATCTCATAATATACGTAAATGAAACCTTTATTTTTTTTGGACACCAATGACTTATCCTCACAATCTCTTTACATGTGATGCTTTGTTTTATCAAAGGAGCGTTTAGAAGAAATTACAATATGGGGGAGGAGTTATATTTTCCTCTGATGTTAGTAAATCTGACAAAGATCATTAATTCCAACTTTACATATAATATAATGTTCAGAACTAATTTCACTTTTGCAAGGGTGTGACCCAAAAACCAAAAAAAAAAAAAAAGAAGGCTTCCCCAAATTTTAAATGAAATTGATTTTTTTTTAAACTCAATTTTTGCAGAAATTTTTTTAAAAATTTAAAAAAACAACACTTACTGGTCTTACTTTGTCCATAAGAGGCATGCCTTTGCTTTGAATAGCATGAAACTGTAACTGGTTAAATTCAGTAGCAATTCTTTCCAAAAATTTGTCCAGTCAAAAGTGGGCTAGTAGAAACAATAACAAAAATTTAATTTCTGAAATTTTCTTTGTAAAGTAATGGTAATGCTTTTGCATTTGTTGATGCAAATTCATGAATGAATTCAACAACGCTTTTTGCTTAAATTTAACTTCATTGAAGGCTGCTTTCCAACTCTCCTCCTCTTCCTTACATACATGGTGAAAGCTAAAGCATCTTTTTCTCTTTTTTTTTAATTTTATTTTTTGGCTTTTGCTCCAAGCTTTTGATGTTATCTTGCTACCTGAACAAGCCACAGCATGTCTCGGGAACCAAGTGCTGGATGAAGGTAAGAAAAATCAGACTAGAAAGGTATTAGAACAAAGTGTAATAAAGGAAATGGTCATCTTCTCTTTGGCCTCTTAAGCAGTGTTCATGGTACTTGTTTCTGGTGATATTCATCCAATTGGGTCAGGTGAGTGAATGTGAGGACCCAAAAATGTAGCTGACTGGGTCCTGTGCTGGAGAAAACCACGGACACCTGTAGCAGGGCTTGGGGGCATCTAGGGATAGACCCAGGAATATTAGAGGGCCACGTGGTGCCAGGGCCTGAACCAGAGCAGGATGCGTGCTTTGCAGATCTCCTTGGCCCCCATCAATTTTCTCCTACAGTTTCTTCTTCCCTGTTAATAAATTTCATCTGTAAGTATCCTATCCTATTTCTTTCTTTTTGAAGAGAACCATTTTTATAGTCCAGGGGTGTCTTTACTTTTAAACACATACCCCTCATGCCATGAATTCCTAGGGTGCGGGCTCCAGCAGCTCAGGCTCCTTTGCCTGGTTCTCACAAAGTGCTCTCTGGTGGAGCAGGCTGGCGCTCTGGCTGAACCCAAGTTCCCGTCTCTTTGGCTTCCTTCTTCTCCTGACCATTTTCCTTCACCCGTTTCAGAAGCTGTCTCAACTCTAAGTGCTTAATATGCACATGCGAGCATTCATTCTCTGGGCAAGAATCTTGCCCTTATTTGTTAATGACAATGCCAACACTGTCAACTCTTCTAGTTTTGCCATGGGAACAGCTATGGCATTCCTTTGTGGACGCTGCCCATTCCCTTTATGTCTACGAGATCACCTTTCATGTAGATCCGCATTTATAACTCCATGTTTTCTAAACGGCCTAGAGAAAATAAAGCAGGTGTCCCTCCTCTTTCCCTTTGTGATGCTCTTTTCTGCGATTTCCTGGAGATGGCAGTCCTGCCCGAAAAGCCTATACTATTTCTTTATGATATAATACTAATGCACTTTGAACTTTAAGGTATATCAATGGTCATTCTCTGATCATGTCTTAAACATCTGGAATCAAAAATGAATACTGTTCTACACACCTTGTAGATAAGTAAGGATACTGCTGCTAAAACAATTCCCAAAATAACTGAAAACATGTGCCTCTGAAAGACGATGTGTTCGAACTACGGCCTGGGGCCTGAGCGATAGTATAGCAGTTAGTGTACTTGCCAGACGAACCCCGGTTCAATCCCCAGCACCTCATATGGTCCCCTAAGCCCAGTCAGGAGAAATCCCTGAGGACAAGGTCAGGAGTAAGCTCAGAGCACTGTCAGTTGCGGCCTCAAAATAAATAAAGCATAAAAATTTTTAAAAAACATATTATAAATGATACCATCTTATACTCTTATTTCTCCTGAATTACATTAAAGAATACAGATTTAATTTGGACTTTCTTTTTGCAAAAATGAGTTCTAACCCTACAATAATTATTCTTTCAGCTTGTATGTGAAGTTTTAAATTATGTGATATTTAGTAAAAAAACAAAAACAAAACTTACCTGTTTGCTTCTAGTGCAGATGTTTCTTTAGAATTTTGAGAATTTAAGATATTTTCAATTTTCTCAACTGACCGAATAACTTGTATAAGCCTCAACACACACATCTATAAAGATTCAAATTAAGCAAAACAAAAGTTATCATACTTAGTCTTAATATCAAGGGGCTTACATGTTGAGTCTATAATTTTGCTTTCTAGAGCCAGGATTTTTAGCTTTCTCATGTTATATTCCTTTCATTTCTTCATTTCTTCTTTTTTCAACTTTTTTTAAAAAGTTTTTTTATTATACCACTGTGAGATATAGTTACAAAAGTGTTCATATCTGGGTTTCAGTCATATAGTGTTCCAGCACCCATCCCTCCACCAATGCCCATTTCCCTCCACCAATGACCCATGATTTTACCCCTCCCCTAGTCTGCGTCTTTGTCAGGCAATTTTCACTTCTCTCTCTTTCTCTCTCCTCTCTCTCTCTCTTCCTTCTTTTACACACTGTGGCTTGCAATACATACAGTTAGAGGTTATCATGTATATCCTTTTTGCCTATTTTCAATGCTCAGTTCTACACTGGTATTATCATTTACAATAATTATGAGTACACTGTTCCTTTCTCTGTATTGCCTAACCTCTGATTCCCACACATTACCCACTGACAAGACCTCCTGATCCATGTTTTGTCTGGCCTTGGATATTAGCATCATGCTATTTTTTTTTATATCCCGCAAATAAATGCAGTCATTCTACAGCTGTCCTTTTCCCTCTGGCTAACTTCACTTAGCATAATCCTCTCCATGTCCATCCATATACAGGCAAATTTCATAACTTCATTTTTCCAAACAGCTGCATAGTATTCCATTGTGTAGATGTACCAAAGTTTCTTTATCCAGTCGTCAGTTCTCGGGCACTCTGATTATTTCCAGATTCTGGCTATTGATTCTGGCTATTGTGAATAGTGCTGCTATGAAAATAAAAGTGCAGATGGTGTTTCTGCTGTGTGTTTTTTGGCCTCCCAGTGTATATTCCCAGGAGTGGTATGGCTGGGTCAAATGGGAGCTCAATTGCTAATCTTTGGGAAAATGTCCGTATTATTTTCCAAAAGGCTGTGCCAGTCAACATTCCCACCAATGGATGAGAGTCCCTTTCTCCCTGCATCCACACCTACATTTGTTGTCCTTGCTCTTTTGGATGTGTGCCAGTCTCTGTGGTGTGAGATGGTATCTCACTGTTGTTTTGATTTGCATCTCTCTGATGATTAGTGATGATGAACATTTTTTTTCATATGCCTTTTGGCCATTCGAATTTCTTCCTTGTCGAAGTTTCTGTTCATTTCTTCTCCCATTGTTTGATGATATTGGCTGTTTTCTTCTTGTAAAGTTCTACCAGTGCCTGATACGTACTGGATATTAATCCCCTTATCAGATGGGTATTGGGTGAATATTCTTTCCCACTCTGTGGACTCTCTTTGTATCTTGGGCACTGTTTCTTTTGATTTTTTTCCTCATTTTCTATAACCATTTTCCCCAGCATTTAGTTTCACATACTATTTATCTTCTTGATTTACATCATACCTATGCACAACACATCTATATAACTGGTGCCAGTTCATTAAAGATATGCTGCTAAAATTAGTATCAAAACATTACAGAAAGTCATCCTTAAAAGGATAAAATGATAAAGTCCTTCATTAAGGAATTACTGAATCACAATTATGAGCCAGGTATTTTTTTTGAGATCTGCATGAACAAAACAGGTGCAAGCTCCCTGTTCTCATGAAGCTTACGGTTTTTCCTAGAAATGCACATTCATGAAATTTTGGGGGCAAAAGCTAAGTTAAGACCTAAAAGATAATTAAACAATCCCTGCAATTGGCATTTCTCTTCATACATTTCAAAAATATGCAAATAAACTTACAAAACACTAGGCAGAGCATCAGGCAAATATTGGGAGTCTTTAATTCTAATTTCAACTTTGTCATTATACCACTATGAATTTGAGTAAAATGAAACACTCTGCTGCTATATAGCTATATTTAAAGGAGCGGCAGGGGAACAAAAACCAAAAAATATAGTTAGGTAGGAACATACTACTTTTTCTAAAAATAAATCTGCCACAGAATATTGAAGCACCTGCTGTAGAAAGTCAAACCCCAATAGTAAACTCTTCTTTTTTGGGGGACTGTGAGACTCTATGCTTATCTTAAACTGCAAAGTTATTTCACTGATATTATTCAGGGGAAAATGTGGAATTATAAATTTGTGAACACTCAACACCTCTAAAATTTGTCTTATAATTTCAAATAGGTAACAGGGAAGAATTAAAAAAGCAAACATACCCATGCAAAAGTGTAAGTAAAAGAGCTTCATAATACTTAGAATTGAGAGGACATTAAAATTCAAGGCTTTACAACCTAGAACTGAGCATTAAATAGAGGCAAAAGGATACACATGACAACCTTTTAATGTATGTTCTGTAATCCATAGTCTGGAAGGGAAGGAAAAGAGAAAGAGAAAGAAAGGGAAAGAAATAAAGAACCTGCCATGGAGGTGGGCTGGGGAAGGGGGGAGGGAACCGGGACGTTGGTGGTGGGAGATGGGCACTGGTGGAGGGACGGGTGCTGGAACACTGTATAACCAAAACCCAAACATGAACTTTTTAATTGTATGTCTTTTTATTTGTATATCTCATGGTGGTATAATAAAATACTTAAAAAAAAAAAAAAGAAATAAAGAACCTGCCATGGAGAAGGGCTGGGGGAGGGGGAGGGAACAGGGACGTTGGTGGTGGGAGATGGGCACTGGTGGAGGGATGGGTGCTGGAACACTGTATGACCAAAACCCAAATATGAACTTTTTAATTGTATATCTTTTTATTTGTATATCTCACGGTGGTATAATAAAATACTTAACAAAAAAAAGATTCAAGGCTTTAAAAAGGTGAATGCTACCATGATTAAATTAAGGACTAAGAACAAATAAAACTTTCTTCATTTAAAATTTTATCACAACCCTCTTATTAAGAACTTCAATCAGACCAGGAGAGAGAAAATCTGGTTTCCAATCCTACTTTTAGATTTCACTGATTTTACTACGAGCTACTAGTCCCTGAAAACAGGGCAGACCTGCCTTCTGCTTCCTCTCTGCAAACCAGACCATTAGGTCACTGGGAGACCATTCTTTAACTGCACAACACATAAATGTACCTTTTTCTTCCTGATGTCCTCTTGTTTAAACATCCGTTCATCTACTGCCCGGATTCCCTTCACTAACAGATGACCTAAGACTCTTTAACATATAAAGGAAATATAAAAATTGTTTTCATAATATTTTTAATTTACATAATAGTTTAACTCCACAGAATTTTATAGTTTTTTATAGTATACAGATAGTGTTACAGTAAAACACATCAGACACAACTAAAGGTGATCATAATTTGGACAGATGATGTATAAGGAAAGCTCACAAGATTAACAGTCAAAATAATTTCTTAAAAATACAATGAGTGTCATAGTAGAGAAAGAATAATCTGAATCAAGGCATAGAAAAATTTAGCAAGGGAAATGCCACTTAGGTTAAACTAGACTCTAGGAATTTGTTTGAGGAAATAAACAGATAGGAATTTCTAGAAGATGAAAGTCAGAAATACAGAACTGAGTTTATCAAATCTAGAAATGTGAGACATATACCCGGGTGTGCTACAGAATTTATTTTGGATATCAGAAATGAGGTCTTTAGATTAGACTTGACACATTTTAGAGAAATAAGGATTATTTAAGCACCAACATATTACTATGAAGTGTTATTTGAGGAATACCAGATATCAAAAAGAAACAAAACAGTGAGCAAAAGGGAGAGATGGCAGGTAAAGACTAAAAAATGATTAATAAATTAAAAATTAAAATTAAAAAAAATGATTAAAAAAATTAACCAAAAAATGATTAATAAATTCAAATTTGAGATAATAAGAATTAGGTCCAAAAAACAGTAATGAAAGAAACAAAAACCGAACAAACCATACATTCCTAAAGAAAGACAAGTCCATTAATTTAATTCATCCAATAAACATTAGTGAAGTATCTACTAAACGTCACCTACTCTAGATATTAATGAAGTGAACAAGGCAAAAACTGTCTTGATCATGAATAATTTTAGATACTCACAGTATAATTCATAATCAGCAACAGAACTTGTCTTCCTCCATAGCTCATGAGTCCCTCTTGATTTTCCCCGGAGGAACATGTCAGTATATTTTTTAGGCATTAATTTAGATTACCCTTTACTTACATTAAAGGTTAAACAGCTATTGTGGACAAGTCTAGGAAGCTAATTAGCCATGTGGAAACTATTGCCTGAAAAATGTATATAAAATCACCAACTTTAAAAACAAAGTTATTCATCTACTGAAAGCAACTTGTATGTAAATAAGGTGGCAGTAATAACTTGAAATCTCAGATACCCTTCTCTTCTCCTTTGTTTGGGAGAAAGGTTGGGCCACACCCTGCGATGCTCAGGGGCTAATTCTGGGCTCTAGACTAAGGAGTGACCTCTAGCACAAAAGAGACTGACCCCAGTTCTGCTGCACTCTAGGCAAGTGACTTATTGCCTATACTCTTTCCAGCCCCTCCCTCAACAATTTGAAGCCTCTTAAAAGTGATCTACTTGGAGAAGTCCAACATCTTTAAATTAAGCATGCTTTAAGTTTTAATATTACATACCAAAAAACAGAAAATCATTACCAAAAATTTTTGAAGGTGCATAATCATGAACCATAAAGAGAATTTTTTTTTTTGGTTTTGGGCTATAGCCAGCAGAGCTCAAAGATTAGACCTGGCTTTGCACTCAGGAATCACCCCTGGCAAGGACTAAACCCAGGTTGGCCACCCTGCCCACTGCACTATCTCTCTGGCTCCGTCATAAAAAATTAATAATATCAAGCACCCTAACAGATAAAAGGAAATTATAGACTAGGTGAACAAATGTATCATGCTTTAAAGTAGACTGTTTAGTCTTATTTTAGGGCTTACCAGGACCTCTTCTCGCAACTGTCCCAAAGGCACAGAAAGCTGGTTAAGGGCCTTGTCCATGCCAACCTGAAGGAGAAGGCAAAACCATGTTAGCGGGGCTGGAGTGATAGCCCAGCAGGGAGGGCCTTAGCATTACATGCAGCCGACCCAGGTTCGCCTCCCCGCATCCCATATGCTCCCCTGCACTACCCGGAGTAACTCCTCAGTGCAGAGCCAGGAGTAATCCCTGAGCATTGCCAGGTGTGACTCAAAAAGAAAACAAATGTTAGCACAAACACGTAACAATCAGCAATAATAGTGAAGTATCTGCTTTGTGACAAAAAGCAGTACTAGAAATAAATTCTTTCTGTACAAAACAAATGAACAACCAAATATTGCTAAGTAACTACCTAACAGAAATGTTAATTTATGTGAACTATAGTCAATAAATTTGTATTACATATTTCTATCTTGTTAAGAGTAAACTGTGAAAGTTCTTATGACACCCTCAGAGAAATTGGAAACTTTGTAGATGGACAGTAATTAGTCTGAGCAGACCTACTGTACAGAAAGAATAAATTATGCTGCAGATCTGAAACTAATAAATGCGAATTTACTTCAATAAAAAATTTTAAATAAACAGAAATATTGTATCATACTCTTAAAAAATCTACTTACATACACAAAAATATGAAATGAAGTTCTTAATAAATGAAAACTTCCTTATGTAAAATTTATCTTAGTTGAAATTTTAAATGATTTAATGGAAGGTGAACAGCTATTTGTCTATAATTTATAATACTTGACCAGATGGTGAAAGTCTGTGAAAGCCTGATGGATTTATATTGCCCACTATATTATTATGATCATTTTGAAATTCAAATAAAATAAAACAAACATTAACTTTTCTGGATTTCTAATTCCACTAGGACACCGATCTCACTGGCATATTTCCTAAAACTAAATATGGCTCATTCACTCTAATGATTCGTGAAACTGTCATGATGATAGTTATTCCCCTAGGAAAACAGATTTAAAAAATATAAAATGTGAATTCGCTTTGTTTGTATTAAAACTCAAGCACTTTAGGGGGCTGAGTGACACAGCAGGTAGAGCAGTAGGGCTTTTGCCTTGCATGTGGCCAACCTGGGTTCAAGCCCCAGCATCTCATATGATCCCCAAACCCTGCCATGGGTGATTCCTGAGTGTAGAGCCAGAAGTGAGACCTGAGCACTGTTGGATATGGCCCCAAACCAAAACCAAACTCACTCAAGTATTTTACAAGCAAGCTGACATGCTCATTACAAACCACTGTTATATTTTTTACATTTAATCCTCTTGGACATTATAATTTGCCAACGCTCCCTCAACCTCGTTATAGCAAGCACATAGTCTGGAAATAAATGAAAATGTTTAAGAATAGTGGTCATTTGCCTTTGCAAACTATTCTTAATGGTGAGATTTCATAGGGAGATCACTTCACTTGATCACTTGACATCCCGTTATTCATCAATTTGCTTGAGCGGGTGCCAGTAACATTTCCATTTAACCCTAACACGTGCCAGTGTAGTCCAATGGCATCTGGTTGATTCAGGAATACAAAGAACCTCAAGTCATTCGCTCAGGGTCTTGACAGAGAAGTCTGACCATCTTGTAGGTAGGCGGCCACGTGATCTTTTGACATCCCGTGGGATCCAGTTGGTAACGGCTTTAGTCCAGCGGTGATCTCCAAATCTCATTACATGTCCAGCCCATCTGATTTTCGATGCCTTGGCAACCGAGACAGAGTCCCTGACTCTGGAACAGTGACAGAGGTCAGAGCTCCGATTCCTTCTTTCAC
Organism: Cryptotis parvus; assembly: GCA_021461705.1. NCBI lineage: Eukaryota > Metazoa > Chordata > Mammalia > Eulipotyphla > Soricidae > Cryptotis > Cryptotis parvus. Next base: position 100,269 of record JAJIBD010002380.1, read on the forward strand.
TTGAGCGAGGTGTGATATTCCAAGCATAGCTCTTCGATTCCTCTTTGGGAGACCCAAATAGCGCTTCTCACCCCTACTTTCATAGGGCCCAGGTCTCTGAGGCGTATGTTAATGCAGGGAGACGGGTAGAGTCGAAGAGATGTGCCCGGAGCCGGAGGTTCTTTGTCCTTTTAGCTATTTCTTCGATGCTTTTGAAGGCATTTCATGCCGCTCATAGGGGGAACAACTAATAAAAACACTATCACTATATTTTACTTTTCACTAATTCTTAATCATGACTTTAGAATAAGCATATTAAAACTGCCTCATATGGGCAAAAATTTGAAACAAAAAAAGCTCATCAAAATAATTTTGTTCTTTTATTAATAAGGTTAGTAATCTAACCTTATATTACTATTAGATTACAATTAATGAATTTGGGGGGGGAAATCAATGGAAAGATTTATAAAAACACTAAACATATTATTAAGAATAAATGAATGAGAAAATATGAAAAATGAAGGAAAAAAAGAGGAAAAAAAATGATTGAGAAATATGTACAAATATATAATGTACAAATATATACAGATATATAATGGAAGTATGTGGATTTGAGATTTACCAGGTTTGTTGAAAGGTTGACAAAATCTGCATAGTCCTTATTGATGAGTTCGACCATCGCAGTTTTAAGAAGTTTATAGTAGAGTTCTAGGTGTTCTCTCAGTTCTTCAAGCTGTACACGCTTTCTACAGTCAGACACAAAATGATCGACATCAAAATCTTCCTGAAAACCAGAAAAAACAATTATTGCTGGATCATACTGTTCTATTATTAATTTTGGAACCCAAACTATACTATTTTTCATAGCGACCAAATCAAGTTGATTCCCACAAAACATTGCACAGGGCTCCTTTTTCTCCACATTATTATCAACACTTAGTATTTCTCATCTTTTATGATAAGTCATTCTAATGGTTGGTAAATCATAGCGCTGATTTTACTGATGACTAATGACGCTAAATATCTTTTCGTACTCCAGTAGACCACCTGTATGTCATCTCTGGTCAAATATTTTAATAATTTAGTAGCTTGCTTTGTCATTTCCTAATGGTTTCCTTTGTTGGGCAGAAACTACATAAAGTTTGATATAGTTCCACTTTAGTCTCTGTTGTCTCTGCTTTTGGTGTGAAATCCCAAATATCATTGTCAAGTCAACACCAAATTTCTTAGCACCTATGTTTTCTTCCAGGAACTTCATGGCTTTAGGCTTTATAGTCATGTTTTTAATTCATCTTTAGTCATTTTTTTTGTGTGTACGGTTAAAAGAGATTCAGTTTCATTCTTTTTTTCACGTGGCTGTTCAGCTTTATTTGCTGAAGAGACTATAATTACCCCTATCCCCAATACATACACATACATGTGTTCAGAGCCACACCTAGCAGAGCTTAGAGGCTTCTCCCAATCCGTCCAGCCCAGTGCTTGGGGGTTGTTTCTGGCAGTACTCTATGGACCATGCAATGCTGGGAATCAAACTCGAGCTCCCACATGTAAAGTATGTACTCCAATAACACCATGTGAGCTTACTTCTAAGCTCTTCACTTCATTTCAACTGACATGTGTTCTATGCCTATGTCTTACTGTTTTCATTACTAAAATAGACATATAATTTGAAATCAGGAAAACGATTTGCAGCTTAATTCTCATTTTAGGCTATCTGAGGTCTCTTCTGATTCTGTACATACTTTAGAACTGTTTGTCCTATTTCTTGAATAATGCTATTGGGATTTTGATAGGGATAATATGGAATCTATAATGCTTTAAGCAGTAGACATTTTAGCAATGTCAATTTTTTAAATCTTAGAACCTGATTTTTCTTCCCATTTGTTTTTCCAGTTTTTATCATAACACTTCATATATTAATAATTCAATATACAGATCTTTCCCTGCCCTTCAAGGTGTTGCAGGTGTGGCTGCGGTGCCCGGCTGCATTCGGCAGGTGGCAGACAGGGAGACACCCAGGGCTCAACCCTGTGGGCCCTGGATGGTTGATGGTCTGACACAGAAAAAGACTGGGCCCCTTGGGATGAACCCAGAGCCACAGCAGAGCCTGGCAAGCTACCCGTGGTGTATCTGATATGCCAAAAACAGTAACAATAATGGACCTCATCCCCAACAAATGGAGACATTACTTGCACCCACTCGAGCAAATAGATGAACAACGGGAAGACAAGTGACAAGTGACAGATCTTTCACCCTTAGGTTGAATTTGCATGCTTATTTTTGATAAACTGCAACTGAAATTGCTTTCTTTAATATTTCTGGTAGCTCACATTATCCTCTTCCTGATCTCAAAGAAAATCAGCTTTTCACTGTTGAGTACACTGCTAGCTTGCATACCTGCTGCAGCTTGTCATACCTATTTCACTGAGCTATCATAAAGCGATGCCAATGTTGTCAATTGCTTCTCTATCTGACAAGATAATCATATATTCCTTTAGTCATAATTCTGCTAATGTTGTATATGCAGGTGCTAAATCACTCACAGATGCCTTTCACACACACATCCAGGAATTACACCTACCGGGGACTAGCTCTCCTTATACCATCATGTTCAGATTTCTCACTGGTACACAGTAGATTAATGAATGTCTATGAAACCTAATATTCACTAACTTCCCCACAGCCAAATTGCATAGTATGTTAAATAAAACACAAATATGCTCCCATAAAAAGCTCTACACCTATCCTGTTTGCCAGAAAACATACTAAAGTGTTTCTGTAAATAAAACACAAAGACACCAGCCAGCACATGAGCTGTCCACAGACATCGTTACTGGACCAGTAAGAATACACATTCCCAGCTCTAGATAATCCGCATACTAAAAATGAATCCTCTCCAGCAGAGGATTCAATTGTAAACATATATATATATATATATATATATATATATATATATATATATAGTTTTAGAAAAAAAGTCAGAAAGATACTAGCTAATTAACGCAGTGAAAGAGAAAAATACTTATCAAGAGACAGAAGAGTAAAAGATTGAGCACTGTGATATACTCTTTTAAGGCCCTTGATATGCTCCCGTGCCAAATATACTCTTCCTTGAAAATCTAAGCAATACACAAAACAGATCGGCAAAGTTTCTCCTAGCTCTGGTTCGAATCTTGGCCACTTTCATGGTTGCCCAGGATGAACGTTCATTACCAGTAAAATGCTATCGGTTTGTTTATTCTGTAATTTTATGTCTTACAACTAACTGCAGGCCAATCTTAAGCCAATTCAAGGGAAGCGGTCTGCTCTAGAACAGGAGAAAGGTTTCCTCCACAATACTGCAACAAAATCGATTAAGCGTATTCTAACCTTTTAAATATCTCATGCCAGAAACTTTGAATGCGAAGTAAAAGCTTTCCCTGATTCAATCCTTATAGGTGGGTACAGGGGTCCATAGATTTGTTCGATAAATCCTTAAGAGCGAGGCACTGATCCACAAGCTCACGTCTAGCAAGTGACCGGCAGCCTGACTGCACGGCTGTATCACTGCAAAACTACTCAGAGCATCCAAGGCTTCCCCAAACGTGAATTTGGTGAACTGCGTTTCCAGGCTTCACCGTGCAAGTCTGAGGACAAGAGCCACGCTGCAAAGTCCCTGCAAAGGGGCAGGGCTGGGGCAGGCTTCCCGGGTGCGCGCGTCTCGCCCAGGCCCGAGCAGAGCAGCCCGGGCAGCCGCCCTCCGCCCGCCCCGAGAGGTCCTGGCGCGCACCTTCAGAAACTCGTCCTTGTCGAAGCACAGGCTGTCCGGTCCTTTTGGGCAGGTTCATCCTACTTTTCTGCATCCCGCCGGCCGCCGCTTCCAAAGCCGGATTCTAGCAAGGGGAAGGACGTAGCGCACTACGGTCGGCCGCAGCCAGTTTCCCAGGCACGGGAGGCGCCGCTTCCGCCAACATGGCGGCGCCTACGCCGCCACCAATGGGCGAGAGCTCCGGGATGCTAGAGGCAGCCAAGAGGGAAGGCGGAACCACAGTGGCTGCTCTTACAAATAGTGCTGCCCCCAAGTGGTAGACATCAGAACTGGGGTCTAATTTCTAAGCTAATAGGCTGAGGCCGGGAAGGAGGGGTAAAAGCCCCAACTTTCCCCCTGGAAGAAACAAGCTTCTAGGGCTTTTCTAGAGTCTTTCTCCAGAGACGGAACTTTTGGGTTGCGCTGCAAGAGTCTCATATAAGTCTTTCGGTTCTCAAACCAGTCTTCCAGAGTTGTATACCAACTGATTTAACTCGATTCTGGTGTTCCTTTGCATTGAGACAGCCGTATAGACACTTAGAGCTCTGTGGGAGAATGGTCTCAAAGCTTAGGGATTCTTCCCATGGACTCAATAATAATGAACTGAATCAAGAGAGTGGTCACTAGGAAGCTCTTGGCAACAACTCTGCTCACTTCGGGCTCAGTTCCAAGGAGGGCAGCCTCTGAGCACTGCTTTGACTCTTAAAAGATTTTTTGAATATGGCCTCACTACCTACTTAAGTCAAAGCATAGCAAATGTAAATCGACAGGTTTTTTAAAATGAAATAAGGAATGAGAAACCTCTGTCTGTGTGTGCGTGTGTGAGAGAGAGAGAGAGAGAGAGAGAGAGAGAGAGAGAGAGAGAGAATTACCAGCATAATCCACCCATAACAAGTTTCTCAAACCTGGTTCCTCTTTCTAAAATCTGTTTAAATAAACAAAGGACTGAATTTGAGGCAGGCAGATTAATAGGAGAAGACCTTGGCAATGGAATTTCTGAGATGTAATAAATTCAGTAGCCCTGAAACAGCAATAATTAAGGTCTAGGCTGATAAGTTTTTCCTGGTGCCAGGTACAGACCCTGAAAAAGTTGGATTCCCCTTGGAGAGAGGCTTCAACAGGAACAAAGGTCAGGGAAAAAACTTCAAAGAAGACCATCCATCATTCCCAAATCTACCTCCTGACAACTACCTTAGCAATGGATTCTTAACCTAGGTAGAAGCTCCACCTGGGGAAGCCTGAGAAAGAAAACTATAAAAGTCACCATGAACAAAGGGAAGTGCATATGATGTAGGTGGGCCCCCAAGGTGGCTTATGTGAAGCAAGAAGGAGAGAGAGATGGTTACTTTCTCACTTTTTCCCCACTGGTCAGGCTAAGGAACTGATGAAGTCTGTGGTGAGTCCCTGCATGGAATGAGCCTGAGCCCCACCAGCCCCATGAGGTGGCCGTCAAGCCACTCCTGATGTCCGCTTGATCTCTAGGCATGGGAGTTGATCTCCACCACCTGAGATTTCTCCGGGAGCCACAGACTCAGGCTGGAGCGAGGAATTGCTCATTGTAGGAAAATAAAGTCAGTCCTAGGCCTTACCCAGGGTTTTCTCAGAGTTCTTCCTCGCAGAAAAATAATTTTCAGGTGAAGTAAGACAGATTTTATTATGGAGGTTTTAGGACGGGGAAGGAGGAGGGAGAACTCCGAGAGTAACATGCTCAAGGGAGACAGTGGGCTACTGCAGGGGTGGGGCCGCCTAATTGATTTTTCAATGGGTTTTTATCCTTGGGCTAGAATGCTCTTGGGCTGCAATATTCTGGAGTCTTCTGCAGGCTGGGTCATTGATAGATCAGTGACCTCAACTGGCACAGACAGAGAGGCAGAAAGTAAAAAGGGAAGGAATAGGAGAAGTTTATTGGGGTGCACTCCTGGGCAGACCCTACCAGCCTCTGGTGAGGCTGGGAGTAGAACTGCACCTTGGGAGAGAAGGAGCAGGATTCTTAAACTGTTTTGGGTGGGAAAAGGGAACCAAGACCAGTGGAACCGGTGTGCCTGATCTGGCTCCTGTTATCCTAGGGGGTTGATGTGGAGAAGCACAGAATGTGGCCTGGGAGCTTCCTAGCTCCAGTGGGCCATGAGTTCTGTCTTTGTGCTGGGCGCGAGGTGATCTCTGATGCCAGAATGCTACTGTCTCATCAGCCGATCACCATTTGGTCCCAGTTGCTGTGTTGTCCGCTGGAACCTTACAGTCAGATGAGACTTTGCTGGGCCTCTGGGAACCCATGGTCTCAGAAGATGCTGCAGCCCCAAAACTGAGACGAATGGTTTAAACAATTACCACAGTGAGAGCTACTGGAGTCTGAGCCAACAGACCATTTCCTAGGGCCCTAACTTGTACTCAGAGAATAACATGCTTAAGAGGGGACCAAGCAGAAAGCAAGTTTTTTAATGTTCCAGATGTCCCCATACCTCTGCCAAGGAGACAGGTTGGGGATAGTAGGGACAGGGGCTCAGTGGTGGGGAGGTGTGGCCGGAGGTAATGGCTTTGGAATTGGGGACATTGAATGCCTTGGAATGACATTGAATGACATTGAATTCACAAGAATGATATCTTTGTCAATCACAATGTCCAAATGTTTGCAAAAACTTTATTTGTGGGGAAAGTCAAATTTGTAATTAATTTAAATCTCAGTTTGATGGCTTAAAGTTTAGCATAAAGGATTATAGTTGAGGCCTATTTTCTTCATTTTAACAAATAGTTCATCACTACTAATAACAAACTGGTAACATTAAACATAGTTTATTGGGGTGACCTCAGAGTCTTATTCAAGGAAGTAATGAGGCTGTGGCCTTATCTCAACCGGAAAATAATCTATTCTTAAGTTTATTTCAGATTGTCAGAAAATTAATTTCCTTGTGATGCTGGTGGGGGTCTCTGGGTGACTTCTGTGACATGGAGAGGAGGGGCAGGAGCCTCGAGGAAGTCTTCCACTGTCTCTATGTCCACTTCTGCCACATGGGGTATGACTGGGGAAATCTAGGACTGAATCCGCAGTGAGCCTTAATCTTTGTAGGAAAGGAAAGTCAGTCCTAGGTTACATCCCCGCCTTTCAGGTCCTCACTTTTCCCTCACAGAAAATAATTTCAGGAGACAAGCAGTGCAGTAAAAACAGGTTTTATTTGAAACTTCTGAGGAAGACAGTTTAGAGCCAGAGGAGGGGAAGAAAAGGGGAGGGAGAGAGTGGTAGAGAAAGGCAGATGGAGATAGAAGCAGAGACAGAGAATAACATGCTCAAGAGAGAACACAGCTTCTCCAGAGTGAAGAGAGAGCCCAGTACATATCCCAGAATTAGATATGAAGGTATACATTTTTTTCAAATTTTATTACACCACTTTTAGACATACAATTGCAGGATTCTCATGTCGTGTTTTGGTTCTACAGTGTTCCAACACCCATCCCTCCACCCGAACCCATCTCCCATCACCAATGTCCCCACCTCCCTCCCCCTCCCACACCTCAACTACTTTGCGGGTTCTGTATGTCTTTTCTCTCCTCTCTATCTCTCCCTCCCGCCTACCTTTCCTACACATCATATAATGCAGTACATTAAAGGACAAAACTGTTTCCACTAGTTTGATAGACCACGCAGCCACAAGCAGCCGGGTGACTTAGGGGCCTCATGGTCAGCGTCCAGACAGCGAAATGGCAGTTAATGTGGTGGGCGAGTCTCATTCTGCTGCTTCTGGGATCCCCAGAGGTGATAGGCCCACTCCCAAAACCCATCTGTCCTCCTGGGAGCCCCATGGTCAGCTGAGCCTGGGGAGAGCCGAGTTCCAGCTTCCCCAGCTGCGTCTGAGGCTCTGCATGCTATGGCTGGTCGTCCCAGGGCAGCCCCTGGGCGTGGTGGGGGAGCGGGGGGCACCAGGCTCAGACAAAATGGAAGGGGGAAGGGCTGACCCCAGCTCCATCTGATGAATTCTCGGTGGTTCCCGCTTCTGGGAGCTACCTACCTGGGCTCGAACTCATTTTGTTCTGTTAATCTGGTCTTGAGGTAGCATCCCTCCTGGGCGGGCTGATATGCTGCAGCGTCCGGACAGCAAAGGTGGCAGCTAGTGTGGTTGGTGAGTCTCATCTGGCTGCTTCCGGCCCCCAGAGGTGATAGACCCACTCCCAAAACCCATCTGTCCTCCTGGGGGCCCCATGGTCAGCTGAGCCTGGGGAGAGCCAAATTCCAGCTTCCCCAGCCGCCTGAGGCCTGAAGGCATACATTTTAAGAGGGGAAATTTGGGTGACAAGTGCTTTCAGCAGCACCATAAGTGCTCTGGTAACATAGGCAAGCACTTCCTTTGTCCAAGTTGACTTTTTATAGAGTTTCTTCCATGCTGCCCCACATGGGGCTTTCTACGGAGGAAAAAGCCATTGCTAGGGTGGTTGGCAAGTAGTAGAAGGGGGAGTAGTTGAGGGTCCTCTTTGAAATTCCTTTTCTGGCCTTTGTTCCTGATGGAGTTTCTCTTGGGGAGTGGGGTAGGGTAAAAACTTCTCTGGGTCTGTGCTGGGCCAGGTAAACGGTTTTATCAGGCTTTAGTTCCTGTGCTCTCAAGGTTGATCCTGGCAGCCTTAGGACTATTTAGGATTTTTTGGGGGTTTGCTTTTTTGGGTCACACCCGGCAATGCTCAGGGGTTACTCCTGGCTCTGCACTCAGGAATTACTCCTGGCGGTGCTCGGGGGACCATATGGGACACTGGGGATTGAACCCTGGCCGGCACAGGCCAACCGTGTGCAAGGCAAACGCCCTACCCGCTGGGCTATCGCCCGGCCCCGACTAGTTAGTTTTATTGCTACTCAAGAACTCATTACCATGGGGCAGGAGGTGGAGGCCTTCCCTATATGTCTGTTTCCCTTCGCTTATACTAGTATAATTTGGGTGGTTGTGGAGTGTGGGGGTGATAAGCCCTCTGGTTTTTAACTAGAGCCTACCCATAGTTCTAGAAAACATGACCATGGCATAAGTAGGAAGACAGGATGGGCCCTGGAACAAATGGGTAAGGCCATGAAATTTCTGAGAATCAGTAAATTCAATTACTGGACCTGTAAGAAGGGACTTTACCAAGACAAGACTCTCTGCCTGCATCATAGAGACTCCGGGAGAACAGACAACACCAAGATAGAAATCCAATCAAGAAACCAGCACTAAGAGTTTATGGTACCTGGGAACCCCACACACACACACACATCTGCCAGAGAAGCCAAGAACAAAGACCTAGAAATATCCATATGAAGTCCAACCTTTTAAGGCCATTTAAGGCTCTATCCTTCTCTGTAAGCCCCACATGGGAGGCAGCCTAAGAGAGGAACCCTATAGAAGCCCACATGAACAAAGGAAGGACACACACATGCTGCAAGTCCATATGGGTGTGTATTGTGATGCCTGCGCCTCATCTCTTGAACTATGTACTCTCTTTTACCCTAGCTCCCTCCTTCCCCCTTTACTCAAAAACCTCCATATAAAAATCTGTTTTGCTTCACGGCATGTCTCCTCCTGCAATTCTTCTTCACAAAGTTAAAGGCAAGAACCTGCAAAGCCTAGGTGAGCCTTAGGTTGCCCAGTAGGGCAGAGGCAGCTGGGAAGAAAGTGACAGTCTTTCTCTCCTTCCTATCTCACATAAGCCACACATGGAGGCACACCTACTTCCAACCCTTTCCACTGGTGGATGATTTGCTTCTCTAAGGTCTTGAGAAGGGATTTTAACTCCAACTGATTCTTATGTCACCTAATGTAATCATAGGGATAGCATCATATGTTATTGCCAAATGTTACAAGCAATTCTAGGTAATTAATGAATTAGCACAAAGAGACAATGTTCAAAATGTTCAAAACCAAACACCCAATTTTCCTTCAAATTTGCTTTCCTTATAGTACTTTTTAATCAGTAAATGACACTTACTTGTTCAGTGCCTTTGCTAAAATCTTATTATTTTCACACAGTCTATTTTGGGATTTTATGCCCCTAGCAAAAACCCACAGGATGGGAGATGCCCCTAGAATATGACCCCTAGGTAGGATAGTTTAGATATTGTAATGCAAAGATTTGCAAATAATTATCCAGAAAAGAATAGTATAGATTTGCTGATGCCACATGCCACACTGTAAGTGACTCTGGGTCTTTGTGACTTAAATCCATTTACATGTGTTTAGGCCAGGGCTAAACACATGTGTTTAGGCCAGGGCTAAACACATGTGTTTAGGGCCCAAGTATGCTTGAACCAGAAACACAGATACATGGGGCAGAGCTGCTACCAGCTCTTCCAGTGCCCAGCTGATCATGAGGCATCCAGAAGGGAAGGTAAGTTCTAGCCCTGGCCCAGCATCCTAATAGAGCCTCACAAGAAGCCAGAAGGACCCCCACACCATGAGGGCGGCCATTTTCAACATCCAGACTCCACAGCTCATCAGAGCTCCACCCAAGAGAAAAGCTGATCTCTCTTTGTTGCGCTTGACTACTTTGTGGCAGCCTCGATTCATCAGTAAATGCACAAACTGAGAGCATACCGACTACCGAGTGTATCCCACCCACACAGCAGAGCCTGGCAAGTTACCCATGTTGTATTTAGTATGCCAAAAACCAGTAACAATTATAGACCTCGTTCCCATGACCCGAAGGAATAGTCTGAGGCTCTTCGTGTTCCTGGAGTGAGCAGATGCCCTTGGGCTACACTAGCACACAACAGGATGTATGGGGATGTTACTGGTGCCCACTCGAGCAAATCAATGAACAACAGGAAGACAAGTGACAAGTGATAAGGCCAGGACTTTATGCTAAAGAGATCCCTCTTGTGAAAACACAAAAGGAACATTGGGGGCAGGTATGAATAAGACAGTTTTATTTTAATAACTCTTAGAATCTCATAATTTCTATTATGTGTCCAGCACCATCTGTTTGGTCATATTGCATCATATCCCCCATGGGTCTTCTTCGTGGAACTAGAATACACCAGGAGGAAGCAACCCTGGGTATGATATAGAACCACACTTTTAAGAAATCAGTTCTGCAATGATCAAAGGAGGAATCATACTAATTTGCCCTCAGGTGGGAAAATAAGATTCTCTCAGAAAATAATAAGCAGAGCACTTAAAATTACGCCGGAGACAGACCAGACCCACTGCTGCTCCATTTATCCCATGTGGAGCAGCCCATGGAGTTTCAGAGGACATGAAAAGGCTCAGCCCCTGGCCAAGTCCAACATAGCTCCTAGGGTTAGCAGACATGTGTGAGGAGGTCATGCTGCCCAGACTTGGAGCAGGGATTTGGGCTCCCTCCACCTCCATGTAAGCGGACATGGCTATAGGCTCACAGTCTCCACAGCCAGCAAAGCTGGACAAGGGACAGACCAGACCCACAGCTGCACCAGGACGTGGCTGAGAAAGAGGCTTAGATAATAATGAAGGTTAGGATCAGGTCCTTTCCAGGATCTTTCACATTTATACACTGTAATGATCATTGTAGTTGCAACAAACTGGGGAAGTTGATGGGTAATGAGGAATTATAATGTCACACTAGAACTCACTATTGAATAGAGACATCATAGAAACTTATGTAGAGACTTACATCATAAACCATTAATATCTGTAGGGAAAACCACAACGTGTAAGAGAAGAGAAAGAGAAGTACAGAGACAGAAATATAGATAGAGAGAGAGAAAGAGAGAAAGAAAAGGTGCCTGCTAGAGGGGCAGGCTATGGTCAGGTGGGAGGGAGTGTTGGGACATTGGTGGTGGGAATGGAGCACTAGTGGAGGACTGGGTGCTGGAACTCTATATGACAGAGACCCAATTATGAACATCCTTGTAATAGTATATCACAATGGTATAAGAAAAAAAAAATTTTTTTTTTTGCTTTTTGGGTCATACCCGGCGACGCTGAGGGGTTACTCCTGGCTCTGCACTCAGGAATTACTCCTGGCCGTGCTCGGGGACCACATGGGATGCCAGGGATCGAACCGGGCCGGCACAGGCCGGCCGCATGCAAGGCAAACTCCCTACCCACTGGGCCATCTCTCCGGCCCCTAAAATATTTTTTAAAATAAAAATGAAATTACCCTGGAGCAGAGTAGAACAGACAAAGGACCTAGTGGGTCCTTTGGAGATATCCATCTAGCATGCATGAAATTCATTGTCTCTAATCATGATGTGATTTCTCCCCATAGAAATAGATCCTTAGACGTTTTATTCTCAGGTGTGATTCCTATACCAGTTCCTTCTCTGCAGAGTTTTGCATAAGCGCTACCTGGGAAGAAGGGACTTGGCCCTGATATTAGCATTTGTGAAGACCTGGACCAGAAGTGTGGCACCACCTAGAAGCTAAAAAGCTGGTTGTCATTTTTTTTAATCTTTGGTGATGAGGCCCTGCCTAGAAAAAACTCCTTGTGCCCTGGCTTTGGTGGGTTTCTGGAGTCAAAAGGGGATGACTTGGGGAAGAAGACCACGAGTTGGGAGACATCTCGGTGAGAGCACATGGTCAGAGGGTCTGACCAGGACCTCTATATTATGTCTGGGAGAATCTTTTGTCCTGGATAGTAGTTGCAGAGTTTGTTTAATTGTCAATGATGATTAAAAATCTTTGGGAACTGTACTGAATTCATGAATTTTTTTTCACTGGTCGACAGCTTCTGAGGTAACCAAGGAATTCAATCCTTGATACTGTTGGGGACCCTGATCCTACAGGATCCTCGACAGTATAGCAACAAAGAATAGAATTGATAACATATATCTGTGCGGGTAGCATACTCTTGTAGTCATCTCAAAATCCAGCATTTATTGATGAACCATGTGGCCGCAAGCCGGATTAAAAAGACTGCAGCAGGGTGGATCTGCGGCTCTGGATGAGCTGGGCTGTGATAGGCTGGTCTGCTGGGTGGAGTTCTGACGAGGGGGAAGTCCGATGTGGAAAATGGAGGTCCTCATGGAGTGGGGGTCATCTGGCTTGTTGTGAGGCTCTGCTGGGGTGGCGGGCCAGGGCTAGAACCTGCCATCCCTCCCGGGCACCTCATGAGCGGCTGGGCACAGTGAGAGCCAGAAGCAGCTCTGCCCCATGTCTGTCTACCCATGTATGCTACCCGCACGGCAGAGCCTGGCAAGCTACCTGTGTCATATTTGATATGCCAGATACCAGTAACAATTATAGACCTCATTCCCATGACCTGATGGAATGGTTTGAGGCTCTTTATGTTCCTGGAGCAAGCAGGTGCCCTTGGGCTCTACTTGCATGAGACAGGTCATATGGAGATGTTACTGGTGCCCGCTCGAGCAAATCGATGATGAAAGGGAAGACAGTGATACAGTGAACATATATCTGTGCTGCTCGCAGCTACGCCCTCTGACATGGAGGTAGAGGAATGAAAGAAGGAGCCCAAATCCTTGGTCTAAGTCTGGCCAGTGTGCCCCCCCGCATGTGAGCGAACCTTAGGAGCTATGTTGGACTTGGCCAGGGGATGGTTGAGCCATTTACCATCTTCCAGAACTCTGTGGGCTACTCCACATGGGACCGAGCTGCACGGCTCTGGGTCTGGAGTGTCAGACCACCACACCCAGCAACTGGAAGAGAGACACTCCAGACCCATAGCCACTCGACATTCTTAGACAATAATGGAAGTTAGGACCAGGTCCTTCCCAGTATCTTTCACATTTATACACTGTAATGATCATTCTCCCCACAGCAGAGCCTGGCAAGCTACCCGGTCATATTTGATATGACAAAAACAGTAACAATTATAGACCCCATTCCCATGACCTGAAGGATTGGTATGAGGCTCTACATGTTCCTGGAGCAAGCAGATGCCCTTGGGCTACAATAGCATGTGACAGGACATACGAAAATGTTACTGGTGCCCGCTCAAGCAAATTGATGAACAATGGGAAGAAAAGTGATACAAGTGATCTGTGCTGCAAAAATTCTCAAGCAAGCTTAGAATAAGCTCCATTTTAAAAAGGCCTAGATCCCCCCAGCCTCGCCTCTCTTTTCTTTCCTCACCTTTCCTCAAAGCTCCCAAATAAAACCCATTTTCAGATTTAAAAAATGGAATCACTATCACTATCTTCCCGTTCATCATCTATTTGCTAGAGCAGGCACCAGTAATATCTCCATAGGTCCTGTCTCATGCTAGTAGAACCCAAAGGCATCCGCTTGCTCCAGGAACATAAAGAGCCTCAAACCATTCCATCAGGTCATGGGAATGAGGTCTATAGTTGTTACTGGCATTTGGCATATCAAATATGACATGGGTAGCTTGCCAGGCTCTGTAATGCGGGTAGCATACTCTTGTAGTCATCTCTAAATCCAGCATTTATTGATGAACTGTCGGCCGCTTGCAGTCGTGCGAGCCAGGCTGTGATAGTCTGGTCTGCTGGGTGGAGTTCTGATGAGAGGGAAGTTCCGGATGTGGAAAATGGCAGCCCCCATGGAGTCGGGGGTCATTTGGCTTGTTGTGAGGCTCGCTGGAGTGGCAGGCCAGGGCTAGAACCCGCCATGTCTCTCGGGCGCCTAATGAGTGGCTGGGCACAGAGAGAGCAAGGAGCAGCTCTGCCCCATGTCTGAGAGTCTCTGGTTCAGATTACCTGGGCCAGATTGAAAAAAAAAAACTGCTGCCGGGTGGGTGTGGATGATATAGGCTGTGATAATCTGGTCTGCTGGGTGGAGTTGTGACAAGAGGGAAGTCGGATGTGGAAAATGGCAGCCCCCATGGAGTCGGGGGTCGTCTGGCTTGTTGTGAGGTTCTGCTGGGGTGGCAGGCCAGGGCTAGAACCCACCATGCCTCCCGGCGCCTCATGAGTGGCTGGGCACAGGGAGAGCAAGGAGCAGTTCTGACCCAAATGTAATAATACAGAGAATAATACAGAGAAAAAATGGAATAATACAGAGAAAATATCATGGCCACTGAGCAAGGATGGCATGCAAATTTTCATGAAGCATTTCATATTTTAAGCCTGAAGGATACTTGCTAGAAGAGACCCTATTAAAAAGTCTATAAAATATGTCCAAATCAGATATGCCTGCCTGCCCACATCAGTTGGACTCTCATTCATATTTGAAGGAATGATTCACAACTTCATGGATAAGCAACACAGGATCTTCATTAACTCAAAATCAATCTTGAAAAAAGAACTAAAGGGGCTACTGTAAGGCTACAGGAACTCCACAAATACAACAAATTTCTACAGAAAGATGGCACAAAGCCCCATGACAATAATCTATGTCAGTATTCTAAATTCACTAACTAAGAGACACAGTGTGGCAAAATGGATGAAAAAAGTGAATCTAACATTCTGTTGTCTATAAGAAACATATTTGAATAGTCAGAGAAAACACAGACCCAAAGTCAAAGGTTGGAAAACAATCCTTAAAACAAATAACTCCTTCAAAAAGTCTGGGGTAAAGCCATACCACTCCTGGGAATCTAGCCATACCAATCCTGGGAATCTACTCTGGGAAACCAAAAATATGCAGCAGAAACACCATCCCTACTTTTATGTTCATAGCAGCATTATTCACAATAGCCAGAATCTGGAAGCAACCAGAGTGCTCGAAAATCGATGACTGGATAAAGAAGCTTTGGTATATCTACACAATGGAATACTATGCAGCTGTTAGGAAAATTGAAGTTATAAAATTTGCCTATAAATGGATGGACATGGAGAAGATTATGTTGAGTGAAATTAACCAGAAGGAGAGAGACAGATACAGAATGACTGCATTTATTTGCATAACATATATATATATATGTATATATATATATATATATATATATATATACACACACACATATATATATGTTGCAGGACTCCTTTAAGGGCCACTGCATATGCTCTGAATTTCCGCCTGCAAATCACTTCTTAGATAAGGGGGTAGTCTAAATGTGGCAGTTTATCTGACCATGTATGCTGTACTAGCTGGTATAAATATTCTCCCATGCTACCACAATCATCGTGGGACTAGCTAGATCTTACCAGCATATTAGCCTGGCCACGCAGGACCCCTGGGTAATTAGACCAGAGAGAAATGCTGTTTGCTTCCAAGCAACTAAAATATACTCAAAGGCAACTAAAATACAAAACTACAATGAAGTAGAAGAGACTTGTGAAGGCTTGGAGAAATATTTAACTGGCATTAGTATTAGTCTTTGGTACAGAGACATGCCATCTCAGAAACCCCCCTTCTCTACCCTATAAAGGCATTTCCAGGCAGATCTTGGCTCAAAACATTAGCATACTAAAGGGCCTAGGTGAGGTGCAGGGAGGGATTACCTAAGGCCATTTGATCCTCCCTGCTTTCCATAACAGTGGGAGGAAGGTCTGAGTGGCAGGGGTATAAAACTAGCCTGTTTCCTTTCTCCTACGCTTCTTTGTGGTCTCTCTCTCTTTGTGAGCGCTCACCCTTCTTCGGATTCTTGTCTTCTTCTCCTTTTAAAGGGCCTTTACACGTGGTGGCCGCCATCTTGGCCTACACGTGGCTGGGGTTCTAGCCTGGAATCCTAAGCACCGGGCTTTTCCTTTTGCTGATTTGTATGCCTGAACCTGTGATAAGTAAACCCTTTTAAAACTGCATCAGATTCCTGAGTTTTCATCCATTCCTCGCCGGCTTCAGAGGTAGAAGGGAACTCGCTTCCCGGCACTGTTGGGGGACCCGCGCGGCACACGACTATATATATATATATACATATTATGATACCAATATCCAAGGTTAAGTGAAACATATATCAGGAGGTCTTGTCAAAGGTGGAAATTATCACAAGCGTGTGAGAGTCAGGAGGCTAGGTAAGACAGAAAATGGAACAGTGTGCTAACAATTGTCATGGGTACTAATGCCAACCTAGAACTGAGCATTAAATACAGGCAAAAAGATGCACATGACAACCCTTTAATGTATGTTCTGTAATCCATAGTCTGGAAGGGAGGGAAAAGAGAAAGAGAGAGAAAGGGAAAGAACCTGCCATGGAGAAGGGCTGTGGGAGGGGGAAGGGAACCGAAGACGTTGGTGGTGGGAGATGGGCACTGGTGGAGGGATGGGTGCTGGAATACTGTATGACCAAAACCCAAATATGAACTTTTTAATTGTATATCTTTGTAATTGTAAAAATAAAAAATTAAAAAAAAGTCTGGGGTAGTTATATTAGTATCTGACAACATAGATTTCATGCTGGAAAGATTAGAAGGCACAGATTATTAATAATTTCTTAATAATCAATAGATGCATACATCAGAAAGAACTCACACTCCTAAACGTATATGCACCTCATGAGAAAGCAGCAAAATACTTAAAACAGCTGCTAACAGACTTGTAGAAAGACATTGATGGCAACACAATAGTTCGAGATTTTAATACCTTTTGTTACCTCAATAGACGAGCTAAACTAAAGCTCAGCAATGAAACACTTTATTTGAGGGAAGAAATGGATGAGAGGCTTCAGTAGCTATATACAGGACTTCTCATCTTCAATAGGCTGAATACACATTTTTCTGAAGTGCACATGGCACATTCTCCAAAATGGACCACATACTGGATCACAAAACACACCTCCATAAAATTAAGAGGATAGAAATTTACCAACTATCTTTTAAGACCACAATGCACTGAAAATAGAAGTTAGTCATATCTATAAACAGAGAATTAAATCAAACACCTGGAAATTTAACTACTTGCTACTGATCAGTGGTTTACAGTGAAAATATTGGAAATAAAAGAGAATGAAGGGGTCGGAGCGATAGCCCAGCGGGTAGGGCGTTTGCCTTGCATGCGGCTGGCCCATGCCGGCCTGGGTTCGATCCCCGGCATCCCATATGGTCCCCGAGCACCGCCAGGAGTCATTCCTGAGTGCAGAGCCAGGAGAAACCCCTGAGCATCGCCGGGTGTGACCCAAAAACCAAATAAAAAAGAAAAAAAAAGAGAATGAAGATAAAAGCTTCCAGAACTTGTGGGACACAGCAAAAGCAGATTTAAGAGAAAGGTTATAGTTCTATAAGAGTTCATTAGGAAGGAGTAAAGATGTTACATAAATAACTTCATATCTTAAGATCTTAGAAAATGACTAACAAAAGGAGCCCAAACCAAAGGAGCAGCTGAATGAAAGTACAGCAGGTATAATGGTATAATGTTTGCCTTGCATATGGCAGACCAGGGTTTCATCTTCGGCATCCCATATGGTCCCCCAAGCACCATAAGAAGTAATTCCTGAGTTTAGAGCCAGGAGTAACCCAGGAGCATTGCCAGGTGTGACCCAGAATGCAAAAGAAAAACAAAACAAAAACAAACAAATATAAAGTACACAGGAAAACTTAGAATAGAAATTAACAAGTAGGAAGTAAAAAGAAATCCAAAAGAAACCAACAAAAGGAAGAGCTGGTTCTTTGAGAAAATAAATGTCTTGAAAAGATGGATAAATAAAATTTTAAAAATGGAAAAAAAGGATAAATGGATAAAAAATCGATAAATTTGTATCTATTTATATTTATGCCTATAACCTCCAGGTGAACTAAAATTTTGGGGTTTTTTTTCATTTTGGGGTCACACTTGATGGTGCTCAGGACTTACTCCTAGTGGTGTTCAGGGACCGTATGGGATGCTGCAGATTGAACCCAGGTTGGCCACTTGCAAGGCAGACACTCTACCCACTGGACTATTGCTTGGGCCCTGAACTAAAAAAAAATTGCAATAGTTGAACGGACCTATCAACATTAAGGAAATTGAAATGGTAATCAAAAGTCTTCCCCAAAACAAAAGCCCATGCCCAGATGGATTCAATAGTGAATTCTTCCAAACTTTTAAAGAGGACCTGTTATCAATTCTTTCAAGCTTTTCCAGGAAATTGAGGAAACAGAAACACTTCCAAACAGCTTCTTTGGGGCAAATAGCATCCTGATACCAAAAAGCAGACAGAGAGACCACAAAAAAAAAAAAAAAAGAGAGAATTATAGGCCAATGCCCTTGATGAATAGAGATGCTAAGATCCTCAACAAAATACTAATGAAAAAAATCCAACAACTCATCAGACATATCATACACCATGACCAAGTAGGATCAATCCCAGGGATGCAAAGTTGGTTTAACAGTCACAAGTCAATCAACATAACACCTTATCAATAAAAGATATAAACCATGTGATCATATAATAGATGTAGACAAGACATTTGACAAGATCCAGAACCCATTCAGGATAAAAAAAAACCTCTCAATAAAATGGGAGTTGAAGGAAATTTCCTCAATATAGTCAAAGCCATGTACCACAGGTTTATAGCAAGCATCATCTTTAATGGAGAAAAACTAAAGCCTTTCGTCTAATATCAGGCTCAGGACAAGTTTGCCCAGTCTCACCATTCCTATTCAATGTAGTATTGAAAGTACTTGCCATATAAGTCAGGGAAGAAAGAATTATCAGGAAAAAATTATCCAGATACACAGGAAGAAGCCAAGCTTTCAATATATGCAGAGGACATAGTACTATACTTAGCAAATCTTAAAGACTCCACAAAAAAAGCTACTAGAAATAATAGATTTGTATAGTAAAGTGTCAGGTTACAAAATCAATACCCCCAAAATCCGTGGCTTTCTTATATACAAATAATGAAAGAGAAAAAAAGATATTTTAAGAAAGTAACAACCCTGTTCATGAGGATTGACATAGTCATGAAAGAGTTGGCACCCAATGGGGTGACTGACTGGGAGCCTCGGAATGCCGCACCTACCAAGGAAAATTCTGAGAGACCGGGTCCTATGCAAAAGCAAGGGTTTTTATTAATATTTGAGTATACCCGGCTCATAGCATGACCACAAGCAGTCAGCGGCTAAGAGCCCCTCAGCCCTTCCAGGGAGGATATTTTAAGAGATAATTCCCGCCGCTACAGAAAAGCCCACGCATAACTGCAGGGGGCCCACCCAGGGACGCCAAATGTCGGGCGCTCCGCCAGGGTCCCCGACAGTGCCAGGAAGCGAAGTTCCCTTCTACCTCCGAAGCCGGCGAGGAATGGATGAACACTCAGGAATCCGATGAGGTTTTAAAAAAGTTTTACTTATCACAGGTTCAGGCATACAAATCAGCAAAAGGAAAAACCCGATGCTTAGGATTCCAGGCTAGAACCCCAGCCACGTGTAGGCCAAGATGGCGACCACCAAGTGTAAAGCTTCCAAAGGGGAATAAACGCTCACAAGGCGAGATCCCACCGGGAAGAAGAAGCCCGGGAGGCGGAAACGGCAAGTTTATACCCCCCCGCAACTCAGACCTTCCTCCCATTGTTATGGAAAGCAGGGAGGGTCCAATGCCCTCTGGTAATCCCTCCCTGCATCTCACCTAGGGCCTTTACTGTGCTAATGTTTTGAGCTGGGAAGGCCTTTGGAAATGTAGAGAAGGGGGTTTCTGAGATGGCATGTCACTGTACCAAAGACCAACACCAATGCCAGTTAAATATTTCTCCAAGCCTTCACAAGTCTCCTCTACTTCATTGTAGTTTTATATTTTATCAGGGAGCCATGCTTGTTTGTTTGGAAGCAAACAGCATTTCTCTCTGGTCTAATTACTTAGGTGTCCTTACGTGGCCAGGCTAATATGCTGGTAAGATCTAGCTAGTCCCACGATGATTGTGGCAGCATGGGAGAATATTTATACCAGCTAGTACAGCATACATGGTCGGATAAACTGCCACATTTAGACTACCCCCTTATCTACCGAGTGATTTGCGGGAGGCAATCCAGAGCAGATGCAGCGGCCCTTAGGAGTCCTGCAACACATAACCATCTAATAGATTTAAAATATTACATCAAGGTCTGCGCACAGGCAGCCAATCACTTTGTAACAAGTAACTATCACCTACCAATCAGGTCACACTCAATAGTTCTTTCTATATTTGGTGCGGCTAGATACACGTGTGGGATTATAGGTCAGCAATGGCTATGCTGCGTACGTGCAGGAATGCAATTCAGGCAATTCAAGCCAGATAGCAGGTTCTGGGTGGGGGTCTGGGTCTCCTAACCTCTAACAGGAATTTGTACTGGGCCTTTTGTAGATAACAGGATGAAAAGGTTACTTCAGGATGAAAAGGTCACTTAGGCCCTAAATTGTTAATTTTCCATGAGTAGGCCTGCCCTGTTTGGGGAGAGGGTATCTGCTCTCTTTCAGTCAAAATGGCTACACCCCCGAAGTATTATATTATGCATTAAGATTCAATGTAGTCCCTATAAGGATGCCCATTGCATTTTTTAATTAAATAGATCAAGCTCTCCTGAAATTAATATGAAACAATGAACTCCCACAAAAGCTAAAGCAATCCTTGGGAAAAAGTACTACAAAGCCGTAGTCATGCTTTGTGTTACAAAGCATGCTACTGTACTACAAAGCAGTAGTCATGGCATTGGAATAAATACAGACCTTCAGACAAATGGAATAGAGTTGAATATTCTGACAACGACCTTCAAATATAAGATCACTTAAAATATTTGATAAAGGAGCAAGAAATATAAAGTGGAGCAAGCAAAGACTCTTCAACAAGTGGTGGTGGAAAAAACTGGGCAGCTACATGCAAAAAAAAATAATTTAAACTAAACTCAGACCTCTTTCTTACATCAGGCACAAAAGTCAGATCAAAGCAGATTAAAGACCTCAATATCAGACCCTAAATCCATAAGGTCCATAAAGCAAAATGTAGGTAGAACCCTCCACGACACTCAAGCTAAAGGCATCTTCAAAGATGAAGCACCACTGACCAGGCAAGTGGAAGCAAAGGTAAACAAATGGGACTACATGAAACTAAGAAGCTTCTGCATCTCAAAAGAAATGGTGACCAAGATACAAAGACAGTCCACAGATTGGGAAAAATTATTCACCCAACACCCATCTGAAAATCAAAGATAGATATTGGAGGACATGCCCTAGTGAACTCTGAGTTTCTGCAGCACAAAGTCATTTGCCCTGAGGCTAGGCCCTCATGCTAATCAGGTTACTCTTGTGCAAATCACATTAGGAGATTGGGGGCAGGATTGGAAAAGGTAGTTGATTTTAACAACTCTTGGAATAGTATTATAATTTCTACTATGATTTCTATGCCAGCTAGTTGGGGCACTTTTATCATAACCACAACTGGCCCCCAAGCAGGACGTCTAGAATTTTACGAGGAGGAAGCCTAGCCTGTTGGACCCTCCCTTAGAAGTAGCTCTGCTAAGATCAAGGAAGGAGCCATGCTAAGTTTGCCTCCAGGCAAGTGAAATTGACTCTCAGTAAAACTAAGGGCAGAGTACACAAAATTACTCTGGAGCAGAATAGAAATGAATCATGTGGGTATTTAGAGATAAATATCTGGCTGCATGAAGTTTATGGTCTAAGATTATAATGTTATTTCCCCACCCATGTGTTAAATACTGAGCTGCTTTCGTTCTTGGTATGTCCCCCTCTCCATAGTGCTTTGCATAAGAGTCAGCCTGTAAAGCAGGGACTCAGCCATCACATTAGCATATGTATGGAGCTGAACCAAAGGTGTGACCTAGTAAGCATCTGCATCTGGAAGCTGGTTTTTGATCTTTGAATGACACAGCCCTGTGGGAGAAGTTTTTGGTCTCCCTGGCCTTTGGCTTGTTTTGGGGGATAAAAGGTGCTAGAAAGAAGAAGAGAGGCATCCAATTTTGGTGGAAGATCTTAGCTCCAGCACATGGTTGGAGGTCTGGCTAGAAGCTAAATGCTTAGGAGGCTCCTCCATTTTGGATTACAGTAGTAGAATTTGTTTATTATTGGTGATAAGTAAAAGCCTTTTGGAACTGTGATGAATTCGTGGTTTGTCCGTCTGTGGCTGGTTCTTGAAGTAAAAGGGAACTTATTTCCTGATACTGTTGGGGACTTCAGCCTTCCACCACAATAAGCACTGGTGGAACTTTAGAAGAAAAAAAATATCCAACTCCATAAAAACAGGGGAGAAGAAATGAACAGAAACTTTCTAAAAGAAGAAATACAAGTGGCCAAAGATGCATGAAAAATGCTGTGCATTGCTAATCATCAGGGAGATGCAAATTAAAACAAGATATCTCACATTACTGAGGCTGGCACACATCAAAAGAACAAGTGCTAGCGTGTGGATGTATAGAAAAAAAGAGACTCTCACTCATTGTTCATAAGAATACCAACTGGTTCATCATTTTTGGGAAAAAAATATGGGCATTCCTGGGGCGGAGCAATAGCACAGCAGGTAGGGTGTTTGCCTTGCACGCGCTGACCCAGGTTCGATTCCCGGCATCCCATATGGTCTCCCGAGCACCTCCAGGAGTAGTTCCTGAGCGAAGAGTCAGGAGTAACCCCTGAGCATCACTGGGTGTGACCCCCAAAAAAAAGAAAAAAAAAAAGAAATTGAACTTCCTTATAAATCAGCAACACAACTTATGGAATACACCCTGGTGGTCCAAAAACCCACAGCAGAGACTGCCCTTTTTTTCCTTTCTTTTTTGGGTCACACCCAAGGATGCTCAGGGGGTTACTCTTGCTCTGGACTCAGGAATTACTATTGGTGGTCCTGGCAATCAACCCCAGTTTGGCCCGGTGCGAGGCAAATGTCCTGCCCACTGTGCTATTGCTCTGGTCCCAACCATCTGCACAGCTATATTCTTTGTGGCACAATTCACAATAGCCAGAATCTGGATACAATCTAAGGCCCAGAGAATTGACGACTGTTTATAAAAAGCACTGTTAAATCTACACAGTGGAATTGATGTAGGCAGGCAGGTAGTTAGGGAAGGGCCCCCATGGCATTGGAATTCCTGGGAAATAATAGCCCATCTATGAGCACAGGAAGTAAATCCTAATAAGACCTTCTTGGCAACAGTAAGGAATCTGGACACCTACACAGATGGCATACTTCAGCAGAGACAGATACTGCAAGAAGGACTTGAAGGAGATTCACCAAAGACTTCAAAGCACTTTCTGTCAATATCTGAATGACCCCCCCATCTCTGGCAGAAAATTCCAGACCAAGGCCATCCAAGAAGTACCTATATAGAAGCCAGCCTTAAAAGTTATTCAGAGCTCCTTCTTTTGGAGGATTCCACATTATTAATCTCTAGTGTGTTACTCTCTCCCTTTTTTCTCCTTCTCTTCTTCAAAAAGCCTCAAAATAAAATCTGTTTTTACTTCACTGCTTGTCTACTCCTGAAATTCTTTTCTGTGACATAGGACAAAGATCTGTAAGGCCTGGGTAAGGCCTAGAATTGCTTTTCTTTTCCTGCAAAGAGCAATTCCTTACTCCAGCCTGAGTCTACAGGTCCCCTGAGAAATTGGGTTGTGCTGATTAACTCCCACGCCTAGAAGACCAAGCAGACATCAGGTGTGACTTGACAGTCACCTAGTGTACAGCTGATAGGTCTCGTCTGTGCCTTGCAGGGGCTCATTACATACTTTATCAGTCCTAACCTTCCTAGGCAGTCCCAGGGTAGCAGAGGTGGATCAGGAGAAAGTGACCATCTCTCTCCTCTCCACCTCACATAAGCCACCTGTGGAAGCCCAATGACTTCATAATACTACACAGCCACCAAGAAAATTGAAGTCATGAAATTCATTTATAAATGGGTGAACTTGAAGAGTACCAAGTTTAGGGAAATGAATCAGAGGGAGAGGGATAGACATAGAATGCACTAATTTGTGAGATATAAAAAGATATAGTATGAGGCTAATATCTAAGGTCAGTAGAAACAAGGGCCAGGAAGACTGGTCCATTGTTGGAAACTTGCTAAAAGTAGTGATGGAAGTCAGTTAGGATAATGAAGGGAACACTGTGCCAATGACAGTTGTAAATAATCACTATGGACAAGAACTGAGTGCTGAAAGTAGATAAAGGGACAAGCATTCACTACCTTTATTGCAAGCCATAATGACCAAAAGGAGAGAGAAAGAGAAAAGATAGAGACCAGGGTGGAGGTGAGGGGTCGAATAAAGTATCTTCCATAGAGACAGGCTGTGGGGGGGAAGAGGTTGGCAACCAGGGACAACAGTGATGGGAAATGTATGTTGAAAGTGATATAGACAGATAGGGAAGGGATCTCATGGCAATGCAATTCCTAGGAGTAGTAAAACCACCTAGTTCTAAGGCCTCCAGGACCCACTTTGTGAGCACAAGAACTAAGGCCTGATAATAATAGTTCACCTGACCCCAAGAGGACCAGAGAAGACTGGATCCCCCTCAGACAAAAGCCCCAGCAGGAAGATGGCCAGGACAGAAATTTCAAAGAAGACCATTGACCACTCCCAACTCAACCACCTTGGCAACCACCCTAGCAACGGACTCTAACCTAAGTAAAAGCCCCATGTGGCACAGATTGGAGAAACTCTATAAAGGCCACCTGGAACAAAGAAAAATACGCATATGCTGCCTGAGCCCATGTGTCACCCCCCATGTCCCCTCTTCAGATGTGTGCTACCCTGGCCTCAATATGGGACAGACTAAATGTCATATAATAAGCTAAAAGCATGGTCATAGAACAAGCTCTTTCCTGACCCAAAATTAAGCAACTGACTTTAGACCCAGTTGAGATTAGGATAAAGTTAACCTGATCTCCTGAAGACTGTAAATGTATATAAATATAAATATAAATATATATATATATGTACTGAAATATATAGCATTATGTCCCAAAGAAAAGCCACCCTTTATAAATGTCTGCATCTCTTACTGTGTTTATACAAAATGATTAGAAATATTAAGATGTTTGTTTACTAGAAAAGGACAGGAGAAAGCAACACGCCTTTGTCCTGGGTAGGTCTATAACCGGAGGGCAGGATTCCATTTCTGCTGAGAGGTCCCCTGGTAGATTGCCTGCTAAGGAGGGGCTTTTACACCTTCTTGTTTCAGGACCAAAGTCCATGACCTTTTGTAATTCCCAACCCCTAAACTTGTGGGAGGGATTAATTAACAGAATTGACTAGAGACTTGATTCTAGTCTTGACTGACTTGACTGACATGGTTAGAGAAGGATAGGAGAGCAGAGGAGGGATTACAGAGCAGCCTCTGACTACTGATGAGTCTGTGGTCTTCTTCCTTTGTCCATTGGTCTGGGGAATGGTCATCTTTCCCAAATGTACCAGGGGATCCTGTGAACCCCAGTATCTGTTCGACTCGCCGCTGAGCCTTTAGCATATAATCAATAAAATGGACGCGATAAAGGGGCGGAGCGATAGCCCAGCGGGTAGGGCGTTTGCCTTGCACGCGGCCGGCTCATGCCGGCCCGGGGTTCGATCCCGGCATCCCATATGGTCCCCTGAGCACCACCAGGAGTAATTCCTGAGTGAAGAGCCAGGAGAAACCCCTGAGCATTGCCGGGTGTGACCCAAAAAAGCAAAAAAAAAAAAAAAAATGGACGTGATAAGTAAGTCTGTAACAGTGCTGCCAACAGTGTAGGTGATACTTTGCCACCAAGACCTTGGGTGGAGCCACTGTAATGCATTCATAATATCTTGGGCTAAGTTTTCATACTGATCTCATCCAGAAGGGCGCGAGTATCTAGAGACATATTTCCCTGCAAATTCTGTAAATGGTATCTAATTTGCTCCCAAGTATGAGCAGACCCATTATATCTATGGGGGTGGGAGGACAGAAAAAGAGGAGCTAATGCATTCACAAAATAGTTTCATTTGTTCCTCCAATATTTCAACTCATTCCTGGACACAGAGCAGTGCTTGTTGTAAAGTGTCCAATTGTTGCTCAATGTCACGATTGACTGTGAACTGCACTATCCAGAGGTGGTGAGAGTCATGTTGCCATGTTACGATGTTCTTTTGAGGCTGATGAAATCAGTCTCAAATGAATGATTTGAGGCTCTTCATATTCCTGGAGCAAGGAGATGCCATTGGGCTACACCGGCATGTGACAGGAACAAATGGAAATGTTACTGGTACCCGCTCGAGCAAATTGACGAATAAGGGGATGTCAAGTGAACAAGTGATGATGAAATCATGCATCTGAACTGAGGTTTGAAGTAGTTGCACTACTCCTGCAACAGCAGCAGTAGTGTCACAGCAGTGAGTGTCACTCCTAACACTCACTGCTGTTGAGTGTCAGGAGAGCAACAATTGTTGCCAGGAGAGCAACAATCAGGGGTCTTGCAGATCGTCGGGAATGCTGAAGCAATTGTGTCATGACTTCTATCATGAATCCTTCAGCACAGGAATGCTGCCATTCATTCTCTATTCAGATTCACTGGCAATCTTACATGTGACCTAGCCTTTAATTAGATTATACTACAGTAAGAACTTTGAACTGAAGAGAAGAATTGAGACAGGTAAATAAAGCACAATCACAGCAGGAAACCCTTTTTTGAATGTGGTCAAAGGAGAGAGTGCCACAAGCAAACACATAGGGATGTTTTACACATGGAAAGAGGAGTTGTGATTTAATTATAACTCAAGTAAAATTGAACTGCTTAGAGCCATAAAGGTAGCAATCCCATAGTGAACAGGGATTAAAGCTGCAGCCAGTTTCCACGGGTATGTTTAGTATGCTCATGGTAAAGTGTGCCATTATACACATTGCCTGAGGGTGAGAGGGTACGTATCCTCTATCATGCCATTCTAGCACTTTGTGGGTCTGGATATGAAAGCTGAAAGAAAAGCTGAAAAAAAGAAGTGGAACACCAATTGGCTGCAGGAAGAAAATGGCATATACATAATCAGAACTATCAAAAGAACCAAAAACAAACTTGCCTCTAGGCCCCCAGTCTATTAACTCAGACCATCATGATGAGGGTTTACCTAGGGGGCACTGATATACCAGAGTACCTAGGTAAATATCTCCAATCTTTTATTTTTAATAACTTCATGTTTTTTATTGAATCACCTTGAAATAGACAATTACAAAGCTGTTCATGATTGGGTTTCAGTCATAGTGTTCAATACCCATCCCTCCACCAGTACACATTTCCCAATACCATTGTGCCCCATATCCCTCTCACCCACCCTCCCCCTGCCCACAATCTGCCTCTGCAGCAGACATTTTATGTACATCTACACAATGGAATACTATGCTGCTGTTAGGAAAAATAAAATCATGAAAATTGCCTAAAAAAGGATGGACATGTAGAATATCATGCTAAGTGAAATTAGTCAGAAAGAAAAGGAGAGATATAGAATGACTGCATTTATTTGTGGGATATAAAAAAATTAGTATGAGACTAATATCCAAGGCCAGGCAAAATGGAGCAGGAGGACTTGTCAAGGGTTGGAATCTACCACAAATGTGTGGTGAGGGTAGGGGAGGTAAGATAGAAAAGGGGCCAGTTTCACAATAATAGTTGGAAATAGTAACGCTAGACTAGAACTGAGTATTGAAAGTAAGTAAAGGAATATACACTGTATCCCTTCAGTGTCCTATTTTACAAAACACAATGTGAAGAAGGAAAAAGAAAGTTAGTGGTTACACATCGATGGAAAGAATATATGTAAGAGAAAAAATCTTTTGTAGGTGATCAGAGGTGGGTCTATTGGGGAGCCTGGTATGAATCCAAGTCTTGGAATGGAGGGGAAAGACAGGGAGGAACTCCAATACAAATATCCAATACAGGATACAAAACTCAAATACAGGATCAAGAGAATATCCTAGAGAGAAATTAAAAGATGTTCCTTCCTCATTCAGGAACTGAGGTGTCTGTGAGTTCCATGGAGGAGGTAAAAAGGAATTGTTGAGACTGGAGCGATAGTACAGCAGGTAGAGCATTTGCCTTGCATTCGGCTGACCTGGGTTCAATCCCCGGCCTCCCATATGGTCCCCTGAATATTTCCAGGAGTCATTCCTGAGCACAGAATCAGGAGTAACCCCTGAGGATTGCTGAGTGTGACCCAAAAAGATTAAAAAAAAAGAAATTGTTAGTTCAAACACAGGGTTCTGGCATAGTTCAATCAACAATCTGTAAAAGTTGGGGGTGGGGGTAAGGAATGTAAGTCCAATAGACATGCTTACCTTCACTTAACACAGGACTGTAGGACAAAATTGCTACTATCGTCAGAAATAGATTTTTGGGGTAAATGAGGTGCAGGAGTTCCTGAGGTCAGCTTCTCCTCTTCTCGTAAAATCTTAAATGTGACCCTATGATATGCCAAAGGAGCTAGAGGTCTTTTTCTTCAGGTTTTCTGACACTGGCTACTTCTCTGGTTTCTGTGACTTCCAGCCAAGTTCTGTTTGGTGATGACTCGGAGTTGAAGTTTGAAGGGTTGTTGGGTCTCTGGTGGTCTGACAGGCAAATCTGGTTGATGAACCTGACTCCTGATGAGGCATAACGTGACCCAGATTTTCTTGGTTGGGCTACCATCTATTAAAACATAGGCATAGCATTTTCCTTGAATTAAGAGGCTCCCTGCTACCCATTCTTTATCAATTTAAACTCAGATAGGAGAGTTCATTGTTTCTTGAAACTGTGAACTTTCCTGAAAATGCCTTTCTGCTGCTATGTAGGCCTTTCCTTGAGTTAAGTTTAAAAATTTAAATCAAATTATGTCAAGGACAGGGAGTCAAGTGGGGGAATACCCCATTTTTTGTTTTTTAATAACTATCTTTTGAGGGTTGTATGGATACACTGAACTATGCCTTTCCCCTGTGGGTTTTAAGGAATCCCAGTAGTGTGCTTGATTTGCCATTCATCACAGAATTATTGAAAAACTTTACTAGCATAGGTGGGCCATTATCCGCTTTTATCATGGAGGGAACGCCCATGACAGAAAAACAGCAATAAAAAGGAACACACTGTTTTGGTTCTTCTGGAAGACCTGGGGACAACCCATATGAAGAGAGAATAAGTGTCTATAGCTACATGCATAAAAGGTTTTCCTAGGAAGAATGCAATATGTGTGATATTCATATGCCATAACTCATTGGACTGTAGATCATAGGAATTAGCTCCCACCACATAGGGGTGCAGTGTAAAGGAACACATAGAGCAGGTATGGATAATATTCCTGGCATCTCATTTTGAAATACAATAGCATACATGAAGGTGGTGAATGTTTGTGTGTAAGGCCTGGTGTTCCTCTGCAGCAGAGGTAAAAATAAGAGCTGACAGGAGGTCAGGGTCTTCATTTCTCAGAGTCATGTGGTCCAGAAAGAAAAAAAGTTAGAACTAATGTGACTAATGAAAACAGGTTCAGAGAGCTTTTGTAAAAGAGCTGGTAGCTTGTGAAGCAATTGTTGAATTATAGGATTGGGGTGTTTACTAAAGAACAGTATACTAAAGAACAACTACGTAAACTGAGTCTGAGAGAATATTTGCAGGCCCTGGCACATAAGAGAGTAAATGTACCAATGTACAGAGTTCCAATTGTTGGGCAATAGTATTATTAGTGTTTATTGTTGTGGTTAGGGAAGGTCTAGAAATTCTACCTTTCCCTGAAGCAAAGCCATCAACAGAGTATACTAGAGTGTTACAAATGGGGGGTGTGGAGGGGAATCAAATGTCGGAAGAAATGACAAAAGGATTGTTGTTTTTTGAATCTGATATTTTCCCAGATGGATAGTGGGAGGGAAGTTCGCCCAAGAAATGAACTAGTGTGGCTCCTCAGCAGCAGGGTGACTGTGAAGAGATCTGCCACCTGCTTAAGCTCAGGGCCCCAGACAAATGCCAGCGTGAAAAAGGAGGCAGCTAATTTTCTATGTTTTATTAAAGAATTTACAAAATTAATAAAAAGAAAAAAGAAAAAGGAGGCAGCTACATTGAAAAGTGGCAGAGACTGAAACACATCAGAGACTGAGAACCTGTGCCAATGGGTATGCTGGGCATGTGGCTTTCTGACTGTGGGCCACTCGTGCAGCTACAAGTTAATCTTCCCTTCCATAGGGAACTGGACCCACATCTCGGCCTCTTACAGACTCTCACAAGAAGAGCCTAGCTACCCTAACCACATAAGGCCAATAGTACATTCAACACACCATAAAAAAACTCACAAAAATAATGATAAACACAAGAATCAGTATCATCCCGATCTAAAACTAACAGTAAGTTCAGGACTAAGAATGCATGCTCTGAATCAACACTAGATATCCCACATTTGTCACACAGGAACACCAGCGAGGATGGTAATATCCTTGAAGAAGAAAGAGGAAACCACCCTGAGTTATACCTGGAAGTCAAGAGGTACACTGATAGTGCTAGAAGGGTTAGGGTTAGGGTTAGGGTTCAGAATACCATGCGTCATAGGGAAACAGCTCAGATCCCCACTATGAGGACTGGATGAAGAAACCTCAACAAGGTATACCCACATACATAATCTCTCAGATAAAGAATTCAGAGATGCAATGGGGAGGATGTTTAATGAACTCAAAGAAACAGTGGAATGGACGTTCAAGAAAATACAGGAGGATGTGAAAGAAACAGTGGACTGGACAGCCAATAAAATATAGGAGGAAATAAGATCCAAAAAAAGAAGATTACAAACAGATGTGCCATGATAGAGGAAATGAAAAACTCAATGGGTGCCATTGACAGTAGAATGACAACAGCTGAAGACAGAATCAGTGACAGTATGCAAGCATACAATGGGGGCCAGCAAAATATTTAAGACAGCTGCTAATAGATTTCAAGTAAGACATTAATAGCAACAAAATTGTAGGTGGAGAATTCAACACTGCTTTGTCACCTCTTGATAGATCAATGAAGGAAGAAATGGAAGAGAGAGAGAGTTAGTAGATATATACAGGACTTTCATCTCCAAAAAACTGAACACACATTTTTCTCCAGTGCACATGGAACATTCTCCATGATAGACCACATGCTGGGGCACAAAACATACCTCAATGAAATCAAGAAGATAGAAATTGTGTCAACTCTTCTCAACCATTATGCACTGAAAATAGAAGTTAATCGCACACAGAAATAGAGAATCAAATCAAACACCGTGAAACTGAACAGTTCACTATTGTACAACCAGTGATTCATAGAGGAAATCAAAGAGGAAGTCCAAATGTTTCTGGAAACAAATAAAAATGAACACACAAGCTATCAGAACTTATGGGAAATAGCAAAGGCAGTGTAAAGAGGAAAGTTTATAGCTTTGCAAACATTCATCAGGAGTAAAGTACAGGAGCATAAACAATTTGACTTCACAGCATAAGATGTCAGAAAATGACAATAAAAAGGAGCCAAACTCGGCAGAAGGAAATAATAAAACTTAGATCATAAATCAAAGAGCTGGAATCCCAAGAACAATCCAAAGATCAATGAAACCAAGAGATGGTTCTGCAAAAAATAAACAAACAAAAATATCCACAAACCACTTTCAAACCTCACAAAGAAAGAGAGAACACTAATAAATACAATAATAAGTGAAAAGGGGACATCACATAGAAACCACAGAAATTCAAAAGACCGTCAGAGATCAGTTTGTGTATCCATGAAACAAGAGAACCTAGAGGGAGACGGACAAATTCCTGGACTCCTATAATCTCCCAAGTCTGAACCAAAAAAGAATTGGAATACCTGGTCAAGTATATCACCATTAAGGAAATTAAAAGAATAATCACAAGTCTTCCCAAACACGAAAGCCCAGGTCCAGATGGATTCATTTGTGAATTCTTCCAAATGTTTAAAGAGGATCTATTGCCAATCCTTTTCAAGACTTTCCAGGAAACAAAAACACTCCAAACAGTTTCTACAATGCACCTATTACCCTGATACCCAAATCAGACAGAGATATTACAAAAAAAATTACAGACCAATATCCCTAATGAATACAGATGCAAATATCTTGAATAAAATACTAGTAAATAGAATCCAAAGACTCATCAAAAAGATCATACACAATGACAAGTAGGCTTCATCCCAGTGATGAAAGTATGGTTCAATATTTGCAAGTCAATAAACATAATACATCACAGCAATAAAAGAAAAAATAAGAACCCTATGATCATATCAATAGATGCAGAAAAGCAATTAACGAGATCCAGCACCCATTCATTGTTGCAGCACACTGTTGCCCAGAGTCTCTGAATCTTGCCTGGAGTTACCTTCTGCAGGTCACTTTGTAGATAAGGAGCAGAAAACAATTTGCTATGTGGAAGTATATCTTTCCATGCATTTTGTGTTAGTTGGTATAAATATTTTCTCACATGCTACCACAATCGTTGTGGGATTAAATAGATCTTACCAGTATATTTACCAGGCTACGTTGAATCTCTAAATAATTAGATGGCATGCCACGGCAGGGTCTGGTTTAATGACCAGGGTGTAAAGCTACCCAGGGTGTATTTGATATGCCCAAAACAATAACAATAATGGTCCTCATTCCCAATGAATGGAGACATTACTGGTGCCTGTTCAAGCAAATAGATGAACAATGGAAAGACAAGTGATACAAGTGATGCTACCGCAATCATCATAGGATTAAATAGATCTTACCAGTATATTCATCTGGCCATGTTAGATCTCTAAGCAATTAGACCAGAGAGAAATGCTGTTTGCCTACAAGCAAGCAAGCGTGACTCTCTAATAAATC
Organism: Cryptotis parvus; assembly: GCA_021461705.1. Taxonomy (NCBI): domain Eukaryota; kingdom Metazoa; phylum Chordata; class Mammalia; order Eulipotyphla; family Soricidae; genus Cryptotis; species Cryptotis parvus. The sequence continues at coordinate 133,507 of JAJIBD010002380.1, forward strand.
TAGAGGCTAATATAAAAAAAAACTATAGAGTAAAGACGATCCTACCTGACAATGAGAGAGAGACTTACAGACATGGGGCAGAGAGACTTACAGTCTCTCTAAAGGGAGAGACTTACAGACATGGGGCAGAGCTGCTACTGGCCCTCCCTGTGCCCAGTCGCTCACAAGACGCCCGGGAGGGATGGCGGCTTGTAGCCCTGGCCCGCCACCCCAGCAGAGCCTCGCAACAAGCCAGAGACCCCTCCCCCACTCCATGAGGGCCTCCATTTTCCACATCCGAACTTCCCCCTCATCAGAATTCCACCCAGCAGACCAGCCTATCACAGCCCGTAGGCAAGGTCCATCAATAAATGCTGGATTTAGAGATGACTACAAGAGTATGCTACCCTCACAGCAGAGCCTGGCAAGCTACCCATGTCATATTTGATATGCCAAATACCAGTAACAATTATAGACCTCATTCCCATGACCTGATGGAATGATTTGAGGCTCTTTATGTTCCTGGAGCAAGCAGGTGCCCTTGGGCTCTACTTTCATGAGACAGGACATATGGAGATGTTAACTGGTGCCCGCTTGAGCTAATCAATGATGAACGAGAAGACAGTTACACAGTGATACAGTGAAGTAAAGATGAGAATCTTGTGATGACTTGGAGAAATATATACCTTGTTGTAGAATATCCATTGGTACAGTTAAATGCCCTTCCCTCATCTACATAGGGCCTGGTGGAAAACCAAGGGCGGGGCCTGCAGCCTTTGCTGGGGAGATATTACCATTTCAATGGACTAGGTAAGTCCTGGGAGAAGTCACCTGAGGGGATTTGACACTAACTGCTTTCTTTTGATGTGGGTCTTCTGGGCTGGAAAGTTATAAGAGCTGTGGCCTTTTTGCCTTTTTTATCTTTCGCCTCCCTCTGATTTCCACCTTTTTGTTCTCTTCCCCTGTTGGGGCCTAGCATATGGTGGGGGCCATCTTGGCCTAGGATTCAAACCTACATGTGGCTGGGACCCAGCTAGGAACATAAAGTCCAGGATTTTCCTGTTACTGGATTGTATACTACAACCTGTGAGAGTAAAGCCTTTGAAAACTGCATTGGACTCCTGAGTTTTCATCCATTCCCTGCCGGCTTCGAAGGTAGAAGGGAACTCATTTCCTGATATTGTTGAGAACCCAGCGGCTCCCCAACAATTCATGATAAAAACTCTCCATACAATGGGAGTGAAAGGAACTTTCCTCAATATAGTCAAAACCATCTACCACAAGCCCACAGCAAACAATCTCAATGGAAAAAAAACTAAAAGCATTCTCCCTAAGATTGGGCACAAGACAAGGTTGCCCACTCCCACTACTTCTATTCAATATAGTATTGGAGGTACTTGCTATAGCAATCAGGTGTTGGATGACAGGGCCTAACTAGCTTGGGATCTTTGCTGTTTAATATACTTACAGTTTAAACTGTTTAGATGTCCTTAAGCCAGGGTTCATGCTACTGATATCTCTTTTCTCCGTAAACATTGATGGAGGGTGTAGCAGTTACAGGAGTCATTTCGACTCTGAATTAATAACTTGTGAAATATTATAATCTCTACTATGATTTCAATGTTATCTAAATTGGGCACAATTCCTCTTAATACCCACTGGTCCCAGCATGGGACAGTTAGAGTTTACTAGGAAACCAACACCCTGGCTACATTGAGACTACCGTTTAAGATCAAAGGAGGGATCATACTAGTTTGCCCTCAAGCAGATGAGTATGACCCTTTCAGTAAACAGAGGACAGGAGACTCAGAAGCACCTTGGTGCAGAATAGAAATAAAAAGGACCTTGTGGGTACCATCTAGATTACATTAAGTCCATGAAATTATGATGTATTTCTCCCCATGAATATACATCCATTAATATGTATTTCTTGTTATCAGCCATATCTCTCTCTCTCTCTCTCTCTCTCCAGTATTTTGAAATAATCTCAGAGGAAGGGGCTAGGCCCTGGCTTAATTATTTGTTTAGACCTGAAACAGGTGTGGCATCACTCTACATATACACCTAAAAGCTGATAGTTGATCTTTGTTGGTGCTACCCACCTTAAGAAAGGATTATGGCTTTTGGATATATATAAGGGGACTTATTTGAGGTAGGGCCATCCACTTTGGTGGGAGACCTGGTCCTGAATGCATTGTTGAAATTCTGACCAAGAGCTAGAGGTCTTGGTAATCCCATTATCTTGGATTGTCGTGGCAGAGCTTGTTCAATTATTGATAATTAGTAAAAGCTTTTTGGAACTGTGCAGGACTCATGAGATTTCATCCATTTCCTGGATCCATTGGAGGTAGAAGAAAACTCATTTCCTTATATTGTTGGGGACCCTGCCGGCTCCCCTACAATCATAGAAGAAAAAAGTTATTAAGGGTACCAAATAGAAAAAAAAATTAAGCTATCAATATTTGCATATAACATGAGATATAATATTTATAGAATCCTAAAGTATTTACCAAAAAAGTTCCTAAAAACACTAAAGTGGTAGGTTACAAAATCATTATAAGAAAGTCATGGACTTTCTTATATGCAAATAATGAAAAAGAAGAAAGTGATATTAAAAACAATCCTATTCATAATTGTGCCACAGATAATCAAGTACCTAAGAATTGGCTTAAGTAAGAATAGAATGTAAAGAACCTGTACAAAGAAAATTATAAAACACAGCTTCAAGAAATAAAAAGAGGGCATGAGGAAATGGAGACACAATCCTTGCTCATGGATTGGGAGAATTAACATTTTTTAAAAATATTTTTTTATTATACCACTGTGAGATATACAATTACAAAGATGTTCATGTTTGGATTTCAGTCATACAGTGTTCCAGCACCCGTCCGTTCTCCAGAGCCCAATGTCTTCTGATTCCCTTCCCCTTCCCCCTCCCCAGTCTGCCTCTATGGCAGGCACTTTGCCTCTCTCTCTCTCTCTTTCTCTCTCTCTCTCCCTCTCTCTCTCTCCTCTCTTATACACTGTGGATTGCAATACATATATTTAGACGTTATCATGTATATCCCTTTGCCTACATTCAATGCTCAGTTCTAGACTGGCATTATCATTTCCAACAATTATTAGCACACTGTTTACTTCTCTGTCTTATCTAACCTGTGACTTCCACACACTTGCAGTTGATTCTAACCACTGACAAGACCTCCTGATCCATGTTTTGCCTGGCCTTGGATATTGCTATCATACTATTTTTTATATCCCACAAATAAATGCAGTCATTCTTTATCTGTCCCTTTCCCTCTCACTCAACATGATCCTCTCCATGTTCATCCATTTATCGGCAAATTTCAAAACTTCATTTTTCCTACACTGAAAGAGGCAGCCCTGTTTCTGTCCCATCTTAGCAGGGTGTATGGCTAGGATTCTACTCCCAATACCCCGAAGTTGTGTTCTCCCCACTCAACTGCTTGAGGGTGGGGGGGTCCACCAAATGCAGTACTTACTTTTAGGTATCGCTAATCTGAGGGTCCAAGTTGTCTGGATTCTGAGGGCCCCAGTCCCTGTTTGGGGACTTACTCCTGGCTCTGCACTCAGGAATTACTCCTGGCAGTGTTCAGTGGACCATACCGGATGCCATAGATAAAACCTAGGTTGGTCACATGCAAAGCAAACACCCTACACACTGCATTATCTCTCTGACTCCAATCCTCAACATTTCTTGGGGAGTCCTGGAATTAATTTAGGTTGGAGCAAGGAATTTCTATTTAAAGGAATGAAAAATCCTAAATCTTTCCAGGTGTTTCACCTTCCCTCAAAGAAAAAAATTCAGGTGGAGACAAATAATCCAAGTAAAATAAGTTTATTTGGAGATCAGGGGAGAACAAGGAAGAGGGAATGAGAGGGAGAGAGACAGAGTTCTTCAAGAGATATAGTTGGGTCTTATGTCTCAAAGTCATTCATTCCTGAAATTTCAGTTATTTTCCTCTTTGTATAATATGAGAGCACCTTTATCTCTGCCTGCAACATAGGCAATTGTTTCTTGCTTTACGCTGATCTCTAGAAACGCAATAAAACCACTATAGTCCCAAATGATCAGAAACAACAAAAGGTCATCATTATCAAGTCCGAATGAGAGAGTGATAAACTTCATCCCCCTGCAAACTTATCTGCTCAGATGAGACCTTCCTGACAGCAGCCATGACAACTGGGATATGTGTTACTCTTTAATGCAGGAAATGTGATTGTGTTTGTCCACAGTTACCAGGTTTTCCAATATTTTTAATGCTGGAAATATTGAGTAATAAAGGATTCTCAGACACAGAGTTATAAATGATTTTTTGAAAGTGAAAGAGATAGAAACTACCTACCTATGGAAAGAATAGTTTAAGACTAAGCTAAGTATGGCTGGGGTGGGGGTTGTTTTGTTTTGTTTTATTTTTGGCTTTGGGCAGGGAGGTGTAATACTTGGTAATGCTAAGGAGTTACTCCTGGTTGTGCACTTAGGAATTACTCCTGGCAATGCTCAGAGGACCATATGGGATGCTGAGGATCAAACCCAGGTATCACTCTGGTCTGTGTTAGGCTGGTTTTATGAGTTCTTTTAAATAGGAAAAACAGGTCCTTGTGTTAGTTATTGATAGATGAGGGCTCTACTCAGAGTAGACAAAGGGATAGAGTCAAGTTAAGTGAAAGGTTTATTGTTCTGTCTGTTTGTTTAATACCTTTAAACAAGTTAAGGAAAGGATTATTGAGTGCACCCCAGGTGGGTCCTACTGAAATTGGGGTAGAGCATGCCTGGGAGAGGCTCAGTGGGACTTTTAAAGACTCTTTGGCATTAAGGGGGACAAAGAAGAATGTGGTTTCTCTGGTTGGGAGGGGACAAGAGGAAGGTGTGCTCTTTGGGAGGAGGGAGGTAAAGAATGTGTGGTGGATCTAGCATCCTTTTTATCCACAGGAATATATTGCAGCCTGGTAGGATGCAGTCTGGTCCTCCAGCAGGGGGTTTACGGTGGGGTGATTCTGGAGCAAACCTAATAGTTATCAAAGTATCAGAAGATTCTCATTTGCTTCCCAGAGATGTCTTGTTAATTTAGAGCCTACTTGGGTTTCTAAGATAAGATTAACATCTTTCATTAGCTCTTGAGCTGGTGGGGACTGTCTGTTTAATAACTTTTAGGTTATATATTTTGCCATATGTCCAGGTATTGCTCCATTATCTCCGAATCTTCTGTGAGCCCAATGTCTGCGGAAGTCTCAGAAAGAGCTCAGGACATGGAGATTATCATACTGACTGAAATTAGTCAGAAGGAAAAGGACAGATAATAGAATGACTGCATTCATTAATGAAATATAAATATATACCAGTGTTCTACTATGTGGGAAATGGTAACGCCAGACTAGAATTCAGCACTGAATGTACACAAAGGGATTTTATTTTATTTTATTTTTTTTTTGCTTTTTGGGTCACACCCGGCGATGCTCAGGGGTTACTCCTGGCTCAGCACTCAGGAATTACTCCTGGCGGTGCTCGGGGGACCATATGGGATGCCGGGGGATCGAACCCGGGCCAACATAGGCTGGCAGCGCGCAAGGCAAACGCCCTACCCGCTGGGCTATCGCTCCGGCCCCCACAAAGGGATTTTAAACCCTAAATGTCTGTAGGGCAAGCCACAATGTGTAAGAGGAGGAGAGAGAGAGGAGAGAGAGAGAGAGTGCGAGAGAGAGAGAGAAGAAAAGGAGTGGTGCCTGCTGTAGGCAGGATGGGGAGGTGGGAGGGAGTTTGGGGACATTGGTGGTGGTGGAATAGGGCATTGGTGGAGGGACGGGTGCTGGTACACTGTATGACTTAAACCCAATCATGAACATTTTTGTTATTGTATAGTTCACCGTGGTATAACTTAAAAAAAAGAAGAGCTCAGGAATTTGCAGAAATGTAGAACAGAGGCAGCTAAAATGGAGCTGCTCACAGTAGCTGACCGGGGAAATAAGCTTCCTTTCTACTTCAATGCTATTCCCTTATGTTCTTGACACTGTTCACGCAGGCACTTGGGCCACTAAAACACCTGAACTGTCAGCTCTGTTTTGATGTTCCCCAGACGGAATCAAAGCAGCCCTTCCCTGTGCCCCCTTGACTTTGGGAAGCTGACTCTGAGATACCCTCATTCTCTCTGCATGCCCTAGTTGTGCTGTCAGCCAAGTCAGAGTTCCTGGCACACCTGGCCCTTCTCTCCTCCATTCTGTTACATTATTTATTCAAACTGACCAGGACTATTTATAGCTTCTCTGAAAGGCAGTAGCCACTCAGTTCCCAGAAAATTGGGACAATGAGACATTAAAGTGCTTTCAAAAGAAAAAAGTTGTTTCACAGTCTCATAAGGTTGCTGTTCCAATGAAATTTCCAAAAATAGTCTTCATGGCCTCCTCCAAACCAAAATGTTCTCCTCTTTATCTCTGTTACAACCAGACAGATAAAAAAAAACTTCCAGCCACTTAGTGCTATTCTTTAGAAATGGTCAGTTCTAATTCCATTGCCTTCTTCCAAACCAGGAGGTATTTGTCTGATTGAAAAGGTAGACCTGAGCAAAAATAACCAAAGACAAATAAATAACTCTTTTAATTTAAGTAGTCAATGAACTCTCTAGATCTGTTCTACATAAGAGCATCAAAACACATTTTATTCATTTTTGAGGCAGAAAGCATTCTTAAAACATGTTTTAAGTGTTTTTAAATGCTTGTTCATAGGCATTACGTAATATTATCATCTTATCTATTCCTGAAATAATACTATTCCCAGGTTAACAAACAAGTGATACAAATATTTTCAGTATTGTCAAGTATTGTCTCTTTAACATTTTAAGTGTTCTTTTGAGAAGCCCAGACACAATTATTTTTCTAAAGTTTTGCAAATTAGCCTGATGTTCGATGAGACTGCCATTGATGCATGATTACAGAGTTAGCCTAGTTTCATAGTGAATTAAAAGTGAGAGATAAAATAAATGACCATAGTGAATTTGAAGTATTCTTCCTTCTCCTAACTTGGACCAATTCTGGGCAAGGTGAGAGAATAAAGAATAAAGACATGTGACAACTATAATCTGTTTTGGAGACAAGCAGAGCCAAACTTTAAGGATAAAGCAGAAACTTTTGAAAGTGATGATGCTTTTTCCAGGGCCTGTTTTCCCTTCTTCTGGTGAAAAGTTTTCATATATCTCTTGATACTGACCATACATGCTTGTACATAAAGAGTAACCTCAATGTCCTTGGAGTGTTCAAACATTATACATTTCACAAGAACTTGACTATGACTGTCTACTTGAAAGTTGTTCTAATAAAGTCCTAGGATATCTTGTATAGCAACTATGGTTGTCTAAAATCTTAAATCACACAAGGTAGTCTATGTCAACAGTATGATTTATGGTGGGGACTTTTGGCTGTATCATATCAGTTTGGCCACTGAGGAAGCTATAGAATCATAATTAAGGTCAGTCATGTAAGTTTTAACATGAGTATATGTTGCTCTGCTGCCCAGAGCCTCTGCATCTTGCCTAGAGTTACTTCCTGCAAGCCACTTTATAGATAGGGGTAGAAAACAGTTTGGATCTGTGACTCTATGTAGCAGTATATCTTACCACGTATTCCATGTTAGCTGGTGTAAAGATTTTCTCATCTGTGGCAGATGATTTCTACCACAATCATTGTGGGACTAGACAGATCTTACCAGTATTTTTACCTGGCTACATTGGATTTCTAAGCATAATATAGTTATAATTAGATCAGAGAGAAATGCTGTTTGCTTCCAAGCAAGCAAGTGTGGCTCTCTAATAAGTCTAAAGGCTAGGGGCCGGAGCGATAGCCCAGCGGGTAGGGCGTTTGCCTTGCACACAGCCAGCCAGTACTGGCCCGGGTTCGATCCCGGCATCCCATATGGTTCCCCGAGCACCGCCAGGAGAAATTCCTGAGCAAAGAGCCAGGAGTAACCCCTGAGCATCGCCGGGTGTGACCCAAAAAAAAAAAAAAAAAAAAAAGTCTAAAGGCTAATATCCAAAACAACTATGAAGTAAAGACAAGGATCTTATGAAGGCGTGGAGAAATACATACCTGATTGCAGAATACCCATGGTAGAGATACATGTCCTTCCCCTACTCTGCATAGAGCCTCCAGGGAAACTGCAAGGACAGACCTTGGCTGGGGCAATATTAACATTTCAATGGGACTAGGTGAGATCCTGGGAGAAGCAAACCTGAGGGTAGTGACCTTAACTGCTGTCCATTGATGTGGGCCAGTCACAGCTGAAAAGATATGAGCAGTAGCCTGCTCTCTCTCTCTCTCTCTCTCTCTCTCTCTCTCTCTCTCTCTCTCTCTCTCCCCCTCTTCACTCTCTGCCTCTGTTTTCATTCTCTTCATTCTCTGCTCTGTTGGGCATAGCACGTGGTAGTGGCCATCTTGTCCGAGGATTCTACATCTACACGTGGTCAGGGCCCTGCCAGGAACCTAAAGTCTGGGGTTTTCCTATTATTAAATTATATACCAGAACAAGTGTGAGTAAAGCCTTTTGAATCTTTACTGGATTCGCAAGTCTTTCTCTGTCCACCAGTGACCAATCCCCTGGGCAGAAGGGGATCCCTGTACTTGCTCCCCTGATTTTGTTGGGGAACCCAGTATTCTCTGACAAGTATATGTAAATTTCCACTCAAAGCCCTATATTCCAAGGCTTAGGGTAGGATCTCTGATTATTAGTATGCCATGTATACTTACAAATCACTGCTTGGAGAAATAATTACTGTCTGTTAAAATCTATTTTGCCACTCTGTCTTTTAATTGATGGTATTTTGACTACTGACATTGAGAGAGGTTACTGTCATGGGGTTTGTGCCATCCTTCTTTAGAGGACTGTTGTGTCTTGGGATTTGTCTAACCTCCCTTGAGTTTTCTTTTAAGATTTTTTTTGCTTGTTATTTTTTATTTAATTTCATCTTCTCATTACACCTTATATAGAAACAGTGGTTACAATCACCACGAGAAACCTTGTAACCACTGTATCTAAATAAGAGATTCAATATACCATCACAATGCCACAACCCTTAAAACTTCCCACCACTGTTGTTGCCAATTTTCCCACCCATGCCTTAAGCATGATCCATAGCATGGATCATGCTATGGATCTATAATTTATTTCATATCACTTGTTTTAGTTTCCCACAGGAATTATAAAAAATTTCCTCAGAAGAAAATTGGTGAGGATTGTGTATCTCACTATGGAGCTATTAAGTCCTTGTATAAGAAATTACTAAAATTTTAGAGATTAAAATTTCTGTGTTGATAATTTATTAATCAAGATAGAATGTCTCCTACATAACATCCAACCAATCAGGTGTGTTACTCCTGGTTAATCAATGTTGTGGAAGTGTGCTCCAGGAAATTCAAAATTTTAAATGAGGTGATACAGCTGGAGTTGAATTTTTAACTCGGTGGGTATAGGGGTGTGTGAATGACTGCCACTACTGCCAGAAGGGAAGGGAGATGGGGAGAAGTAGCCCATTCTCAACTCTGTGAAAGACTAGGGATTTCAGTCACAAATCCTGAACACCTGAGTTTTTCAACAGATTATTTTCTGTATAAGGCTTATCACGAGCAACAGAGTCCAGCCAGGACTATCACAGTGATAGTGGAGTGTGGAAGTTTTTGGCTGTCTGTGCTCTGTTTGGGCAGATGGTGGACTCAACTGCCCCCCTCTGGGGTACCAGAATGACTCAGCCTTGGGCAGAGTCTGGAGCATCTCAGCATCATATTGATCTCTTGAGATTTATTTGAGTCTCTGGATCATAGCTAGTTAATGAGCTTCTTAATTGGGGCTTCTGATCTCCTCTGAGGTTTATTTATGGGTCTCTGAAGCGTGGTCAATAGGTGAGTTTGTATGACTGAGCTTAGATAATTTGTGGGCATGGCTCTTACATACCATATACCAAACTTTAGGTGGTCTAATTTCTCAGGAAACTTGGTCCTGAGAAAGTTTCCAGACTTTGTGGTCCAGACTTTGTGGAGTCTTGCCAGAGGCACAGCGACAATTTTTGGGGTATCAGGAAGTTGATGGTACCCTCAGGCTGCTGGGTCACTTGTCCTGTTGGTCCAGGTTGACTTGCCGGGTGTGCTGAGCCTCCTGGGCTCTAGTAGTGATGACTGTCACAGTCCCAGCAGGGTCTTAGACCAGGTCCAGTACTTGGGCACTCTGGGTGAGCAGGAGTCACCAGTCCAGCAAGCCTGACGGGACACATGCCCCCTTCTGGGTCTCCAGGTGTTTGGCGCTCAGGGAGTGGGTAGGCTGTGGGTGGTGTGGGCTAATCCAGGAAGACAATGGTGTCAGAGCTGCCCAATGGTGATGAATTGTGGAGGCCCCAAGGAGAACCCAAAGCTCCTCCCTCAGCTCTGGGACCTCAACACCGTGCTCTGCAGTGGTGCAGAAACAGACCCAAAAAGCCCTATTCAGATACATTAAAACTCTGTTACCACCCATAGCGCCACAGGCTTTGGGGCCTCTGGCAGCAGGTGATCGCATTGCTGCCATCCTTATGCAGCCCACTCCAGGTCAGTGTTTTGCAGAAAGAAACTTCCCTGTTTTATTTAATGGCACTCTCCCTGGCCCAGGATACCCAATAGGTACCCATGTTCACTCATGTAGAAAAATCTGTGGCCCCATCAGTTGTTCAGCATGCTGAAAGCAAGTCTGATGACCTTCTCTCTTCTAATTTTTGCAAAAAGTTTGGCAGAGACATCAAGAAACAAGCAGGGATATGGTGTAAAAGGAATTTTTTGTTCGCTGTTACTACAGCTATTGGTACAGCTCTATGGAGAACAATGTGAAATTTTCTGAAAGAAATTAAACATAAGGGACTTGACAATGATCAGTGAAAGAAAACAAGCCCTAAGAATCTGACTTAAAAAATAAGTCTTCCAAACTGGGATGGGGGTGGGGAAAATATAGGGAGGAAGAAGAGAATCACCAAGACACAGGGTGGAGGAATAGTGAAACTATGGTAGTGTGTGTGTATGATACAGTAACATTGAATGCCTAGGACATTAATACTTATAATATTAAACATGCCTTTCAGTGGTAAAGAAACAAACTGACAAAGTCAGACCCGAACACTTGAAGAATCTGCCATCAGTACACATCAATACACTGGCTCATCTCTTCACATGCTACTGGTCTGAATGCAAGGTGCTATTCCAATGGAAAACCAGCAGGACAGTTCTACTGTTCAAGAAGGGGAGACACCCATGACATTGGCAACTATCACCCCATCTGCCTGTTGTCTGTCATCTACAAGCTGTTCACTCGAGTCATCCTGAACAGGATTGGCAGAACATTAGGTGAAGGGCAACTATGCGAGCAAGCTGGCTTCCAAAGAGGATTCAGCACAATTGACCATATCCACATGGTAACCAAGCTCATTGAGGTTTGAAGGGAGTTCAAGATGATGCTCTGCCTCACATTCATTGATTTAAAGAAAACCTTTGATTCTGTGGAAACTGAAGCAGTCATCGAAGCCCTAGCCAAACAGGGCGTTCAAACTCAATACATCAAGATCCTTCGTGAGCTCTATTATGAATTCACCACCAGGATCTCACCATTCTACAAGGAAGTGATCATTGATGTCAAAAGAGGGGTTCAGCAGGGTGATACTATTTCACTGAAACTCTTCAGCGCCACCCTCGAGAACGTCATGCGACAATTAGAATGGGAAGGAATGGGAGTGAAGATAGATGGTCAGCAACTACACCACCTCCGCTTCACTGATGACATTGTTCTAATAACACCAAACATTAGCCAAGCGGCACAAATGCTGGCTGACTTCGATCATGAATGTGGAAAGGTATGTCTACAGCTGAATTTCAACAAAACAATGCTCATGAAAAACCAACTGTTCTAGATGCTCCACTCACTCTCAAAGGAACAAACATCTCTCAATGTAGCAGTTATGTGTACCTAGGTCGAGAACTCAACATGATGAACGACCTAAAACCTGAGCTGTGCAGGAGGAAGAGAGTGGCATGGAACACCTTCAAGAGCATCGAAGAAATAGCTAAAAAGGACAAAGAACCTCCGGCTCCAGGCACATCTGTTCAACTCCACCATTCTCCCTGCATTAACATATGCCTCAGAGAACTAGGTCATATGAAATCAGGGTGAGAATGCTATTTTGATTCCCAAAGAGGAATCGAAAGATCTATGCTTGGAATATCATGCCTCACACAATGAGAGAAGGAATCTGGAGATCGGACCTCCATCGATGATCAAGAGTCAGGGACACTGTCTCGTTTGCCAAGGTGTCGAAAATCAGATGGGCTGAACCTGTAATGTGACTTGGAAATGACTGCTGGACTAGAGCCGTTAACGACTGGATCCCATGGGACGTCAAAAGATTACATGGCCGCCCACCTAGAAGATGGTCAGACTTCTTCATCAAGACCCTGAATGAAGCGGTATAAGGCTCTTCATATTCTGGAGCAAGCAAATGCCATTGGACTACACTGGCACGTGACAGGGGCAAATGGAAACATTACTGGTGCCTGCTCAAGCAAATAGACTAATAACTGGATGTCAAGTGATCAAGTGATTAAACGTATCTCAATAAAAATTGTGAGAAATTCTGATTCCAGGGTGAACCTGACAAGCACTATAGTAAGTGAAATAAACCTGTCACAAAAGGATAAAGTGGGGCCGGAGGCGATAGCCCAGCGGGAAGGGCGTTTGCCTGGTACGCGGCTGGCCCCATGCCGGCCGGGTTCGATCCCCGGCATCCCATATGGTCCCCCGGGCACCGCCAGGAGTGATTCCTGAGTGCAGAGCCAGGAGTAGCCCCTGAGCATTGCCGGGTGTGACCCAAAAAAGCAAAAAAGAAAAAGTACAAAAAACAAAAGGATAAAGTTGATATTTGAATAACATGGGAATTAGGGGCATTTACTTCTGAGCAGTGGAATAATCATGTATAATATATAGTCTATATAGAGACTCACAGACATGGGGCAGAGCTACTACTTCTCTCTCTGTGCCCAGCTGCTCACGAGGCGCCTAGGAGGGATGTCGGGTTCTAGCCCTGGCCTGCCACCCCTGCAGAGCCTTGCAACAAGCCAGACGAACCCCCACTCAATGAGAGCCTCCATTTTCCACATCCAGACTTCCCTCTCGTCAGAACTCAACCCAGCAGACCGGCCTATCACAACCTGGCTTGCTCAGCCGCTTGAGGCAGCACGGTTCATTAATAAATGCTGGACTTAGAGATGACTACCAGAGTATGCTACCTGCACGGCAGAGCCTGGCAAGCTACCCGTGTTGTATTTGATATGCCAAATACCAGTAACAATTATAGACTTCATTCTGGAATGGATTGAGGCTCTTTATGTTCCTGGAGCAAGCAGATGCCCTTGGGCTCTACTAGCATGAGACAGGACATATGGAGATGTTACTGGGGCCCGCTCGAGCAAATCGATGATGAACGGGAAGACAGTGATACAGTGATAGTGAATATATAGTCCCTTTTTAAAGGTGAATTACTCATATAAGATGAGTATCAACAAAGTTATGAAATTTGCCTATAAATGCATGGACATGGAGAGGATCATGTTGAGTGAAATTAGCCAGAACGAAAAAGACAGATATAGAATGACTGAACTTATTTGCATGATATAAATATATAAATTTTATATATATTATGATACTAATTTGTCAGAACTCCACCGCAAGGCGGCCACACAGTTCATCAATAAATGCTGGATTTTGAGATGACTACAAGAGTATGCTACCCTCACAGCAGAGCCTGGCAAGCTACCCTTGTCCTATTTGATATGCCAAATACCAGTAACAATTATCGACCTCATTCCCATGACCTGCTGGAATGGTTTAAGGCTCTTTATGTTCCTGGAGCAAGCAGGTGCCCTTGTGCTCTACTAGCATGAGACAAGTCATATAGAGATGTTACTGGTGCCCACTCGAGCAACTAGATGATGAACGGGAAGACAGTGACAGTGACAGTGCTGATACTAATATCCACGGTCAGGCAAAATATGGATCAATCAGGAGGTCTTGTCAAAGGTAGAATCTACCACAAACTGTGGGAGTCAGAGGTTAGGTAAGACAGAGAAGGGAACAGTGTGCTAATAATTGTCGAAAGTGATACCAGCCTAGAACTGAGTATTGAATACAGGCAAAAGATACACACAACCTCTAAATGTGTGTATTGCAATCCACAATGTGTAAAAGAAGGAAGAGAGAGAGAGAAAAGAGACTAAGAACATGCCATAGAGACAGGCTATGGGAGGGGGAGGGAATTAGGGGCATTGGTGGTGGGAAATGGGCACTGGTGGAGGGATGTGTGCTGGATTACTGTATGACCAAAACCCAAAATGATATCTTTTGTATATCTCACAGTGGTATAATAAAATTTTTTTAAAATGCAAAAAAAGAAGATAAAATACAGTATTTTGTTTTATATTGTTCTTATGACAAAAGGATTGGAGCATCTTTTGAATTATAATGATTTCATATCATTTCTTTATGGATTCTGTTACCTATAAACTTTCAAAAGTTTTTATTGACTACAAAGATTGTGTATTTCTATTTCATCGATACTACGCTTGTGCAAATTGCATTTCTTTAATCTATTTTGTCATCATTTTTGTGTCAACACTCTGCTTGTGATTCTAACTTCATTGGTATAGGAAGTAAATATTTTTCTGAACTATATCAATTAATTCTAATCAATAAGGGTTGAGAAACACCAAGCCAGGAAAAAAATATAAAATAAGGATGGCTGAAAACAGAATAATTTCAAGATATTATTGAATTAACAAAAAATCTCGTCATATAGCTTTAAACAAGAGGTCAATTACAAGGCCCAGTAATTGCCCTGATTCATTTTACTTTCCATTGCATTATTTAGAGACCAGATTTAAATGTTTCTCTCCATCATGACACATTTCAATGATGTTCAATTTTATCATAATAAAATCCAACTTACCCTGGCTATTAAGGTCTTCATAATAGTTCACTGTGGGGAGAGGTGGGGTTCCCAGAGAGTGCACAAGTGGGGGTCCTCCCAGCTATTTTTGATCAACCTGGCCTTTGATTTAATATGGAGGTCTTAGTGCAGCGACTACTGGGTTCACCCAGAAAGTAGTTCTCTGGGGTCCCCAGTTCTACACCCTGGTGCTCAGGAGATTATGTGGGTCCAGGGATCAAATTGGGTCCAGCTGAATGAAAGGCAAGAACCTTAGCCCTGTATTATCTCTCTGACCCTAAACTTCCTGAAACCATGCCTACCTTGTTTAGCACATGTTTGTCAATTCTGTGCTCTGGGATTACTCATTCATGCTGCTGCTCTTCCTTTTCACACTCCCTCCCTCCAATACCTCTCTGCACCTTCCCATCCTCTCTAACAACTTTTCAGAGATGTCAGAGAAGACCTCATTATTCTTTCTCCACTCTCCTTCCGATGTACTTCCTTTTAATATATCCTCAGTTTCTAATTATTTAATGCACTTTTTAATTTTGTCTTTGGAATAAAATATTCTCACTGCGACAAACTCTATGAGGGTAATCACTGTTGCCTACTACATTTCTTAGCATGGAGATAATCACCATTACCTAATACATTTCTTAGCACAGAAAGGCTATATGATCAGTATTTGTTAAATAAATCCTGGCTTAATCCCACCACTGTTCCCTTCAACTCCAGCTTCTTTCTTGGCATAGAACAATGATGGAGAAAAAGAAAAACATGGTCCTTAGATCTCAAGGTGTAACATGCACTGCATTGTTTTCCCTCACATGCTTCTGACATACAAGCCTCTTGATCTCCAAGGTCATGTATTAGCAAATCTCCGCAATTAGTAAACATCAGGGTCTCTATTACTACTGAAGTGCTAATGCTGTGTGTACTGGCCTCCTCTGTCACCATGGCTCTTTATTTCCTTTTGCTCTTTCTGACAGCTCTCCCTGACAGCTATTCTACACTACCTGTGTTCCTAAACCTTGGACAAACACTTGCTCTCCTAACTTGACCCTCATCACTTCATCACTGTTACTTTTTTTAAAAGCTATATTTTATTATATCACCTTAAGATAGACAATTACAAAGATGTTCAAGTTTGGCTTTTTTTTTTTTTTTTTTTTTTTTTTTTGCTTTTTGGGTCACACCTGGCGATGCTCAGGGGTTACTCCCGACTCTGCACTCAGGAATTACTCCTGGCGGTGCTCGGGGACCATATGGGATGCCGGGGATCGAACCCGGGCCGGCATGGGCTGGCCGTGTGCAAGGCAAATGCCCTACACGCTGGGCTATCACTCCGGCTCCCTCAAGTTTGGCTTTCAGTCATACAGTGTTCCAGCACCCATCGCTCCACCAGTCCTCTTTTCCCACCACCAATATCCCCAATTCCCTCCCCCATCCCAAATGCCCCAGCCTGCCTCTATAGCAGATTCTTTATCTCTTTTCTCTCTTTCTCTTATTCTCTACCTCTCTTCCTTCTTTTACACATTGTGGCTTGCAATACACACATTTAGAGGTTATCATGTATATCCCTTTGCCCATATCCAATGCTCAGTTTTAGGCAGGTGTTTTCATTTACAACAATTATTAGCACACTGTTCCCTTTGTCTTACCTAACCTCTGACTCCTACATATTTGCAGTTCATTCCACATATTCACAAGGCCTTCTAATCTATGTTTTTCCTGGCCTTGGATATTGGTATCATAGATATATGTGTGCATATATATATATATATATATATATATATATATATATATATCCCACAAATAAATGCAGTCATTCTATATCTGTCCTTTTCCTTCTGACTAATTTCACTCAGCATGACCCTCATAGCTTCATTTTTCCTAACAGCTGCATAGTATTCCATTATGTAAATGTACCAAAGTTTCTTTTTCAGTCATCCATTCTTGGGCACTCTGGTTGTTTCCAGATTCTGGCTATTGTGAATAGTGCTGCTATGATCATAAAAGTGCAGATGAAGTTTCTGCTGTATGTTTTTGGCTTCCAAGGGTATATTCCTAGGAGTGGTATGGCTGGGTCAAATGGGAGCTCAATTTTTAATCTTTGGAGGAATATACATATTGTTTTCCAAAAAGGCTGTACCAGCCGACATTCCCACCAACAATGGATTAGAGTCCCTTTCTCCCTGCATCCCACCAGCATCAGTTGTTCTTGCTCTTTTGGATGTGTCTTAGTCCCTGTGGTGTGAGATGATATTTCATTGTTGTTTTCATTTGCATATCCCTGATCATTAGTGATGATGAACATTTTTTCATATGCCTTTTGGCCACTCAAATTTCTAGTTGAAGTTTCTGTTCCTTTCTTCTACCCATTTTTTTATGGTGTTGGCTGTTTTCTTCTTGTGAAGTTCTACCAGTGCCTGTCATATCCTGGATATTAACCCCTTATCAGATGGGTATTGGGTGAATATTCTTTCCCATTCTGTGGACTCTCTTTGTATCTTGGTCACTGTTTCTTTTGAGGTGCAGAAGCCTTTTAGTTTCATGTAGTCCCATCTTTGCTTCCAATTGCTTTGTTAGTGTTGTTTCATCTTTGAAGATGTCTTTAGCTGCAATGTTGTAGAGGGTTTTCCCTATATTTTCTTCAATGTATTTTATGGATTCAGGTCTGATGTTGAGATCTTTAATCCATTCTGATATGAATTTTGGGCATGGTGTCAGAGAGTGGTACGAATTCATTTTTTTTACACATAGCTGCCCAGTTTTCCCAGCACCACTTGCTGAAGAAGTTTTCCTTGCTCCATTTCGTATTTTTTGCTCCTTTATCCAGGATTAAATAATCCTTTATTTGAGGATGGGTTTGAGGATACTCAACTCTATTCCATAGGTCTACAGGTATGTTTTTACTCCAATACCATGCTGTTTTAATTACTACCACTTTGTAGTACAGTTTGAAGTTGGGAAAGGCTTCACTGTTACTTTTGCTATGTTACTTGAGAAGTGATGAAAGCCTGAGAATCTCATGTCTCTCTTGTTTTTTGAAATGGACTTAAAATTCTCACATAGAGGGGACTAGAGTGAGAACATAATGTTTAGGGCACCTACCATGCATGCTGCCAACCAAGGTAGGGACTGCTAGTTTTGTTAGTTTTGTTAGACTGTTTTATTCCATTTTGTTTCCAATTCACTTCATTTATTCATTTAATTTGAATGTCTATTAAAACAAGTTATGTTTTAATAGACATTCAGACCACAGAGAATGGCCCATATCCAAAAGGGTAAAAGCAACAAGTGCTGGCGTGGATGCAGGGGAAAGGGGACTCTCATACATTGTTGGTGGGAATGTCGACTTGTACAACCTTTCTGGAAAACTATATGGACATTCCTCCAAAGACTAGAAATTGAGCTCCCTTTTGACCCAGCCATACCACTCCTGGGAATATACCCTGGTAAGTCAAAAACACACAGAGGAAACACAATCTGCACTTTTATTTTCATAGCAGCACTATTCACAATAGCCAGAACCTGGAAACAACCAGTATGCCCGAGAACTGATGACTGGATAAAGAAACTGTGGTACATCTACACAATGGAATACTATGCAGCTGTTAGGAAAAATGAAGTTATGAAATTTGCCTATAAATGGATGGACATGGAAAGGATCATGTTGAGTGAAATTAGAAAGAAACATAAAGATATAGAATGACTGCATTTATTTGCATGACATAAATATATATATATATATAGGTGTCATAATATTATATATATATATATATATATATATATATATATATATATATATATATATATATATATATATATAAAAATCCAGTGTCAGGTGAAACGTGGATCAGGAGGTCTTACCAAAAGTGGAAATTACCACAAACGTGTGGGAGTCAGAAGTTAGGTAAGACAGAGAAGGGAACATGTGTGAATAAATGTTGAAAGGGCTAATACCAACCTAGAACTGAGCATTAAATACAGGCAAAAAAATGCACATGATAACCTCTAAGTTTATGTATTGCAACCCACAATACGTAAGAGAAGGAAAAGCGAGAGAGGGAGAGAGAAAAGAGATAAAGAACCTGCCATTTAGGCTTTGAGGGGGAATTGGGGACATTGGTGGTGGGAAATGGGCACTGGTGGAAGACGGGGTGCTGGAACACTATGTGACAGAAACCTCTAATCATAAACCACATTGTAATTGTATATCTCACGGTGGTATAATAAAGTAATAAAAAAAAACAAGTAATGTGATTTTTAAGCATTTTAAATGTGTTTGTGGCCCATTTATAGGTCTCTCTGGATAAGTATTCAAGAGTTTTATACATTTTTGATTGGGTATTTGTTGCAGGACTCCTAAGGGCCGCTGCATCTGCTCTGGATTGCCTCCCGCAAATCACTCCGTAGATAAGGGGGTAGTCTAAATGTGGCAGTTTATCCGACCATGTATGCTGTACTAGCTGGTATAAATATTCTCCCATGCTATCACAATCATCGTGGGACTAGCTAGATCTTACCAGCATATTAGCCTGGCCACGTAAGGACACCTAAGTAATTAGACCAGAGAGAAATGCTGTTTGCTTCCAAACAAACAAGCATGGCTCCCTGATAAAATATAAAACTACAATGAAGTAGAGGAGACTTGTGAAGGCTTGGAGAAATATTTAACTGGCATTGGTGTTGATCTTTGGTACAGTGACATGCCATCTCAGAAACCCCCTTCTCTACATTTCAAAGGCATTCCGGCTCAAAACATTAGCACAGTAAAGGCCCTAGGTGAGATGCAGGGAGGGACTACCTAAGGGCATTGGACCCTCCCTGCTTTCCATAACAATGGGAGGAAGGTCTGAGTTGCTGGGGGTATAAACTAGCCGGTTCCCGCTCTCCCGGGCTTCTTCTTCCCGGTGGGATCTCGCCTTGTGAGCGTTTATTCCCCTTGAAAGTTTCACACGTGGTGGTCGCCATCTTGGCCTACACGTGGCTGGGGTTCTAGCCTGGAATCCTAAGCATCGGGTTTTTCCTTTTGCTGATTTGTATGCCTGAACCTGTGATAAGTAAAGTCTTTTAAAACCGCATCGGACTCCTGAGTGTTCATCCATTCCTCGCCTGCTTCGGAGGTAGAAGGGAACTCGCTTCCCGGCACAGTCAGGGACCCAGCGGAGCGCCCGACAGGTATTTATGTTTTGTTAATGAATTTTTTGAATAATGTGAATATTAAGCTCTGGTCAGATATAATGTAAATTATAATTTACCTCTTTTCAGATTTAGAATGTAAATTATATAATGTAATTATAGCCTTCTCACAACTGTAGGTATTTTTTAATTTGATGCAGTGCCATTTGTTTATTTTTGCTTTAATTTTTCCCTGCTATTTAAATAGAGGCAAAAGGATACACATGACAACCTTTTAATGTATGTTCCGTAATCCATAGTCTGGAAGGGAAGGAAAAGAGAAACAGAGAGAAAGGGAAAGAAATAAAGAACCTGCCATGGAGCAGGGCTGGGGAAGGGGGAGGGAACCGGGGATGTTGGTGGTGGGAGATGGGCACTGGTGGAGGGACGGGTGCTGAAACACTGCATGACCAAAACCCAAACATGAACTTTTTAATTGTATATCTTTTTATTTGTATATCTCACGGTGGTATAATAAAATACTTTAAAAAATTTTTCCCTGCTATTAATCTCCAAATACAATCCTGATGTTGAGATCTGAAATGTATCACCTGTTTTCTTCTTTGTATTTTTATGGTTTTTATGGTCTTTAATCCATTCGAGCTAATTTTTCTGTCTATTGTTAAAAATGATGTTTTTTGTTTCTAGGAGTTTTTTGGTAGAGAGTTTAGGGTTCTCTAGGTATAATATCATGTCATCTGCAAATAATGATAGCTTGACTTCTTCCTTGCCTATCTGAATGCCCTTGATGTCCTTTTCTTCTCTGATTGCTATGGCAAGTACTTCCAGTACTCTATTGAATAAAAGAGGTGAGAGTGGGCAACCTTGTCTTGTCCCTGATCTCAGGGGAAGGCTTTCAACTTTCCCCATTGAGAATGATGCTCGCTGTGGGCTTTAGAGTGGCAGGATACAAAATCAACACACAAAAGTCGGTGGCTTTCCTATATACAAATAACGAAAGAGAAGAAAAGGGATATTAAGGAAACAATTCCATTCACAATTGTACCACAGAAAATCAAATACCTAGGAATCAACTTACCCAAGTGTGTAAAGGACCTGTATAAAGAAAACTACAAGACACTGCTCCAAGAGATAAAAGAGGACACAAGGAAATGGAAACATATTCCCTGCTCATGGATGGGGAGAATCAACATTGTCAAAATGGTAATACTCCCTAGAGCTCTGTACAGATTCAATGCAATCCCTATAAGGATACCCATGACATTCTTCAAAGAAATTGACCAAACAATCCTGAAATTTGTATGGAACGATAAACCCCCAAGGATAGCTAAAGCAATCCTCGGGAAAAAGAAGATGGGAGGCATCACCTTACCCAACTTCAAACTGTACTACAAGGCAGTAGTAATTAAAACAGCATGGTATTGGAATAAAAACAGACCCGTGGACCTATGGAATAAAATTGAGTATCCTGACACCCAACCTCAAACACATGATCATTTAATCTTTGATAAAGGTGCAACGAGTCTAAAATGGAGTAAGGAAAGCCTCTTTAATAAGTGGTGTTTGGGGGCTGGAGCGATAGCCCAGCGGGTAGGGGCGTTTGCCTTCGCAGCCGGCCTGTGCCGGCCTGGGTTCGATCCCCGGCATCCCATATGGTCTCCCGAGCACCGCCAGGAGTAATTGCTGAGTGCAGAGCCAGGAATAACCCCTGAGCATTGCTGGGTGTGACCCAAAAAAGCAAAAAAAAAAAAAAAAAATAAGTGGTGTTGGGAAAACTGGGCAGCGACATGTAAAAGAATGAATTTGGACCTGTGTCTAACACCATGCACAAAAATCAGATCAAAGTGGATTAAAGATCTCAATATCAGACTTGAATCCATAAAGTACATTGAAGAAAATATAGGAAAAACCCTCCATGACATTGAAGCTAAAGGCATCTTCAAAGATGAAACATCACTAACAAAGCAACTAGAAGAAAAGATAAACATATGGGACTACATGAAACTAAAAAGCTTCTGCACCTCAAAAGAAACAGTGACTAAGATACAAAAGCAGTCCACAGAATGGGAAAGAATATTCACCCAATACCCATCTGATAAGGGGTTAATATCCAGGATATATCAGGCACTGGTAGAACTTTCCAAGAAGAAAACAAACAACCCCATCAAAAAATGGGGAGAAGAAATGAACAGAAACTTCAGCAAGGAAGAAATTCGAATGGCCAAAAAACATATGAAAAAATGATCATCATCACTAATCATCAGAGAGATGCAAATCAAAACAACAATGAGATACCACTTTACACCACAGAGACTGGCACATATTCAAAAGAACAAGAACAAGTGCTGGCGTGGGTGTGGGGAAATGGGACACTCATCCATTGTTGGTGGGAATGCCGGCTGGTACAGCCTTTCTGGAAAACAATATGGACTTTCCTCCAAAGACTAGAAATTGAACTCCCATTTGACCCAGCGATACCACTCCTGGGAATCTACTCTGGGAAGCCAAAAATACGCAGCGGAAACACCATCCCTACTTTGATGTTCATAGCAGCATTATTCACAATAGCCAGAATCTGGAAGCAACCAGAGTGCCCGAAAATCGATGACTGGATAAAGAAGCTTTGGTACATCTACACAATGGAATACTATGCAGCGGTTAGGAAAATTGAAGTTATAAAATTTGCCTACAAATGGATGGACATGGAGAAGATTATGTTGAGCAAAATTAGCCAGAAGGAGAGAGACAGATACAGAATGACTGCATTTATCTGCATAACATAAATATATAGGTACATATTATGATACCAATATCCAAGGTCAAGTGAAACATATATCAGGAGGTCCTGTCAAAGGTGGAAGTTATCCCAAACGTGTGGGATTCAGAGGCTAGGTAAGACAGAAATGGAACAGTGTGCTAACAATTGTTGAGGGTACTAATGCCAACCTAGAACTGAGCATTAAATAGAGGCAAAAAGATACACATGACAACCCTTTAATGTATGTTCTGTAATCCATGGTCTGGAGGGAAGGAAAAGAGAAAGAGAGAGAAATGGAAAGAAATCAAGAACCTGCCATGGAGCAGGGCTGGGGAGGGGGAGGGAACCGGGGACGTTGGTGGTGGGAGATGGGCACTGGTGGCGGGATGGGTGCTGCAACACTGTTTGACCAAAACCCAAATATGAACTTTTTAATTGTATATCTTTGTAATTTTAAAAATAAAAAAATTAAAAAAAAATAAAATATAAATTGGAACTTAAATATAAAAAAATGATGTTTTTTGCTGGGAAGTTGAGTTTTTTCAGTGACATTTGATAATCAGGCTTTTTTGATAATCTTTTCTCTATGGAATAGTTTTCAGTTCATTATCATATATTAGAATTCCATATTTATATGGATTTATTTCTGGACTCTATATTCTATTTGATCAGTATGTGTGCTTGCTTTTATTTAGGTAAAAACCTGTTTTAATTACTATTTGTGACCATCAGCAAATAGATAGATCTGGTGTTTATTTGCAATCACAGAAAATTCACCCAAAAACCTGGGTTAATCTATACTAATCTGGCACAACGAACCTGAATATTGTACAGTGGGACTAGCAAATACCCAGCCTGTGTGAAAGTCCCAGCACAATATGGTTTCCCAACCATCAACAGGTGCTAGGTGTGTCCCTGGAGGCTTCTACTACCACTGAAGTAGTCCCATATCTCCAGCACTGCAAACCCCACTCAGCATCCACGCATATGTTTGGGAACTTGCATTGGAACATTAGCTCAGTTTGTCTAGAATTGCAGGTTCGACCCCCAGCATCTCACATGATCCCCTGAGCACCCCCAGGAGTAATTTCTGAGTAACCCCTGAGTATCGCTGGTGTGACCCACAAAGCAAAGAAAAAAAAAAAGAACTCAGATTTAAGGAATGATGAAATCATGCAATTTATGGCAACATGGATAGATGGAAGACATCATGTAAAATGAAGTAAGCCAGAAGAAGTAGAATAAACACAGGATTACACCACTTATATTTAGTATTTAGAATTAACTGGGTGAGGAAATGCAATGTTTGTCATTCATCAAAACGACACATTCATCAAAATTTTCATCAAAATGACTCTCATGTCCTATTTACATTCTCTCTTGCCTCCCACTCCATTGTTGTAAGTACAGAATTATGGGATTAGAGTGGTAGGTGTATAGTACACACCTCCACCTTTTCACTCCTATCCCTCAAAACAAAATTCCATTCCTTAGAAATATCTCCATAAATGATGAAAGAAATAATAGCCAACAGAATAATTATAAGCAGAGAGGTTTCCTGCCATGCAAGAAACCTCACCACAAACACCAACTTGGAAGAGAAAAAAGTTTGACATACGTTTAAACAAATTATAGCAATAGAGTACAGGAACTGAACTAGAAAAACAATGAACTCAACAGCAGAATGGAAGAAGCTGAAAATAAAATCACTAAATTCAAAGTAAAGTAGTAGAAAGTGTTTTAGAAAACCTTACAAAGAAGAAAGAATTAAATACAATAATTAAGGGTATTGAAGTAATAGCACAGCAAGTATGCCATTTGCCTGGCATTCAACCTACCCATGCTTAACCCTTAGCACTGCTTATTGATCTCCCTAGCTCTGTCTGGAGGGATGCTAAGCACAGACCCATGAGTAAGTCCCAAGCACTGTAGGTGTGGTCTCAAAAAAAACAAATATAAAACTACGATGACAATATTAGAGCTATTTAACATAGCACCTCAGAGAAAAGACATTTATATCATAAAATTTTCAAAAAAAAGAGAGAAATGTACAATTATTTGAAGAAATAATGGTCAAGAACATCCCCAATCTGAGAAAGGATTTACTTATCCAAATCCAGGAAGCCCAAAGAATTCCAAATAAAATAACCCTTTCTCCACGAATATAACAAGATACATTATAACTGAAAGGATAAAAACCAAAGAGAGACTCCTTCAAGCCACAATAGAATAGCAAAGATTCATGTATAAAGGAAAGCCTTTAGGCTATCAGCAAATTTCTCCATAGAAACTCTACAGGTCAAAGGGGTTGACTTATAAAGTTCTGAATGAAAAAGACCTCTAGCCAGAATACCCTACTCAATTCCCCCCCTCCATTTTGTCTAGCCTGGTGGCCCCGCCCAGAAGCTGCCCTGGGGCCATCAGCCATAGCATGAAGAGCCTCACAAGTGGCTGGGGAGGCTGGAACTCAGGTCGCCCCAGGCCTAGCTGACTATGGGGCCCCCAGGAGGGCAGATGGGTTTTGGGAGTGGGCCCATCACCTCTGGGGGTCCCGGAAGCAGCCGGATGAGACTCGCCCATCACACTAGTCACAATTTTCGCTGTCCAGATGCTGGGAAACTGCCTCACGACCAGATTAACAGAGCAAAACCAGTTCGAGCCCAGGTCGAGCAAGGGGCCGCATGGTCCATTAAAATAGTGGAAACAGTAATGTCTTTTAATGCACTGCATTCCACGAAGAGCAGGAAAGTTTGGTGGGAGGGAGAGATAAAGAGGAGAGAAATGACATACAGAACCGGCCAAGTAGTTGAGGTGTGGGAGGGGGAAGGGAGGTGGGGACATTGGTGATGGGAGATGATTTGGGTGGAGGGATGGGTGTTGGAACACTGTAGAACCAAAACTCTACATGAGCATCTTTCAATTGTATGTCTAAAATGGTGTAATAATATTTGGGGGAATAATAAAATTAAATTAAATTAAAAAAAAGAATACCCTACTCTACTATGTGATCACTCATATTTGTAGGGGGAATAAAAAAATTATAAAATCAAATTAAAAGAGCTTAGTGCCTCTGACCATCCCTCTAGAATTTTCTTCAGGTACTTTTTAAAAAAGTTTTTAAACTTTATTTAAACATGGTGATTTACAAAGTTGTTCACTATGCATTCATTTCAAGTATTTAATATTCCAACACCAATCCTACCACCAAAGTAGCATTACTGCTGCCAAAGACCCTCATTTCCCACCCCACCCCCATGCCTGCTCCTTCAGCAGGAGCTAATTATCTTCAGGGAATTTTATTCATGTGCAAATCTTACCACTGTGAGATGATATCTCATTGTTGTCTTGATTTGGATTTCCCTAATGATAAATGATGATAAACATGTTTTCATTTGCCTACTGCTCTCTTCTTGTCCCTGAGAAGTGTCTGTTCATTTCCTCTCCAGATTTTTTTTGATTTTCTGTATTTTTATTGCTATTGTTGATCTTTGTGTATTCTTTATACATTCCGAATATCAACCATTTATCTGTTAATGTTGACTATGAATAACTTTCCAATTCTTCTAGTTGTCTTGTACTTTTTAGCTATTGTTTTGTCATGTATAAATAAATTTGACATTGTTCCAGTTGTTCACTTTTTATTTTGTTACCTTTGTCAGTGTCGTTATACCATTGATGGTGCCTCTGAGCTCCAAATCTTATAATATCTATCTATATTATCCTCAGCATACTTTATAGTTTTAGATCAGATCTAAAGGTCTTTATCCACACTGAATTGACTTTTGTGTATAGTGTGAAACAGTATTTTTTAATTTTTTTTTCATGTTGCTATCCAGTTTTCCCAGCATCATTTGTTGAAGAGTTACCTATACTCCATTTCATGTTCTTAACTCCTTTGTCAAAAATTGTCTATTAATTGTGGTTTTGTCTTTGGGTATTTGATTTTGACCCATTGGTCAGAGAGCCTCTATTCCAGTACCAATGCCATTTGATCACTATAGCTTTATAGTAAACATATTGATTAAGTGATAATATACCTCCCCATATTTTTCAGCATGATGTTGAATATTTGACATATCTTCTGATTCCATACAAACTTTATCACAGACTTTTCAAGGTTCGTGAAGAATGTCATATGAATGTGAATATCATTGTATCTTCGTAATCAAACAATATTGATCACTCCAATTCATGAACATTGAATATTTTTCTATTTACTAAGTTCAGTTCTGTCTTTTTCTTAAGTGATTTAAAGTTTTCATGGTATAGATCTTCCATGTATTTTATTTATTTGATTCATAGTTACTTAATTTTTTGGATACTATTTTAAATCAGATAGACTCGACCTAGTTTTCCACTGATTCATTCTTTGTATATAAGAATGTGACAAATTTTATGTATTGGTGTTGTATCCAACAACATTGCTTAATTAATTTATTGTTTCTGGAAGGTTTTTTTTTACTCTTTGGGTCTTCTATGTCATCTGCAAATAGTGTTCATTTGATATCTGTTCCAACTTGGATCCCTTTTATTAGTTTTTCTTGCCTCATTGTTGTTGTTAGGACTTCTAAGACTATAAAAAGTGTATTCTAATACTACAAACTAGAATACTATAAATTAGAATACATTTTATATAGTCTCAGAAGTCCTAACTACACGGGGCAGAGCTGCTACCAGCTCTCCCTGTGCCCAGCTGATCACGAGGCACCCGGGAAAGAAGGCAGGTTCTAGATCTGGCCCACCATCCCAGCAGACCCTCACAAGAAGTCAGAGGAATCTCCACACCATGAGGGCCACCATTTTCCACATCCAGACTTCCCAGCTTGTCAGAGCTCCACCCAGCAGAAGAGCTGATCATAAGCCCAGCTTGTCAGAGACCCACCCTACAGCAGTCTTTTTCAAGCCCAGCCCAGGTATGCCATCCAGAGACTCACATACATGGGGCAGAGCTGCTACCAGCTCTCCCTGTGCCCAGCTGTTCATGAGGTGCCCGGGAAGGAAGGCGGGTTCTAGCCCTGGCCTGCCATCCCAGCAGAGCCTCACAAAAAGCAGAGGAACCCCACACCATGAGGGCCACCATTTTCCACATCTGGACTCCACAGCTCGTCAGAGCTCCACCCAGCAGAAAAGTCAATCTTTCCCCATCTTGCAAGGCCACAAAGCCATGGTTCATCAATGAATGCATGATATGAGTGACAACTACAAGAGTATCCCACCTGTCGGGAGCGCCACCGGGGTCCCCGACAGTGCCGGAAGCGAGTTTCCTTCTACCTCCGAGCCGGCGAGGAATGGATGAAGACTCAGGAATCCGATGCAGTTTTTAAAGGGCTTTACTATCACAGGATCCAATATACAATCCAAGAGCAGGGAAAACCTCCCGACTCTGGGTTCCCAGCTAGACCCCAGCCAGGTGTAGGCCAAGATGGCTGCCACCACGTGTTGAGGCCCAACAGAGAATGGAGAGAAGCAAAACACCAAGGGAAGCCGAAATGGCAAAGGGGGGAGAGAGAGCTTCTTTCTTCTTGCAGCTTATTTTATAGCTAGAAATCTGCCCAAACTCCCCAGCCCAGCCCATTCTGGGTTGGACTATCTAGAGATGAAAACAGGAAAATAACTCTATAGAATGTAGCAACTTCAGGAGACCATCTGGTTGTTTACAAGGACCCAGAGCTAATTAAAAGCCTCCTAGCAGAGCTGGGAGAAGCCATAAGCTAAATGTAACTTCTCCTGGCAGGAAGAATCAAATGCCCTCAGGTAATTTCTCCCAGCACCTCACCTAATGACTTGAGCCAAGATCTGCCTGGAAATGCCTTTTATAGAGTAGAGAAGGGGGTTTCTGAGATGGCATGTCTCTATACCAAAGATTAATACTAATGCCAGTTAGATATTTCTCCAAGCCTTCACAAGAGTCTCGTCTACTTCACGGTAGTTTTGTATTTTAGTTGCCTTTGAATTATCAGGGAGCCATGCTTGCTTGCTTGGAGGCAAACAGCATTCTCTCTGGTCTAATTACTTAGAGATCCAATGTGGCCAGGCAAATATGCTGGTAAGATCTAGCTAGTCCCATGATGCTTGTGGTAGCATGAGAGAATATTTATACCAGCCAGTACAGAATGCATGGTCAGATAAGACTGCCACATTCAGACTATCCCCCTATCTATGAAGTGACCGGCAGGAGGCAATCCAGGGCAGATGCAGAGGCCTAGGCTTTTTAGGTGTCCTGCAACACCCACCCACAAGGCAGAGCCTGACAAGCTACCGGTGTTGTACTTGATATGCCAAATACAATCAACAATTTTAGACCTCATTCCCATGACCTGATGGAATGGCTTGAGGCTCTTTATGTTCCTAAAGTGAGCATATGCCCTTGGGCTACACTAGTATATGACAGAACGTATGGAGATGTTACTGGTACGCCTCAAGCAAATCAATGAACATCGGGAAGACAAGTGATTCAAGTGAAGTGATACAATACTATAAAAGTGGATAAAAGTAAAGACTGGCCATCCTTCACTTGTACCTTATCTAAGAGGGAATGCTTTCAGTTTTTCACCATTAAGAATGATATTAGCCCACTGCATTCCACGATGTGCAGGAAATTTTGGCGGGAGGGAGAGATAGGGAGGAGAGAGAGGACATGCAGAACCCGCCAAGTAGTTTAGGTGAAGGAGGGGGAGGGAGGTGGGGACATTGGTGATGGGAGATGGGTTTGGGTGGAGGGTTGGGTGTTGGAATGCTGTGGAACCAGAACTCTGCATGAGCATCTTGCAATTGTATGTCTAAAATGGTGTAATAAAATTTGGGGGGGAAAATAAAATTAAATTTAAAAAGAGAAAAAAAGAATGATATTAGCTATGGACTTGTTTTAGATGGCCATTACTATCTTGAGTAAGGTTACTTTCATTACTAATTTATTGAGTTTTTCCTCAATAAAATGTATTGATTTTTTTCTCAAACATGAACGGGTGTTGGGTCATGTCAAAAAACTTTCTATTCATCAATTGACATGATCATATAATTTTTATTTTTCCTTTTACTAATGTTTATTATGCTAACTGATTTGCTTATGTTGAGTCATCTTTGCATCCCTAGGACATATCCCACTTGATTGGAAGTTTCGTTTTTTTTTTTTTTTTTTTATTGAATCACCCTGAGATAGACCATCACAAAGATATTCATCATTGGGTTTCAGTTAAACAATGTTCCAACACCCAAGCCTACACCAGTGTACATTTCCCACCACCAATGTCCCCAGTTTACCTCCTACTCCCTACCCCCTTCCTCTCTATAGCAGGCAGCTTTCTCCTTGCTCTCTCTCATTCTCTCTCTCTCGTTTTGTGCATTATGGTTAGCAATACAGTTGATAAGAGTTCATCATGTTTTTTTTCAGGGAATTACATATTTTTCTAGAGAAGTAGCTCTTATTTTTTAACTGGGTGGAAGCTTTGGGGTGTGAACATGACTGCTGAGACTTCTAGTAAGTGTGGGGGAGGTAGCCATCTGAACCAAAAAAAAATGGAGATTTCAGTCATAGAAACTGCATACTTAAATTTTCAGCAGACAAATATCTTGGTGAGGGAGTTCAGCAGTGGACATGACAGTGATTTTGGATTGTGGAAGCTAGCAGCTCCCAGGGGCTCTGTTTAGGCAGGCACTGGCAAACCTGGCCCCCTCCAATTTACCCTGGTCAGCCTTGTGCAGGTCCAAGATTATCTACAACTATTGATCTCTTTTGGTATTTTTATTTTTAGTTTGTTTTCTGGTTACTCCCAGTAATTCTCAGGGGTTATTCCTGGCTCTCCACTAAGGATTTCCTGACAATGCTTAGGGAACAACATGGGATGCCGGGGATCAAACCCAGGTTAACCACATGTAAGGCCAACACCCTGCCTGATGTACTATTGCTCTGGCCCCATTTGAGATTTGTTTATGGTTCTCTGAAGCAAGGTTTGTAGAAGAGCTTATATGGTGACTCTAGAGTTGTTTTGTGGAGGTGGCTGCCAGTGATCCCAGGAAGTGGGGCAACATAGCCCATCCAACCCTGAGAAAGCCTGGAGATCCCAGTCACAGCGCCCGCATATTCACATTTTCAGCAGGCTATTATCTCAGTGAGGTCCCTCTTGAGACAGTGGGGTGCAGCCAGGGTCATGGCGGTGACTTAGGATTGTTGGAACAAGTGACTATCAGGGGGCTCTGTTTGGGCAGGCACTGTGCAAACCTCTCCCTCCCTTGAACTCCTGTCTGTTCAGCCTTGCAAGAGTCCAAGGTTAGCTATGACTTTGATCTCTTTTGAGATTTATTTATGGGTCTCTGAGACAAGGGCTATAAATAAGCTTGTATGGCTGAGCTGAATTTGGTTTGTGGGTGTGGCTCCCACATACTTTTGGCAGTTTCATTTCTCAAAAAATTTGGTCCTGAGTTGTTGGAGTTTGTCCAGAGGCCCAGAGGTGATTTTAGAGTATCAGGAGACATAAATGAGGTATCAGTTTGCAGATGCACTAGCCCCACCAGTTAAGGTTGACCTGCCAGCAGCGCCATACCACCTGTGCCCAGTAGCAATGGCTGCAGTGGCCTATGCTGGGACCAGAACTGCAGCGAGGGCTGCTACCATTCATAGCTTGGACACTCTTGGTGAGCTGCAGCCACCAGTTCAGCAAAGCCTCACCAGGGGGCACAAGCCTCCATACTTCAGAGAACGGGTGCTTCAGGGAGGTTTTCCTTCATAATATGCTGCAGGAAGTATGGACTGGTCTGGGGAAGAAATGGTGGCGATGCTCTCTCACTGGTGATGAATTGATGCAACACAGTAATTGTCCTGAGTCAGACCCAAAGAGTGTTATTCAGATACATTAAAACTCTGCCACCACCCATAGTGCCGAGAGCTGCAAGAACACCAACTAGCAGTTGCACAGCTGCCATCCTCATAAATCCCACTCCAGGTAGGCTCTCTGAGGCAGGCAACTGGTCTGTTTCAATTGATGGTGCAATCCCTGAGACAGAATAATCAAGGGGCCCCCATATTTATTTATGCAGAAATTTTATGATGCCATCTGCTGTTCAAAGAACTGGGAGCTCCCATCCCTGTGCCAGCTATGGTCCTTACTACTGTGCCACAGCCATCTGGACCAGAACCCGTGAAAGATTTTTTTTGATATGTAGTTGAGTTCGTTTGCTAAGATTTTCTGTTTAAGATATTTGCATTCAAATTTATCAGGAATATTGTCTTAACTTGAAACTATACTATAAAGCTACAGTGATCAAATCAGCATGGTACTGGAATTAGGATACACTTTCTGACCAATGAACTAGAAAAGACTATCCAGGGTCAAATTACCATTTATATGTTCCACTAATTTATAACAAAAAATACTGAGAGCATGAAATTAAGAAAAGAAAGACTCTTCAATAAATGATGCTGGGAAAACTGGATTCTCACATGGAAAAATTTAAACTGGATCTATATACCACACTTCACACAAAAGTCAATTAAAAAATGGATCAAAGACCTTAGGTCAGACTGGAAGTACATTGGGACAATGATAACGATAGAGACAAGACTAATGATACTATAATCCAAGAATCCCATGACTCTCCAGCACCACTAAAAAGTTAGGATGGGGGAGAAATAATTCTGCAGGGGCTGGAGCAATGGAACAGTGGGTAGGGTGCTTTCTTTGCATGCAATCAACCCAGGTTCAATCCCCATCATCCCACAGCTTTTATTTGCTTATTTTCTTTTACATTCTTCCCAGGATCACAGAGAGAGAAGAGTCTTGATTTTACCTTCATTTCAGATGTATATCCTCCAGAAAAATGAGACAATAAATCTCTGTTTTACATATATCAGGAGGTCTTGTCAAAGGTGGAGATTATCACAAACGTGTGGAAGTCAGGAGTTTAGGTAAGACAGAAAATGGAACAGGGGGCTAACAATAGTCGAGGGTACTAATGCCAACCTAGAACTGAGCATTAAATAGAGGCAAAAGGATACAAATGACAACCTTTTAATGTATGTTCTGTAATCCATAGTCTGGAAGGGAAGGAAAAGAGAAAGAGAGAGAAAGGGAAAGAAATAAAGAACCTGCCATGGAGCAGGGCTGGGGAAGGGGGGGGGAACCGGGGATGTTGGTGGTGGGAGATGGGCACTGGTGGAGGGACGGGTGCTGAAACACTGTATGACCAAAACCCAAACATGAACTTTTTAATTGTATATCTTTTTTATTTGTATATCTCACGGTGGTATAATAAAATACTTAAAAAAAAATAAAAAAAAAAAATCTCTGTTTTAATCCATGACTTTCAGCGCACAGTTCTTATTCAGAGTGATCATTTCTAACTATTATTGTCACGAGTTCTATTCCCTATCCTAACTTTCTAATTAAAAGTAAATATAAAGTATAACTTCATTTAAAGAACCTGCCATGGAGGTGGGCTGGGGAAGGGGGAGGGAACCGGGGACGTTGGTGCTGGGAGATGGGCACTGGTGGAGGGACGGGAGCTGGAACACTGTATGACCAAAACCCAAATATGAACTTTTTAATTGTATATCTTTGTAATTGTAAAAATAAAAGAAATAAAAAGTAAATATAAAATATCATTTTATTCTTTTTTTGTTGTGCTATTTTATTTAAAAAATCCAGTTTCGTATTTTTTTGTTTTTTTGGAAAAACATAACAAAGGTGGAGGGAAGGACACTGATGATGGGTGTTGAAACATTTCATGCCTGTGACAATTATATTATGAACAATTTTATAAGCCATAGTGTTTAAGTAAAGTAAAAAAAATCATTTCCAAGCCCAATTAAACTTTCTCCTGAATTTTCATCCTGGAGATTTAGTTTTACATTTAGGCCTATGATTCATTTTAATTTTTGTGAACAGTATAAGATATATCTAGATTCATTGATTGGTATGTACATGTCCAGTTGTTGCAGCACCATTAGTTGAAGAAATTATCCTTTTCCCATTGAATTGCTTTTCTCCCTTTGCCAACCATCAGTTGACTTATTTGTGTGGGTCTATTTCAGAGTTCTTTATTTTGTATATTGATCTGCTTATTATTTAACTCCCCCAGTATTATATAAAACTCCTCTGTCATTTTCTACTTAGCTGGAATTTTTATAAAAATTTGCTGGAATTTTTATTAATTTTACTGGTGTATTTAGATAAATTTGAAAATAAATTACATTCTTACAATATTTCATCTTCTATTCTCATACAGATAACCTGTTTCCATTTATTTATTCTTTTATCCATTTCATCAGAACTTCTTTTTTTCATCAGATAGGACTTCACATTTTTTAGAACTTTTTTTTTTTAGATTTTACCTAAATACTTTTTTTCATTGCTAAGGAATATTTTAATGTATTTTAAAAAAGAAAATAATATTAGAAAATATAGTATTCATAGAGAAGTGGAGTAAAAGATGATGTCATATAATCTGCTGCTACTTGGGTGAATCTGGAGAATATAATGCTGAGTAAAATTAGTCAGAGGCAGAGGAACAGACACAGAACAGCCTCTCCCATATGTGGAATATAAAGAATATAAAGAAACATAATTTAGAAAAAACAAATGCAATAGAAATGAAAATCATGAGAAAAATGGAAAGTGAAAAGAAAACAAAAGCTTATTGTTCCTGGCTGAGCTTGGAAGAGAATATGGGGTTCCAGGAATCAAACCCCCGGAGGCCACGTGCAAGGCAAACACTCTACTCACTGTACTATTTCTTCAGTGCTCTTTTTTTTATATGCACTTTCTACCCTTGTCTATGTGGGAAAAAGTAATGCTGAATACTTCAAGATGCCAAGGGAAGAGGCAATATGGAATGTCATTGCAGCATGCTTATGGATGAATAGCCATATGTTGCTTTCTGGTGATCATTAGATATTTGTGTGGTTCCCTCAACTCATTTCCCCTAGGGAGCCTCATAACATAGCCAGGTTAACAGGATGACAGATTCGAGGTTTATGAAAGCAAGTACATCTCTTCTATAGTAGACACAAAAGCAGAAAGTGAATCTGAGGTAGGGAATTAGGGTTGTATACCCTGAGAAAAAGGGAAAGGAGCACAAAGACAATGGAGGAGGGGGAAAACTGCCTGCTAAAGAGGCAAGGTAGGGCATAGGAGGAAAATGGAACATGGGTAGAAGGAAGAAAACACAGGAGAAGGGACTGGTGTTGAAGTACTGCATACTGAAACTTAATTTTAAAAGTAACTTTGTAGCATTATAATTCATTGTTGAAGTTTCTGTTCATTTCTTCAATGTATCATTTTATCCTTTTTTGTTGTGCTATTTTATTTAAAAAATTATTTCCAGTTTCGTTTTTTTTTTTGTTTTTTGGAAAAATGTAACAAAGGTGGAGGGAAGGACACTGATGATGGGTGTTGAAACATTTCATGCCTGTAACAATTATATTATGAACAATTTTATAAGCCATCGTGCTTAAGTAAAGTAAAAAAAATCATTTCCAAGCCCAATAAAACTTTCTCCTGAATTTTCATCCTTAAGATTTAGTTTTACATTTAGGCCCATGATTCATTTTAATTTTGTGAACAGTATAAGGGGTTGATGGGGTTGGTTGTTTTCTTCTTGTAAAAGTTCTACCAGTGCCTGATATGTCCTGGATATTAACCCCTTATCAGATGGGTATTGGGTGAATATTCTTGCCCATTCTGTGGACTGTCTTTGTTTCTTAGTCATTGTTTCTTTTGAGGTGCAGAAGCTTTTTAGTTTCATGTAGTCCCATATATCTATCTTTTCTTCTAGCCACTTTGTTAGTGGTGTTCACCTTTGAAGATGCTTTTAGCCTCAATGTCGTGGAGGGTTTTTCCTATATTTTATTCAATGTACTTTATGGATACTACACCATAAAGTACATTGCTTTATGTACTTTCAATCCGTAAACTACACCTGCTTGTGACAGGACTAATGGAGATGTTACTAGTGCCCACTCGAGCAAATCGATGAACAATGGGAAGACAGTGATACAGTGATACTTTATGGATTCAGGTCTGATATTGAGATCTTTAATCCATTTTGATCTGATTTTTGTGCATGGTGTTAGAGATCCAAATTCATTTTTTTACATGTCGCTGCCCAGCTTTCCCAGCACCACTTGTTGAAGAGGCTTTCCTTCCTCCATATCGGCCTCTTTGCACCTTTATCAAAGATTAAATGACCATGTGTTTGAGGTTGGGTGTCAGGATACTCAATTCTATTCAATAGGTCTACAGGTCTGTTTTTATTCCAAAACCACACTGTGTTAATTGCTACTGCCTTGTAGTATAGTTTGAAGTTGGGAAAGGTGATGCCTCCCATCTTCTTTTTTCCCAAGGATTGCTTTAGCTATCCATGGAGATTTATTGTTCCATACAAATTTCAGGAGTGTTTGGTCAATTTCTTTGAAGAATGTTATGGGTATCCTTATAGGGACTGCATTGAATCTGTGCAGAGCTCTAGGGAGTTATTACCATTTTGACAATGTTGATTCTCCCCATCCATGAGCAGGGAATATGTTTCCATTTCCTTGTGCCCTCTTTTATCTCTTGGAACAGTGTCTTGTAGTTTTCTTTGTACATGTCCTTTACACACTTAGTTACGCCTGATTCCTAGGTGTTTGATTTTCTGTGGCACAATTGTGAATGGAATTGTTTCCTTAATATCCCTTTCTTTTAATAAAGTTTTTTTAAAAGGTTCAAACATCTTTTTTTCTTTCTAAGCAGTCAGGGATGGGAACTATTTACTAAAAAAATATCTTTTAAAGAAAATAAAACCTTCATTTTAATCTCAAAGAAAATGTCTACTTAAGGTTGTGAATTTGATTGGTGCTGCCATTTTATTATTGTAGAATATGAAAGCCAATTTTGTTGATTTTAGCTTATGAAGCCTACCTAATCATTTTGTCACTTTATAGTCATATCTGAATTTACTACAGAAACACTACATGACCATTAGATTTTTTTTATTTGTTTGTTCTTTGGGCTATTCCTGGCAGTGTTCAGGACTTATTCCAGGCTCTGCACAAAGGCATTGTTCCTGGCTGAGCTTGGGAGAGAATATGGGGTTCCAGGAATCAAACTTCGGGAGGCCACGTGCAAGGCAAACACTCTACTCACTGTACTATTTCTTCAGTGCTCTTTTTATATGCACTTTCTACCCATGTCTATGTGGGAAAAGTAATGCTGAATACTTCAAGATGCCAAGGGAAGAGGCAATATGGAATGTCATTGCAGCATGCTTTCGGATGAATAGCCATATGTTGCTTTCTGGTGATCATTAGATATTTGTGTGGTTCCCTCAACTCATTTCCCCTAGGGAGCCTCGTAACATAGCCAGGTTAACAGGATGACAGATTAGAGGTTTTTGAAAGCAAGTACATCTCTTCTACAGTAGACACAAGAGAGACAGGCACCGGGAGGCTTAAGATGGCATGCAGTATCAAGCCTGAGAATGATATAAGGATCCTCCTCCAGGCCTAGAGAGAGCTGCTGTGATCAGTCATGGGCTTCAGAGAGCATACGACGTTAGTAACTAAGAGCCTCGCCCTCCGATTTTGGTCCTTCTCAGAAAATCCGCACAAGGTGTCCCTGCCCTTCGGAGCAGAGTGATAGTACAGTGGGTAGGGTGCTTGCCTTGCATGCAGTCAACCCATGTTTATCCCAGATATCCCGTATGGTCCCTCAAGCAACACCAGGAGTACCTCCTGAGCCCAAAGTCAGGAGTGACCCTGAGCATTGTTGGGTGTGGCCAACCCTCTACACACACACACACACACACACACACATCACAAAAATAAGACCCTGCCCAGATCCATGAGGTTGACATTTCTCCTGGGATAGACCAATGTCTCTTTCACTCACTTTACAATAGCCCAGTCAGAGTGTGACCGAGCTTGGAACAGACTGTAAGCTTCTAGCGCTAGTAATAAGCAATTAATAATAACTCAACCCCAATTTTGACTGCTGGCATCCCCATCCACCTTAATCATCAGTTTCAGGAAATTCAGTTAACTAGGTCCCAGTAACCATCTTCAGGTTTTCTTTAAAGTCTGGAATCTTGGGATTTTTATGAGTATTAAAACACAAGGTTGTGGGACTCTGTGTTCTCTTCATTTCATTAGAGCTACATGAGGCATTTTTATGAATTAAACAGAGCTCTGTGGGCTAGGTTTTCTTTCTAAACCTTAGTTTTCTCTTTGATGAGATAGTGATAATAGTATTTACTTCATAGAATTATTCAGCACTGAATGAAGAAGCAAATATATTTCCTGGTACATGATCTTCAAAGTGATACCTATTTTTGCATGCAATTATTTTTACAATAACATCATTCAACCTTACTTTCTCCTACTGATTGTCATCAGTTAGTATTTTTCAAGAATTAGTACTATACTTGGTGGTTTCAGTCACATTATCATTCTAGATTCGACCACTCCTAAATTTCACCTCTTAGATTTCATCACGATCTCACGATCACGATCTTCCCGTTGATCATCTGTTTGTTAGAGCGGGCACCAGTAATATCTCCATATGTCCTGTCTCATGCCAGTAGAGCCAGGGGCATCGGCTTGCTACAGGAACATAAAGAGCCTTAAACCATTATATTAGGTCATGGGAATGACC
Source organism: Cryptotis parvus (assembly GCA_021461705.1). Classification (NCBI taxonomy): domain Eukaryota; kingdom Metazoa; phylum Chordata; class Mammalia; order Eulipotyphla; family Soricidae; genus Cryptotis; species Cryptotis parvus. The sequence goes on from JAJIBD010002380.1 coordinate 172,008, forward strand.
TAATATAATTGTTACTGGAATTTGGCATATCATATACAACACGAGAAGCTTGCCAGGCTTGTCGAGCGGGAGGCAAACTCTTTTTAAACACCTCCAAATAAAGCATTATAATAAAGTCATCCCATATGGTCCCTGCCAGGAGTAATTTCTGAGTGCAGAGCCAGGAGTTACCCTTGAGCATTGCTGGGTGTGACCCAAAAAAGGCAAAAAAAAAAAAAAAATACCTTCACTTAGGTCAGACCTCTAACAGATTTAGGAAAGTCTGTTTAGTCCTTAATTGCTAAGGGGATTTTATAGATCTGCAATAACAAATCAGCATTTCCATTATATACAGATAAGGTGTATTTTTACATCAACATCAACAGGTTTTTGATTACAGTCTTTTTCATAGTAATGGTAATACTTAAGCAGTTATTATAACATTTCCGAACAAAGCCAAGATTCTATACCTTTTTAGGTTGATTTGGATATTCCCTCTCTTAATTCTCTTAACTTTTACAAATTTTACATTTGTAAGGCTTCTCTACTTCATGTGATTTTTAAAACGTATTAGCCAAATTTATGTACTAAAATATTAGTTTAACAATTCTGTGGAACTTCAGATGAGTTTTTTTTTTTTTTTGCTTCTTGGGTTACACCTGAAGATGCTCAGGAGTTACTCCTGGCGGTGCTCAGGGCCCATATGGGATGCTGGTGATAGAATCGGGTTGGCAGCATGTAAGGCAAACACCCTACCTGCTGTGCTGTCACTCCGGTTCCCAGATCAGATCTATTTATCTGCATGTGTCACCACCTTCACAACTAAAAAAAGCCAGAATCTCCACTCTGGACAAGAACTTAATAGGTAAAGGGATAGAAATGATAACCTTTCAGTATCTGTATTGAAAACCATTAATTTCCAAAGGGGGTAGTGAGAGAGAGAGCGCAAGAGAGAGGCAGAGAGAGAGAAAGAGAGAGAGAAGGAAAGTTTGCTATAGAGGCAGGCGTGAGGGGGAATGGAAGGGCAGAAGGGGAAATTGGGGACATTGCTGGTCGGAAATATACATTGGTTAAGGGATGGGTGTTGGAACATTATATAACTGAAACCCAACTGTGCACAACTTTGCAACCGGATCTGTGATTCAATAAAAAATAAAGACATCTCTCTCATGTTGGAATACTATTTTCTACCTAACTTGATAGCCATGAGTTTTGTTTTGTAAATAGGCTTTTCTCTTTCCACTATGCCCTTTACATATACTAAAGATGTTTTGTATACACACAGGGAAGATGGTTAAAACCATGCATCGGTAAATTAGTTACTCCTGGGCTTCTACCATATTTCCTAATTAAATGCCTCAACTGCCCATAGATTGATTCTAATTCTTCACATGCCCAAATGAGGGTCTCTACATGGAACTGGATGGAACTAGGAAAAGAAATCACCCTGGCTTCAAAATGGGACAACTAATGTTTCCAGTGCAATACCTTAGAGTAATCCCTGTTCAAACCTAATAATATAAGTGGTAGATCAACATATAGGACCCTGAGAGAATTGGAAATGATCAGGCAAGTGGAATATAGTCTGGGTTGTATGGCATGATCACCCCAGGAAAAGTCACCCTATCCCAGGTGTAGATAAATGTCTTTCTCTCCTACTGTGTTTATACAAGAATAACTAAAAAAATTATTGACATGGTTGTTTATCAGCAAGGAAGAGAGAAAAACAATGAGCCTGGGTTTCTGTCCTCAAGTCTTGAGGAATAGGGACTGGCCCCCTTAGATGCTTCTGCCCAGGAAGGAGGAAGCCTTTTCTCATCTCTTTGTTTTTGGGATAAATGAGGCCTTTACCTTTGGTGTCTCCCTGCCCCCAGTCTCTGCAAAATAGAGACTAGCAGATTTGGATTCAGTGGGTGTGTGGAGTGAGTCAAGTGAGGAGTATGTGGAGGAATAAAGCCTTAGGTTTTGTAAAACTACTGGTTCTGCTTCTTTTGTACATAGGCCGGAAGGAAGAGTTGTCAGCCCTGAATGTGGAGAGGGAACACAATGAACTACAAAACTGTTAGGGACCCTGAACAGCCCCAACACTCCTATATGTGAGATAAAAAAGAAATGCAGTATGGGAACAAAAGAAGGTCAAAATCATTAGAACTGAAAATTTTATCAAACTGAGTTTACACTGGGATGGCTGTTGGAGGGGTCGTTGGGAAACTGGTCAGGTGTCGGGGCGCTCCGCCGGGTCCCCGACAGTGCCGGGAAGCGAAGTTCCTTCTACCTCCGGCCGGCGAGGAATGGATGAGCACTCAGGGATCCGATGAGGTTTTAAAAGACTTTACTTATCACAGGTTCAGGCATACAAATCAGCAAAAAGGAAAAACCCGATGCTTAGGATTCCAGGCTAGAACCCCAGCCACGTGTAGGCCAAGATGGCGACCACCACGTGCAAAGGCTTTGGGAAAGGAGAAGAACACTTCCAAGCAGGGCGACCGCTCACAGCGAGCAACAGCCCCCAAAGAAGCGCGGGAGAGTGAAAACCGGCTAGTTTATACCCATGCAACTCAGGCCTTCCTCCCATTGTTATGGAAAGCAGGGAGTGTTAAATGTCCTTAGATAATCCCTCCCTGCACCCTCACCTAGGCCCTTTAGTGTGCTAATGTTTTGAGCCAAATGCCCTTAAAGGAGTCCTGCAACAACTCCCCTGATTAGTTTACTAATAAAAATTGAAAAGGTAAGAAATATTTAGTAATGTACAGAAAATTAAGATAAGAAAAACAATTCGAATTACAAAATGATAATACATGTTACTTTAGGATCCTAACTTGTTTTTGGACCCAAAGCAAAGTTCAAGATAAAGTGTTTTTAGCTGTCTGATTATAACGGACTATAGTTTGCACTGTCCATAATTTGTGAGAGTCAATTTGCTATATTTTATGTAAAGTCGGGTGTCTGGAACAAAGTCTGTGGGGTTACTTCTGGAACAGCAATAGCGGTGATCATATGAGTATGAGTCTCTGGAGAGCAGCGGTCAGGAACTCGTTGAACTGTCAGGAACACTGGATTGGGTTTCAGGAACACTGGAACAAGTATCTCGAATTCTGGAACAGGAATCTTGAGTGCTGGAACAGGTGTCCGGAACATCGGTGTGATATCTTGAACTCTGGAACAGGAGTCTTGAGCGCTGGAGCAGGTGTCTGGAACATCGGTGTGGGCGCTCTTGCAGGGCTTCTTCAGCAAGGGAACATTGGCACCGGTAACTGTACCTGTAGCTTAGGCAAGACAAAAACACTTTTCGAGGTTAATCACAAGTAGAGATTTTAAGGCTTTGTAGGGATCCAAGTCTGGGATGGAGAGAAGAATATAAAGGAGCTCCAACATGGGTGGAGCAGGGAAATAAGTATGAGAATTGATGATTTTAAAATTGATAAATCTAGTGGATCAGCAGTGGAGTTGATGAATGTAATAGAGGTTTGTAGTGGTCAGAAATTGAGAAGGTAGTAGTTGAGACATAACATAGACACAACATTAATCACAAACATAATGGTGGCCACCACATGCACACACACGCACACATACATTTGATCGATCAATATCTTACAGCTGTATATGTGACCCATTTAGGGTGATAAATGGTAACGAGTCAAGCGCTTCATAAATATAAAGCCGGCAAATGATGGTGAGAAAGTGTCTTTTCCTGTGAATAGAGCATTGGGAAAAATTAGTTTTTCAAATTATTAAATTTTTAGCGAGCACTATTTTTAGGAGTCTCAGAGTATTGAGCACTGTAGCGCAGGTTTACTGGATTCGAATATCTCATCCTGTGAACAGAATCATTAGAAAAACAATTTTTTATTGATTTAGCAAACATTTTTGTAATGAGCACTGTGATCAGAGTCCACCCATTTTTCCACCCTTTTTTTTTGTAAGAAAGAAAATATTTAGGCTGTAAGGCAAGATATTAGACATGAACCATGATCACAGACTGCAAAACAAGATCATTATTAAAAGGAACCAATCCAGGAAGTTTAAACAGCAACTTGCAATTTAAAATTTAAGACTTTATATTGAAAGAATTAGTTGTTTTCTGATTCTTGGAGAATTCTAGTCTTAACAAGTCGCAGAGGGACCCAGAGTTTCTTGGCAGGGTTATCGTCTGTAGAAATGAAAGCATAGCCTCTTCCCGAATGAGGAGGTGACCTGCAATCCATTTATCATCAATTTTCACCCAGATAGGTGAATTGACTGTTTTTTGAGTTTGCATATCTTCTTGAAAGTGACGCTCAGCCGCGGTATAGGGATCTCCCTTGAGGTATATTTAAGAAGTTTAAGGTGAATAATGTTAAAGATAAAGAATCCATTGGAGGCATGCTTGTTTTTCGTTGCTTTAATAGCTGAGTTTTAAGTGCTCTGTGGGCACGCTCAACTATTCCTTGTCCTTGTGGATTATATGGAATTCCTGTAATATGTTTGATCTGCCATTCCTCGCAAAAAGGATTTGAAGGTTTTGCTGGTGTAAGCAGGACCATTATCTGTTTTTATGGTATGGGGAATACCCATGACGGAGAAGCACTGGAGTAAAAATGAACAAACAGATTTAGCTCTTTCAGACGCCATAGGAACAGCCCATATGAACCGGGAATATGTATCGATGACCACATGAAGGAAAGGTTTGTTGGGAAATAAGTTAGTATGAGTTATATCCATCTGCCACAATTGGTTTGTCTGTAAACCTCGAGGATTTGCTCCTGCTACATGAGATGTACAATGTAAAGGAGCACAGACAGGACAGTTGCGGACAATTTGTCTAGCTTGTCTCCATGGGATGCCATGGTGTACATGAAGGCGGCGGGCATTTGTATGTAGAGTCTGGTGCTCTTCCTCAGCTGATTTAAATACTGGTGCTGCCAAGAGATCTGCTGCTTCGCTTCTCGAACCATTGGCCCGGGAGTCGGCTGTGAGAACGGATGTGGGAGATGTATATAGGGAATGTTCTATTTCGGAGGAGATCTTGTAGTTTATGGAGCAGCTCCTGAATTATAGGATTATGGGCATTTAAAGAAGCAGTGACAATTCCAGGAAATAAACCAACTACATATGCAGAATCACTCACCACATTACATGGGCCAGATACATGGGATAGTAAATGTATCAGGGTGGCGAGTTCCACTTGTTGGGCAGATTTATAATTTGTATGCACAGTAGTGGTCAACGAAGGACCTGTAATTCCACCCCTTCCTGATGAGGAGCCATCAATATAATACACTGGAGCATCAGGAATGGGAGAGGAGCGGACAATGGTGGAAATTATAAAAGGTGTCCTTTTCAGAAATTCCCAGGTTTTTCCAGCTGGGTAATGATAAGATATTTCTCCTGAAAAATCTGCTAAAGCTCTCTGAAGGATTTCACTGAGTGGTAAAACAGCTTCAATTTCTTTTTAGGGTCAGGTAGTACAATTACATGGGGATCATGTCCAAGTAATACTTGGGTTCTTGATCTTCCCTTAATTATAAGGTTAGCTATCATCTCAAGGTAAGGTGTAGCAGTACGATTCTGCTTGTTATGTAAGTAAACCCATTCTAACGGTCCAGATAATTGGGCTATAGCAGCAGTTGGAGACTCGGGAGTGTTGAAGACCAAGAACCATACCTTTTCTCCGGGATTAAATCTGGAGAGGTAAGATTTTTGGAAGCCGATTCATGAAAAAAAATCTAATTCCTTCTGAGCTTTAGGAGTTAGCTGCCTTGGGCTATTTAAAGCAGGATCACCTTCAAGGGTGTGGAACAGGTTACTGAGCTCACAGTTAGGAATACCAAGGGAGGGGCGCACCCAGTTGATATCCCCCAGCAGTTTTTGAAAATCATTCAAGGTTTTGAGCCTTTTCTGACTAATGGAGATCTTTTGAGGACGCACTGTAGTGCGGTCAAGAGCATAGCCCAAATATTCATATGGAGGCTGCATCTGGATTTTCTCCGGAGCTACTTGTAAGCCAGCCTCTGGTAAAACTGTCATTACATCATTATATAAATTCTGGAGATCTCTGGAATTATCACAAGCTAGCAGGATATCATCCATGTAGTGGATGATGTATGCACCAGGAAATTTAGCACCTAATGGGTCGGAAAACCTCATCAACAAAGTGTTGACACATCGTAGGTGAATTAGTCATTCCTTGGGGCAATACTGTCCACTGAAACCTACGTAAATGACCTTTATGATTAATGGAAGGGACTGAAAATGCAAACCTTTTCCGATCATCTGGGTGGATAGGTATGCTGTAAAAGCAGTCTTTAAATCTATGATAATTAGCGGCCAATTCTTAGGAATAGCTGCTGGAGAGGGGAGCCCAGGGTTGTAGGGCTCCCATGGGGACCATAGTAGAATTTACATTCCTTAAGTCAATCAGCAAACGCCATTTGCCTGATTTTTTTCTGTATTACAAAAACAGGAGAATTCCATTCTGGAAAACGCTTCCTCAATATGTCCTAATTTCAGCTGTTCTTCCACTAGATTTGTTAGCGCCTCTAACTTTTTGGTATTGAGGGGCCACTGTGGTGTCCATATAGGTTTGTCACACTTCCACTGAATACGGATAGGTAGTGGGCGCTAACCACAGCGGCCCCACTTAAAAAGGGTTACCCCCGGTGTTAGGCTTATTATGGAGAGCTGGAATTGCTGCTTGACAGGGAATTGGACGAGGTATGTGGATTACTGCCCCCCCACTGCTCCAGCATGTCTCGACCCCATAAAGTTAAAGGCATAGGGGCTATATAAGGCTGGACCATGGCTACATTCCCTTCAGGGCCAATACACGGCAGCCACCTGGCACTCTGTCGGAGAAGAGAGGAGGGAGATATTGCCTACCCCGCTCAGGCTATGAGACACTTTCTTTAGGGCCCAGTTAGAGGGCCAATACTTGGTGGAGATTATGGATATGTCTGCCCCCTGTATCCAACATGCCTTTGAATTTCCTTTTATAAATTTCGATGGTATAACCGCCGCTTGGCCTGAGAAATTCTGGCAGTGTACCCAACTAGATAGTTAGCAGGTGGCTGGTGGGCTTGGTTCTGTGTGGCTGCATAACCAACAATGAAGTTGGCAGAATGGTTGGTACTGTTTAAGCCACCAGCTGTAGGGTGTTCGGACTGACTACACGGATCCTCAAAAATAATAATAGTTTAGCAAGTGGTTTCCTTTTTAAAAAGTCCATTTTAGTTGGCACAGATATTGACAGTATTATCTCTCCATGAGATTCAGGATCCAGAAGT